>JAYESA010000004.1:288723395-288925895 GCA_036927795.1 Iris macrosiphon
GGACACGTAACTAGCCTCACAACACTATGACAAGTCCAAATAATCCTAATTGACCTAATGACAAATACTTGGTGCACCAATCTCATAATTCTCCTAAATTGGACACAAATCTTAATATATAAGTCGCAATAAGGGTCACATGAACCTAGTTCTTCTTTCTATGGGTAGCCCTAATCCATGGAAGAGTTTCTAATGCTCAAATGACACAATTAGAATCTAATTAAAGGAGAATTTTAGAATGATACCTATTAGAAGATGGATTTTTAATGAATTGCTCAAATAGACACACTTATGACACAAGCTCCTAGCCAAATTCTTCTTCTCCAAGTGCTCCTTGCTATCCAAGCTCCAATGCTCCTTATATGATAAAAATGGAAGGGATTGAGAGTGATTTAAGGTAAAATTATTGGATGGATGAATGAAATTGGGGAAGAACATAATTGGAGATCTAGATTGGAATAAATTATGGAGAGGAGAGAGAATAAATCCCCCCTTTATGTGGCCGGACCCCTATGGCTTAGGCCTCAAGCAAGGTGCAATGTCAAATATACCCCCACTAATTAGTCATGAAGGGTATTAATTAGGAAGGTTAATTATGGAAGCTTCTAGCCTAATGCAAGTTTAATCTAATATTCTAATTAATCAAGAGGGATGGCTTAAATGAGTCTAATGGGTCTAGTACACATGTTGGCTCAATGTGTCATATCAATGTAGTTGGATCTACGAGTGTCAAGTCCAAATAAATAGGCTAGTCTACTAACTATTAAATAAATAGCACAATATATAAAATATAATTACTAAATAAAAATAAAGTAAAATAAAAAAAATTATCCCTATCTAGAAATATGGTAGTGACAACCAGCTCTACTCGTTAGATATAATCAAGCAGCTCCAACAACTAGAGGCAATGTTCCAACAAGAACGCTCCAACATTAGAGGCAATTTTCCAGGAATGATCCAGCTGCTGGAGCTTTCTAGGTGAATAACGTGTGCCGCCTTTATTAATGGGGTTGGCATACAGTCTCATAGACGGAGGACATCGCGTCCCCCGAAATGACAGCCACTACCAAAAAAAGTCAAATTAGCGACGTAAAAAATGTCGCTAAATGATCAATAAACGTCGCTAAATAATTTTAGTGACGTAATTAGGGACGTTTTACTGAAGTCGCCTTTAAGCTAGTCGCTGACAGAAAAAACATCGCCAAACGTTGCTATATCGACGTTTTCTAGCGATGTAAATGCGTCACTAGATTAGCGACGTTTAGCGACGAATCGTCGCTAATTAGCGACGTATACATTTGTCAATGTACGTCACAAATTGGCGACGTAAGTAGCGACTTTTATAGCGACGTTACTATGACCTGACAATACTGCCATGTCAGCAATTTGCGATGTATAGCGACTAGCGACGAGTTTAGCGACGTCATTAGCGACGTAAAGAACGTCACAAATTAGCGACGTATTTAGCGACGTGTACGAACGTCGCAAAACGTCGCTAAATGTCGCTAAAAATGTCGCTAATGATACAGTAAAAAAATAAAAAAAATTTGATACATAATTATTTCCAAACTATTATTCCTGCAGTTTATTAATTCACAATTTGTACAAATAGACCCGGAGTAACCCTCCGTTGAATTTTTTGGGTTTGCCGACCCCCTTGGGTTGAACACTCAACCCGGTAAATTAACATATATTTAATATAAAAAATATAATAAAATTTGAAGAAAATAAATATCCAGCAAATATCGTCGTAAAGAATACAACAAATATATATCCATAAAACTGAGTCTCATCCTAAATAATACAAAGAAGACAAATATCTAGCAAATGTCCATGCAAATATCCATACTACTACGGATCTGCAGGAGGATGACCACCGGCGCACATGGAGGATAAGAACAGATCATACTGCTCCCGTGAACTCGACACCGATGTCGATGGAGAAGGCAGTGACGTCGGTGGAGTCTGTGTCGATGTAGGCACACCAGGAGGACGTATCCGCTCCAACTCTGCGAGTCGCTGGTTGTAAGAATCTATGGTAGATACAACCTCGTACTGCTATGAACCATTGAATCCTGCATCATCGTCTGCCTCTCGCCCATGGATAGCTGTGATGGCTGCAGCTCCGTCACGCTGCGCTCTATCGAGGCTCTAAGATCATTTGTCAAATCTCGGAGCTCCGTGATGCTGCGGTCGAGCATATCAAATCGTGCGATTAGCGTCTGATCGTCCGCCTGTGGCTGGGACCGGGGCTGCTCCTCCATCCTTTGCAGCAACTCGTCACAGAGAGACGCAATCTGACGGTCAATGGCCTCCGGGACTCTGGTCGATGACTGCAAGGGCTGTGGGGAATGTGCACTTGTCGGGAAGGCCCTAGATGACTGTGTCGCAACCAGGGCGCCATAGGATCCCGTACCGTAGTACGTACCCCTTTGGAGACCACCAGCGACGGTCACCCACAGCTCGTCCGTCGACGGAGCTGGAGCGGGCTGCGAGGAAGTACCAGCCTCTCCAGGTGTAGGTGCACTAGCAGTCGCCCGCTCACGCAGCCTAAGATACTCGGCCTAGAAAATTTTGGATACTCGATAATTGCCTAAGTTATAATAAAATTAACACAAAGTAAAGTAATACTTACATAGGTCTGCGAGGCCCTCTCATCAATAAGATTTTTGTCCTTTCGATGGGTGGCCAAGAAGACGGTCACCATGTTTGCATCCTCACCCCTATGTACCTGTTAAAATATATTATTTAGTACTAAAATTAAATATTTTGTCCTACTACCATATATTTTATCATACTTAAATTAAAATAATATATCTTAAATAAAAAAATATACCAAACGACGAAAATATTCCGTCATCGGAATCGAGCCACCATACCACTTTGCAGCATTCTGCCTAGCCGCCTTGGCCTTCTCAGACCTTTTCTTGTACCTCAGATCGTCGAATCTAGCCCTCATCGCAGTCCACTGCTCAGGCATAATCCAACCTTGGATCAGTTTTCCAGTACGATCACAAGCCTTCTGGTCATCCAGAGCATCGCGGATAAGCTTGGCGGCAACGGCAGAAAATATTCGCTCGATCAACTCGGTTCGGTGCGAAGGATAGAAATACGTTTGCTACAATAAATAATTTAGTAAGTGAGCATCACGAATAAGTTATATAATATACATAAATTAGAGAATTTATATAATATACTTTTACCTTGAAGTGCGCAAACCAGGACGCCTTCCTCTCCTCCGAAGCTTCATAGTAGTTGATCCAAGGGCTACCATAGTTGTTCCTCAGAAATAGGCCCAGGCGTCTCTGAACCGACGATGGACGATATCTATACAGAGATAATTATTTTGATCGAAAAAGTCAATATATGATGAATAAAGAAATACACGATATATATGATGCTAAACCATCTAATTGACTTACTTTGTACCGTCGACCCAAATCTCTTTCCTCGTCTCCTCCGGAGGTGCGCATGGAGGATCTAGCTGATGTTGGGACAACGTCGCCATGACCTCCTCCACATGTTCATCTGTCTTCATGGTTCCGTCAGCAGGAGGAACGTTGGACGAGAGAGTATCACACCTGAAACTACTTGTCCCAGGAGTGATGCCACGTAACGTCATCGCAGTCGGAGATGTGACTGATCGATATACTGGAGTACTGGGTGACGACGATCCAGAACCAACAGTAGGCAGTACCGGAGGAGCACTCTGTCTACCTCGGGACCTGTCGAACCCTCCGTGTCGTCCTGTCATACCTGATAACAACATATGATGAATAAAGAAATACACAAATATATAGTACATCCTACAGTCAAAATGTTATGCATATCTCACAGCATTCATAGAATTATACAGTAAATAACTAGTGGTGTCACAAGTCTAAATGGATAGAACATTCTAAATATAATACATATATTCGTCAAAATAGTATATTCTACAGTCAAAATATAGTTACATTCTACATGCAAAATATTTTATTTTCAATCATCTTCAGAAAATTTATCTTGTTCGCCTTCCTCGTCCTCATCTTCCTCTTTCTCCTCCTTGTCTTCACTTTTATCTACTTCATCTTCGTCTTCCTCTTTGAATAATTCTACATCTTCTACATTATTACTCGTGTAATGAGTAACTTTCGTTGAGTCCACATCTATAATATTTATTACAAGAGGTAGCTCGTCCTCCTGATAAGCTATTTCGTCAATGTCAAAGGTATTTCTAGCTTTAGTCTTGCATACTGCCCACCAATCCGACCTCGCTGTCCCCCGTCTAGGATAAGTTGTGAAGTACACGAGTTGAGCCTGACTTAATAGGACAAATGGTTCGTACAATGTATCATGAAGTACCCCTCAATGTATCATGAAGTACCTCATTGGTGCACTACAAGTGTGGACTGTAAGTTGTAGTGAAATACTTTTTCTATTGGATTGAATGCAGGGATGCATTCAGTTGGGTGTGAGGGTAGGTGTTCCTGAATACAGGGTATCGAGAAGAGGTTTGCAACACTGTAAGGGCAGTAGGGGAGGCCCTGTAGGCTGAGCATAATTTATGTGCAACAGTATGTACAGGTTGTGGAACCTGATTTGGGGGTAAACAATGTTATTGTTGATAAGTTTGAGTGTCAGGTTCTAGGAGACTTGAAGTATCAGTAGATTGATATCTTGAATGATACCAAAGTATCAGTCATAAATACATATCAATAAATAATAGGCAGTCCAATGGAGTTTAGGGATTTGGTGCATCGGTGCAGGCCAGTAGCAACTAAGGCCAGTGGACAGGCCAGGATTTGAGTGTGAGATGTGGGATTATTGTGCAGGTCAAGAGGGAGTCGCAGTGCACTCTTGTGCACTACAGTGAAGAGCAGCAACAACAAGGGGATGCACAGCAGCAGCAAGGGGAGCAACTGCAGCAGCAAGAAGAGCAACTGCAGCAGCAATGCACAACAAGCAGCATGTCGTGTCTGTGTCCGTGTCCGTGTAAAAGCAAGAGCAGCATTCCCGTGTCCGTGTCAGTATTAGGGTTAGTGTCCGCATGTGTTAGTGTGTCCGTGTGTGTGTGTGTGTTCGAGTTAGGGTTAGTGTGTGTCGTGTCGTGTCCTATTGTGTCGTGTCGTGCTAGAAAGAGAAAGACAGAGAAAGGAGACAAAGAAAGGAGCTCACCGAGGAGGGGAGTCGGAGGAAGGAGGAGCTGACGGCGGAGGGGGGAGGATGCGATCTGAGGGGGGTCACCGGGAGGGAGGAGGGGACGCCAGAGGGAGGAAGGGAGCCAGAGGGGGAGGACGCAGCCGGAGGGGGGTCGCAGGAGGGAGGAAGGGAGCCAGAGGAAGGAGGAGCCGGGGGGAGGGGGGTTTTAAATTTGGGAGAGGAAGAGATCGAAAGAAATGGGGGGAATCAGCCCTAAATAAAACTAATTTAGCGATATTTTAGCGACGCCATTAATGACGTCGCTAAGTTAGCGACGTCTTTAACGTCCCAACTGACGTCGCTAAATGTCTAAAAGAAATACATCGCTAAACGTCGCTAAATAAAATATATTATCGACCTTAATTGAACTTATAGCGACTAATCTTTTAAAAACTTAATTACAGTCGCTAAATATCGCCAATTAGCGAAGTCTAGCGACGTTTTTACCTGGAGTCGCTAATATATATTATATTAGCGACATTTTCTATTGACGTCGCTAAAAAACGTTGCTAATCCCGCTTATTCTGGTAGTGAGCCGCGTATGACGACAGAATGTATAATTAGAAGCAATATCTATCATAAGTGCCATAACGGATGACAATATGATTAGACATAATGTCTATCATTAATACATCTAGCTAGGCGGTATGTCACGAACCGTACCCGGAATAAGGGCACGAGTACGTGGGTACGTCCAGCCTACGCCGCAGCATCGACGGTAGAACATTGTCTAGTTCACAATACTATCTCTCACATATCACAATAATATATAACCTATCAACGAACTCAACTCCATAAGGAGGACAAGATAAAATATAAATATAATGTTATACCAATACTCAATCACAATAATATCTATAGGAAGATGAATGACAAGATAAAGATATAAAAATGATATAAAAGATATTCCAACACATAAGTCTAGAAATAACATCTCAACATTAGCAATAAATCTAAGAGTCTAGCTAACTCAAATACAACATAAGTCTCAAATAGTACAACTCAGGGTATCTCAAAATGGAGCAATCCAAATATAATATAAATGCTAGACTCTAAGTCACTACTAATGGATCCTCTATTGGAATAGGATTCTCCTGAAGCTCCTGGATGTAATATCATGCCCAAGAACTAGAATACTGGAGAGCGAGGGCAGACAAAGCTAGCTACATATACCAGAGTACTCCATACCCCGAGATATGATCGCGACTGTCTAGACATGTGGGGGTTTACTCTACAATTCATCATGCAATCCTAGGTCAACAATCCTAAGTGTCTCAATCTCAAGCAAATAATATGTTACAAGATGTATGATCGCCAAACATACAATAGTAAGGCGTCACAAACTATACATACACAGATGATCATGAAGCTAGTTACAAAATAAAGAATTAGCAAAAGTATAATATTACATGATCGGCTCTAACTATAGTCTAGAATATGCTTTACATGTAGGCCCATCATGCAATCACGGCCAATCATGCCCTACGGCTTGCTATCCTTAACTAACTAGGGTTATCACAGTCCAAGTTACTAACATATGCAGTTTGAGATTCCATACATCCAAATGCCCTGCAGACTATCCAGATCATCCAGACGTACGGGATACATAATATAATTAACTTATATAAATATTTTACTTGTAATGCAACACTCAACGGTGTGCTGGAAGTGTGTCCCTTACGACGGAAAGCTCCAAATCCATTGGCGTTGCTGGGATGTTGGGATTGCATATAGCCAGAAAATCTCTCTAAATGCTATCAAGATTATTATTCTAGTGATTATCCTGGAAATTATCAAGGATTCTCAACCGTGGTGCTCAGTAATCTGCCTTAGACATGATGCAAGATAGGACTGTAACTTGACGAGTTCAAACAAAATCAACCACGGGAATATAAGTCATGCAATACAGGTGCTACTTATAGCCTTGATCAGGACAGTTACAGGAATTCTCAAGTCAGGAATGCGCTTTGTTGAGCCATTATCAGGATTATCAGTACAGTGTCAGTTTTATGTCAAGATTCATGAGTTTATTTATAATGTACAATCACTAGATTATGTCAGAAAATCAAGATCAATATCAAGAATGTCAGATTCAGGAAATAACCAGGATTAACTAAAATAATAGGATAAAAGAGAACTAGAGAATCATTAAGAGTTAAGCATACTAGAGACAATACTGGCATACAGGTACATAAATTAACAATTTAGGGTTGTCACATAAAATCAGGCAAGAAGTAACATCCGCGCACAATGGGTCAAAATCACTATTGGCGCACAAACAAGTCTTGGCGCATAAATGGCCAAAAACAGATTTAGCGCACAAACGGGTCTTGGCGCATAAATGGCAAAAACAGATTTGACGCACAAACAGATCTTGGAAGGTCTACTAAAAGATAAAATACACGTCTCGAAGTATGGCACAACAGTCGAGACAATACTGTAGTCGAGGACACAATTATCGAGAATGGTCAGAAGTCTTTGCTTCGTCATTAAGTAATACGAAAGGCTACAAAGTGCGTCTTCTATGGAAAATTTCATATAGTGCGCCACCTATCAAATAATTAAACAAGTTATACTAAGAATCAAAATAAGATCCATGGTTGTTCCTTTGGTTGGCAAGATGTACTTACCTACGGTCAAGTTCTAGCCTAATAATACCAAGGTTACCCACGGTCAAGGCCAAGTTTGGCTGTTGCCCTCTGCTGGAGAAGAAACGAAGAAGGAAAGAGAAATAAAAGGAAAAAAAGTGATAGAAAGAGAAATATTGCTTATATAGGCAAAGGGTTGATTGTAGGCCATTAGATCATAATCCATGCCCTCTTCTAGGTTCATCACAGCCACTCTCCAAGAAGCCCAAGGGACCAACGGTCCAAAGCATGCAACTAAGAAAAATTTATAAAAACAACCTAGATAATGCATGAATGGCATAAAGCAAGATGTAAGCAATTAAACAATAAGCAAGCTATACATGCATAATACGCGTATATTGGGTACATATACTAGAACAGTAAGATGAGTCTCACATGTAACCCTCATCTACACCCGGTCCATAGTATGTGGGGCAAAAGTTCTCGACATATTCTGAAAAATGTTATCCAGTCAGGATTAGAGCGAAGCACATAAACTAACAACAATTTCAATTATAATGATAAAAACTATAAAATTGTAAGCAATAAAAATATAAGATGGAAATAATGCTGGAACAATAAGGAAACTGGTAAAAAGATAATCATATCACAAGCAATAATAAAGTTTAAATAAACAAGGGAATGGCTATATCAGCAGGTGTAAACTGGGATAGAGAAATGGAAATACTAGTTAAGTGCCTTGAAATATTAGTTATTATATGATCGGCTTGGGACAAGGTCAGGCTCTACCATATATGATTGGCTATGCACAAGTACAGCTAAGGGGACCAGGCCAATCATATATGGGGAGCTATGCACAAGTAATAAGATCAGGCTACACCCTAGTGTGGCTATGCACAAATAAGTGGGATATGATCACATAATCGACTAATATTTTTCCGTCCCCGGCTAGTACGATGGATCCAATCACTACTCCTTATGACAATATCTATGATACTAGCCCGTAAATCCACTATGTCAGGAATCAAATATAATACTACAGAACTAGAATCATAGTATTCATCAAAATAACGAAAACTGTCAGAGAATGTACTCGCCTGTAGCCCTAAGCAAGAAACAGTTAACAGTGCTCAACGGGAGTCCAAGAGTCCTAAATATGGAATATCAATGTTAATTGGTGAATTAAAAAGATGAACATGTATAAGTAGCTAATGGTGATGTTTCTAGGTCAAATATAAGATTTATCTAGGCCACACTGGCTAATACTAGTCAAACTAGTCAAATACCTTGCTAAACTAGGTCTTCTAGGTCGTGCTACGGTATACAAGTCAATACTAGTCTTATACTAGTTAATACTACTAATACTTAGTTAATATTAGCTATACTAGATACTACTAGTGTATATAACTCATATACATATATACCCATATTATATTACCTACTAACCCCCTTGGCCTATCTCATTACCTATGGTACTAAGTATCACAAGCATAGCTATATATGTATCTTGAACCAAGGTAATACCCATGACTGACATCTCTACCCACTATAAGAAAATTAGGTTTATATGACATGTAAAGTTGTCACAGAAGTTGTGAAACTTATCACAACACATCTTCAATGATGAGTACAGTGACAATGTACTTTTGTTGCATATACCGTCGTAGCTAAAAGATAAATTGACAACTAAAATATAGCATCACAAAAGGTTTTCAACTGTGACAAACAAAGCTTGTCACTGATAGTAGCTTTCCATGACAACATACCTCGTCACTATGAATGTTATAAGTGACGCACAATATTGTCACAAATAATATATATTGTAAATAAAAATAAAAATATATTTTGTCAAAATAATAAAAAATAAAACTAACAAATCTATATTTGATCCCTATGGGGATTCGAACACGCAACCTTCTAATCCAGAATCAAATATGATACCATTACACCAAAACAATTAGTTGTTAAATAAAAATAATAATATATATGAATTCCGCCAGACTGTTTGGCGGAATATTTCTTAGAAAATATTTTTTCCAAAATTATTTTTTCAACCAAATTTCCTAAAATTTATTATTCTATAAAAATAATTCTGAATTTTTTTTAACTTTGTCACATAGAACTTGTTGTTATAATTCTTCAAAGAAGTCACAGAATATACATTAAGTGATAAGTATTTTCACTTGTCACATAGTACTTGCTGTTATAATTCTTTAAGGAAGTCACAGAAGACACCTTAAGTGACAATAATTTTTACTTGTCACATAATACACCTTAAGTGACAAATATTTTTACTTGTGACATAAAACTTGATGTTACAATTCTTTATGGAAGTGACAAAATACACTTTAAGTGACAAGTATTTTGACTTGTCACATAGAAGTTGTTACAGTTCTTTAAGGAGGTCACATAATACACCTTGAGTGACAAAGATTTTTATTTGTCACATAATACACCTTAAGTGACAAGTATTTTTACTTGTCACATAGAACTTGTTGTTACATTTCTTTAAGAAATTTATAGAATACACCTTAAGTAACAAGTATTTTTACTTGTCACACAAAACTTGCCAAAAAAATCAATATTTTATTTTAGTGACAATATTGAGTGACGACCATTAAAAACATAGTCACTGAATAATTTAAATGCGTGACGATATACAACTATTGTCACAAAATCAAATTATAAGTGACAACAAAAATTACTTGTCACATAAATATCTATTTCAGTGACAAGTTTTACACTTGTCACAAATCACTTGTCACGAAAACCTGAATTTCTTGTAGTGACCTATGATACGCGCTACAAAATCTGGTATCAGAACTAAGTCTCTACCCCAAAGTTTGTACTGCACACTACCTTTGCACTTGATACTTGCAGTGCTTGCACTGC
Source organism: Iris macrosiphon (assembly GCA_036927795.1). Taxonomy (NCBI): domain Eukaryota; kingdom Viridiplantae; phylum Streptophyta; class Magnoliopsida; order Asparagales; family Iridaceae; genus Iris; species Iris macrosiphon. Next base: position 288,734,057 of record JAYESA010000004.1, read on the forward strand.
TGAAACCCCATCTCCCTTGATCCTTGCTCCTAAGTCCTTGTCTCTACTGTTGCTGTGTTAACATTCCCTACTGCAGCAATGAAGCACCTGTGACCCCTTCACTTATCCTCTCAAAACTTTAGCCACAACAACACTCAATCCATCTCAGGATATCTGAACTACTATCACTAGGTATCAAGATACCGACCAAAACACATTCTCAATAGCACACTCACATATACATATGACATTCCATGATATATATAAGTACATTAGAGTATCATTTATTCAAACACAATACTAAGCATTCATGGTAATCTTGAACACCATACAGACACTAGAGTTTTCCTCACACACATATCATCCTCACCTTCACTGCCTGGAACCAACCCTCTACTCTCGGATACTCTCTGATACCTGAACCCTCACACTGATATGCACCTACTCATATCACTATAACAGTGTTACTCATTGCCACCTATAGCAGGTAGCATGCTGGCCACCAGTGCAGCATTACCTACATCAAAGAAACACAGACCTAACCCATGCCCGACATGCACACTGCCATTGCAACACATATCTGGAAAGACTCTACTCTTGACACACTTAATTCCTTCACTGATTAACACTACACACAGACACACCTATACCCAATCCTCACACTGTGACACAGTATCAGAAACACCTTTATATATATATATATATATATATATACACACACATTCGTATATATAGATATATATATATATATACTATCAATGAATATAACATCTAAATAGATACACCTCTAGTAATAGTCAATTCCTCAAACATTAGATGAGCACAAAGGCAAGATACACAAACTAGTGTCATGATACACTATCACCAACTTGTCATTCTCCCGAATACTCAACCAATAAGACATATACATATCAATTATGACTATATACAACTAATGCAATTAGTTATAATGAATATTAGAGAGAAAATATATCAACAAGCATAAAACCCCCAATTTACCAACACGTATCATAACGTATCACAACGTATCATGATACGTCATACTTGTATCCAATTATGGACACATATCTACCCCCACCATATCAAATTAGGTCTAATTAAACATATTTTACTCAATGGCACACACTTGGTGCACCAATCTCGGATTTCTCCTAAATTGGACACAAAACTCAATGTAGAAGTCACAATTGGGATCATATGAACATAGTTCTTCTTTCTATAGGTATCCCTAATGCATGGGTGGATTCCTAATGCTCAAATACAATAATTTGAATCTAATTAGATAAGGATTTCAGAATTTTACCTATTGGAAGATGAATTTCCAATAAAAATTAAATAGGACACGATTTGGACACAAGCTCCTAGCCAAACTCCTTCTCCTCCAATGCTCCTAGCAATCCAAGCTCCTAGTGCTCCTTAGATGGTGATTATGGAAGGGATTGAGAGTGATTTGATAGAATTTGGTGGAAGGATGAGTCAATTTGGGGAAGAACACTAATTAGGAAATAATTGGATGAATAAAATGAGATGTGAGAGAGAGAGAGAGAGAGAGAACTCCTCCCTATAATTAGGGCTGGCCATAATAACCCTCTCCCAAAAAATATAAAAAGTCAAGGATGCCCCTAGTGGGTTGTCATGAAAAAATTAATTAGTGAGGGAAGCTTCTCTTCCTAATGAAGATTAAGTCAAATCCTTTAGCTAATTAGTGTCCAATGTGACTAGTCTAATAAGTTGGTCCAAATTGTCATGTCAAGTCTAGCTAGGTTCACTAGTGTTATGTCCATTAGGTAGTCTAATCCACTAACCAAATAAATAATAATTACTATATATAAATAAATAATATGCACAATATATGAATAATATAAAATAATAAAAATATTCCTATTCTAGAAATATGGTAGTGACACGATAAGCGACCTTGCTTCACATATGAGCACTCGTCCAACTGGCATTAATTTGCGTTGAATACCTTACAATGGTTGTAAGTAGCCTTATCGCAGGAATTCAATACGACGACTTACATCCTTGGCTATAAATAGCCCCACTTATTGTCATTAAGAGAAGAGAAACCATAACAAATATACATGTATTATGTCCAACCAAGTTTTCTACACTTTGTGCAACCTGAATTGCATACTTCACTTCCTCCACAAGAGTTCTAAGGCATCTTCCTTACATCTATTACGTCCTCGCAACCTCCAATATATGTTCATTAAATAACATAAATATTTTTCTCCAAGTAGACTTCTGGAAGCTCATATCTCCGAAAGAGAAAGCATCGCCAAAGCGACGTCAAATAGTCAACGAAGTATATCGATCACGTGCCTTCGAGTCTCCATCGCTACATTCACCCATAATATTTTCTTACTTCAAAGAACTCTTGTATATTTACATACTTAGAAAAAGTTGTAAGATGATTCTATACAAATAACAAAGTTTTTTTGAGAGAGAACCTTTACCTCTTTCCTGACAAAAATAATTAACATATGTCATAAAATTTCATAACAATACATATAAGTGTTACTAATGAAATGTTCAGAATGATCAATATTATAATGACTTTATTAATAAATAATTATTAATAATCACAATGTTTATCATAAATAGTGACACATAATGTAACAATCCAAAACCCTTTCAAATTGGATTCTAGGGCATATCACTATCAGATCCTCCATTATTGGCTTTCAGATCCCATAATTTTTGCCTTTGAGGGTCACCATACATTCATAGATTTTGTTCATGGTCATGGTTGTGCCTTCATATTTTCTCTAACTAAGGGTTGATACCACTTTGTAGGGCTTATAAATGCACGTCAAAAAATGTCGACCACCGATCCCACCAAAAAAATACGAAACACACACCTGCTAAGAGGCTAAGAAAGAAAAAATACGTATATTTGATAATGGCTTTGGCCACAAGGACAAGTTCCAATATTTTATATAATAAAAATTGCACATACAATATTATGATGACTTCCTTGCCCAAAGAGTCAAGCTCTTAAACTTATCAAGAGAAAGATACAAACACAATAGGGATTGCAAAAAAAATCCCAACCTCATACAAGATACTCTCACCTAATAATGACTGTCCATTTTCTCGAAGATGATGATCTCGACCTGACGGAGTAGACGAATCTCCTTTAAAAATTTCTTCCTCCTTGTTACAATAACATAGAAGTAGTATATCTCTTAAAATTGTCGGAATCTCCTTGAATCTTAGAAAAATATATCAGAAGAAACACCCTTACCTTCCTATTTATAGGGAGCTAAGAAACCCTAATATTAATTGCATTAGGAAACCCTGACATCACTATTAAGTCATCCCAAAATAATTTGGAGTGTTGAAAATCCATATGAAAGATCGAGTTCCGCCAAACTAACTCGACTAGAATTTCGTCATAATTCCAATTTCTCGTAGTGTCTGCTCTCGTGAAAATCCAGAATTCAGTGAAATTTTGTACAACACAATTTGGCTCAGACTAGAATTTAGCCCATAATTTTTTATCGTGTTCCACCCTGAATTTTCAATAACTCTCCTTCGTCGATCCTGTGACCGATAAAAATTTTCATCCACCTCGAAATTGTGTTGGATTTCCATCATTGACTTGGGTGACGAATCCATTCGATTACTTGACATGTGTGGTCGATCTAAATTCGAGTACTAATGATGATGGTTGACATGTTAATGAGTATATTTGAGATCTCAAGGTTATAGTTGTCATGATAGAAAAAATATGCCACCTCTCCTCTTAACTCCCTTCCATGTGTTAACTGTTGGACCGTGATGGCAACTCTGGAAGAGGTTGAATAGAGTGCAGCAAAGTCATCTATCCAATTGAAAATTATGCGAAGTGAATGGAGCTAACAACTAAAAGTAATAGAGTATATATGCAAGATAAATATATAAAACAGTTGAGTAGAGAAGAGAGCAAACACAAACACCAAGATGTATACTGGTTTTCCTCTGAGAGGACTAGTCCAGTCTTGAGAACACTTGCTCGGAGTTTTATCCACTATAATCACCAATAGTGAATTACAAGCTTTGATCCGAAGGCTTGCTGACTTCTTACAAAATTTAGCTTTAATCCGAAGGCTCGAAAGACTTCACACATGCGTTTGATGCGAAGGGAACGTAGACTTCAAACTAAAGAGAGAACTTAACAAACCAAGCTTTTACAACTCTGACAAACTTATAACCGAGATCGTACTTGGCACTAGAAGGCAGAAAAGTTGATCTTGGAGATGAGAAAGTTCAGGCTCTGAGGGTTTGCTCACTAAAGGATAGAAATATTGAGAATGGTTGAGTGAGTAAGAATAGAGAAATCCAAGTATATTTATAGGGTATTCTGGGACAGAGTTTGGCCAAAATTCGGTACCCAATCATTTTAAAATTCAAATGTTGGAACCACAAAATCAGGAATTTCACAGCTAGCCAAACTTCTGTTTATGGCAGACTAAGTTCGGTCCGAGTTCGGTCAGAGACCGAGTTCGGCCTGAGTTCGATAGGCCTATTTCCAGAATGGTCTAAGTTTTGGTCTGGACTAGTTTTGGTTTGATTTGAGTGGGGTTATAGGTAGGCTAATGTGAGTGGACTTCAGTACTTCTAGTTGCCAAGTACGACTCGACTCACATAAGTCCTAGACTCAATAAAATGTAAAATACATATGATTAAAAACCGAGAGCACTTGATGATGCCAAACTTCTGAAGCATCCGCTGACTTGAAGACGCATTTTCTCTTGACGACAGTTGTCCAAAGATAAACAGATCTAGGAATCTGAATACCTTTCGTAGGCGGTTCAGAGAAATCTACTGGTATAACGCCGTCTTTGGCTCATTATCATTTCTTCGTTGCATATGTCCATGTTGGTCTTGCTTATTGCTTTATGCAAGTACATGTTAGACGAACAAAGCAATATACGAAAGCAAATATTACAACATTATGCATATCTGGACAATGCCGAGTTTAAGTAGAAGTTACTATAGTGATTGCTCGATAATGCTAAACTTAATCGATTAGCTATATTCAAAAACACAACTTAAACATTGGGCTAACATTAACCACCCAACGCGTGCAAACAAAATCATTCTTCCCTAAAACCTCATATGTCACAATAATGCATCTCCTCTTCCATTCATCAATTTCAACTCTTCTCTCTCTCTACTTCCTCTTCTATTCATCTACATTATGATATGAGAGGGTCATGACCCCCAAACTTTTGAAAACTTTCAAATTTCTAGTATAAAATTTTAAATTTCTGAAATATATATTAAATCTTCTCATCCTTCTTCCTACCTTAACTTCACGAGATATGTGTTTATGTTTGTGGTACCCTCACTACTCGGTTTTGATTCCATCCCTGAAGAAAAACGGCCTCTAATTGTGGTATTTGAAAACAATAACAATGCCAAATGAGACTTGCATTGTATGCATAATGTATGTTAACATTCGAGTGTAATACTCCTCAAAGTACCTTCTGATGTATCATATTTATCTGTGCTAATGTACCATTCTATTTATCCAATATCAAATGATAAACTAATCGCTATGATATTAAAAAAAATATAAGGAAGAAATCTACTTTATCTGTTTAATAGGATTACAGGTCCGTGTTTTTAAATACAAAAAAATTTCTTGCCTTAAAGAAACTTTACAGAAATAGACAAAGGAAGAAAGAGTTTGAAAATGTTGGAAGTGCCAATACATTCCGCCAGTTGGTCGGGCAGAATTCAAGCAAGTTCATATTTCGCCAGACCGTTTGACAAAAATCAAGCAGTCCCTAACCCGGCACATATACGTAACAACCCACCATCCAACCATCGCGACCCAAAATTAAATGCCTCTTAAATTCAGCAAGACCGTTTCCGACTGGCAGAATATATTGAGATTAAATATTTGAAACTTCTTTTTGTCTATTTTCATAAATTTTCTTTCAGCCCATACAATTTTCTGTTTTAAATATCCCCATGTCACCCTAACTTGCATCCATGTGTTAAACTAATCACTTTGACAAAAGTTTACTAGATAGTCGATCTCGAAGTTTTTTTTATTACTCACACACCCATTTGCATTCTAAACGGTCCCGAGATTCGAACCCTCCCGACCATGTCAGATGTCTACTGCGCTCCCACCGGAACAATGATGCGTTGGCTAGTCGATCACGAAGGTGATTTTTTTTTGAGATGTCCGACGTAACGCTCGAGACTTTATGCACGCTGCGTTGTATGTCTTTTGGGCCCACTGTTTCCAATTTCCACCAAATAAATGAAAAAAGTAATACACTTCCGTGGCTTGATCCACCGATTTTTATCACCCAATCATGATCTTATATATCTTTTCGATAACAACAAGAGTCACTCAAGTTCGGTTAGTTGAAAGTTTAGTCAAAAGAATACAAGTCACCTCACCCCTAAGGGCCTAACTTCCTTCAATGTGTTAACCAACTAACACACACGGACCTATTCTTCCCCCCAAACGGCAAAAACTGAAATGTCGCAACACAACCTTTCCTCTTTCCATTCATCATAATCAACTCTTCTCTCTCTCTCTCCACTTCCTCTTCTTCTCCTCGCGATCACCACCACTGAGCAATGCCGACCTCGACTCTCTCCCCCACGCAAAAGTACGCGGCCGGAGCCCTCTTCTCCCTCGCCCTCCGCCACGCGCAGCTCGACCAGACCGTCACCCACCACGAGGAGGAGACGGAGGAGCCCAAGCCCAACCGCTGGACCCACCCCTCCCATGGCCTCCTTCGGCCCATCTTCCTGTAATCTCTTCCTTTCCTTCCTCTCTCACTCTCTCTCGATCGTAATCAATTATAATGTGGTTTCACTTTGATTTTGTCAGTTTCATGGAGATCGACGACAAGGCGTGGCGAGGGCTGGAGGACCAGCCGGTGTCCGATCCGGAGGAGGACGATCACGTCGCTACGGTTCGTGTTCTTGATATTGTCAAAATTATCAGGGATTTTTTTTCCAGAAATTATTAAGGGCTAATTTTCATTTACTGTCTCTATTAATCAAATTTTTGCCCGTGACATTTTGCGTGCAATGTGTGTAGCTATTTTTTTATAGCGATTCCGATCCTTTTCAGTAGAATACCCTAAAGTAAAAGAAGTTAAAGGTATCGAGGTGGTAATAAAGTAGAGGGCATAGCTTGAAACAACATAAGTTTGTGTTGCTTGCATCCCGAGGGATGCATGTTCGATTCTTGGAAATAGCCTTTCCATTCATGTGGGGGGTTGTTGGTCCCCAAAACATCGCGAAAGCGATGCCAACCCACCTGAAGATAACAAACTCTCCTTCTCACGCAAGCACCAAGAATCGAATATATCTCAAAACACAAGATTAAATATAAATATGTTGAACCATTTTTCCTCGAGTTCAATCCCTCACAAATCTCTCAAGAAAGAAGAAGAAGATTACAATGAAATCACTCACTCTACCCTGTGAGATATCTCCGAATGAAGAAGACGACACTCCGAACATATCTTCTCTTCAGACTATCTTGAAAAGCGAGCCCTAAGATCAAAGTATGGAAATTTTTTTAGATTTCTATGGACTTGTTCCCTTGAATCTCTCCCTTGAGCCTCTACTTTGTAACCCCATTAACTACCTTAAATAGATTAATAAACCTAATTTATGGTTTAAAAAAACTCTAAAATAGTCCCAGCATTAATTCTGTCCGTCCAGATTTGATCACACGGTCAAAATATGCTGACTTTTGGACCCACGTCTGAACCTATATTCGACAGATGGTATGTCGCGGTGTACCGCCATACCCTCGAAATTAGGTTGTGGAACGAACTACCCAAAATTCGGTATACCACCGCGGGCATACCGTCGGTATACTGCCGCTGCTGTTTTGGCTCAGTTTAAGTCCCGATTCAGCCACCAATCCTCCGTCGTCTTTACCGCAACTCATGTTAACGCTTCACGACGCCCAAACTGTCCTTCTACTCACCTCAAATCGAGGCTGGAACCCAAACAAATTTCTCCTCTAAGCTAATGAGAAGTGTTGACCACATGGCTTCTCAATTGGAGTTCATGTTTGTCGCCTTGCGACAGAGTTCCTGCTCCCCCTCGTCATTGGTCTCGAATTTTTTGGACTGCTTTGCATCTTCATCTCCAGCTCCTCGACTACCACATCGACGTTAGCTGTCATGCGTAGCACCTCCTTAACGATTGAGATCTCGTCGACATCAATAACTCGGCCAAGACCGAAGTCCCTAACCATCAGTCTCACCGTAAGTCTTGGCTGTCTGTTCCTGACTTTTGTCTTCACCTGCTCTCGTGTGGTTCCCTTGAGATTCTTCATCCTTGTCTGGCTAACTTGAGATTCAAGCTCCTCTACCTGCCTGCCTTTGTGTTCGACACTGAAGTTCCACCGTACATCTGCATCTGTGAGCAGAGCATCATGCATTATGCACGTCGTCGATGACCCACAACTCACCATGAATTGTGCAAATAGAGTGTATCCGTCTCAACTTGAGTTTGCTGCACTCCTTGATCTCTTTCCTGACTTCGAACTGCTGAAACCAATGTCATTCCGTTATGTTTTGACAAACCACCACGAAAATTGGATTCGCAGAGCAACCCCTACTTAGAGACCGGCAAACTATCATAAGACTGACTAATCGACAATCAATTTTTGACGCACCTCCATTCGTCGCTTTGTCTCGACGAACCGAATCATCCTTATCCCTTAAACCATCTTGAAGCAAGTTCTCGATGATCCATAAACTCCTGTCGAATATCCTTCGAGCCTCCAGCTGATGCCTGTAACCTGCCTATATAGTATATACCTCAGCGGCTTGAGTCTGTACATACCACAATATATATCTCCTCGAGCCAACAGTTATGAACCTTTCGTAAGTTTCTAATCATTGTCTCCAAACATACTACAACCATCATCTACTAACTTCTCTATCGATACCAAGTTGTAACATAAACTCGGTAAATGATGAACCCCTTTGAGAACGAGCTTCTTGCCAGACTCTGTTGTCAAGTGCATGTCACCGATGTCCACAACTGCAGCTGTTTCCTTGTCACCCATCTTCACACGTCCAAACCTACCGTCTCGATATGACATAAAGTTTCTCATCTGAGGAGTGGCATGATATGACGTTCCCGTGTCCAAGACTCAATCGTCGTCATGCCACATACCACATGCCACAAGGTTCCTCTGCGTCGATTGCTGCAATGATGAGATCTCTCATAGCCGTAAAATCTTTCTGATCATCCTTGCCTTTAAGCCTTCTTATTTTTAGCTCCATGTAGTCCCGTTTAAAATGACCCTTTTGGCCACAGTAATAGAAGCCTTCATTGCGATCCATACTCGTAAGAACTAGAGAACTCTCCTTTATTCTCAACTGTGGCCTGAATCTTTCCTTCTTGTTGGAAACTACCAGAGCGAACTCCTTCGACGATTCTGTCTGCTTACGCTGGATCTCCTCATTCAACAAACTGATTTTGATTGCCTCCATCATGATAACTCCATCAGACTTGAAGTTACTCACAGATACCACCAACGTATCCCAATTATCTGTTAGAGAACTCAAAAATAGCAAGGCCTTAAGCTCATCACCAATCACCATGTTTATCGTCGACAGTTGATTGATGATATCCTAAATCTCGTTCAGATGTTGTGACACCGCGACACCCTCCGTGTACCTCGAGTTGACGAGTTGGCGAATAAGACACACCTTGTTGTCAGTCGTCTTCCGTTTGTACAACGATTGTAGCTTCTCCCATAATGCTTTTGTCGAACTCTCCATGGATACGTGATGAAACACTGAATTGTCTAGTCATTGGCGGATAAATCCAACAGCCTTCCGATCCAACATTTTTAAATCATTCACAGATTTGTCCGACGGCTTGGCACTGTCGCCTTTCAACGGACTATGCAAATCTTTGTATCAGAGTAGATCCTCCATCCTTGGTTTTAAGATGATCCAGTTTTCACCTGTAAGGGTAATCTTACGTGTGTTCATCTGCTAAGATATGGTCACACATTTTCTCTCGAAATCTTGAGAGCTATGATACCAATTGTTTGTCCCCAAAATGTCACGGAAGGGAATGTCCACCCACTTGAAGATAACAAACTCCCGTCTCACGCAAGCACCAAGACAGATCAAACACAATATATGTTTGATGACTATGTCACCTTGACAAATCTCAATATATAAATCTCAAACTACAAGATTGAATACAAATATATTGAACCATTTGCCTCCAAGTTCAATCTCTCACAAATCTTAAGAAAGAAGAAAACGATTACAATGAAATCACCCACCCAACCCTATGATAATCTCCCTGAACGAAGAAGACTCTCCGAATAGATCTTCTTTTCATACTGTCTCGAAAAGCTAGTCAGAAGAGTAGAGTATGAACTTTCTCTTATATTTCTGTGAACTTGCTCTCTCGAATCTATCCCTTGAGCTTCTACTTTGTAACCCCCTAACTACCTTAAATAGGTTAAGAAACATAATTTAAGGTTAAGAAAAATCCTAAAATAGTCCCAACATTAATCATGGCCGTTCATATTTGATCACATAGTCAAAACATGCTCACTTTTGGGCTCACATTTGAACCTATTTTCGACAGGCGGTACCGTGGTTCAGCTTGAAATTGGGTTTTTGAACGACTTCCAAAATTTTGGTATACTGCCGTCGGTATAACGTCGCTGCTGTTTTGGCTCAGTTTGAACCCTGGTTCAGCCACCGATACTCCGTCGTCTTAGCACAACTCCCGTTGATGCTTCACGATGCCGAAATTGTCCTTCCACTCACCTCGAATCGAGGCTGGAACCCCAATATGAGTAAGATTGTATACATCTTGACTCTTTCCAGACACCCTGCATAAGCGAGAGTTGCACTGGAAAACCTTTTTTCTTAACTGGCCCCAAAAGTTCGGGATAAACACTTCATTGTTTTAGTTGTTGTAGGAAAGTGCTCATGAAGTTTTGAATGTTAAATCTTGTAAGTGCGTGAAAGTTAAATCTTTCCGAATGCAAAATTCGCCAAAAATTCTCATTAAATACCATGATGGGAAGATATATAAAAATATTAAAAATATAAGATTATGTTATATTTTGTAAAGGTTTTTTTATATGAGTTCCTTAAACCTTCCATCATTAGAGTTAGATACCCTAAATCTTGATAGTTGTTGAGAAGGCCCCAATTTTCCAAAATCTAAGTTAATAGTACCCTTAGTCAACTCAACTTATATGATAAAGGAAAATCTTGCCAACTTAATTTTTTTTTTTTATTATTTTGACCATTTTCTCTCGTCTTCCTCCTCCCTCCTTACCCCAAAGAATGGGCTTCTTTTGAGATCATGATAGTCAATGGTTTCATGGGTTCCCAACTTCTTATTAAGAGATAGACAATGTGTTCATGGGTTATTCTCAATCGAGCTCATGGAAAGCAAATAATGAGTTTATGGGTAGCTAGTGCTATCTTATTGGGTTTAGGATTCCTCTTGAGATTATTGTAGACAATGAGGACATGAGTTCTTCTTGAGCTCATGGTAGATACTAGATTATGAAGCCAAACTGCTAGGAATTTTGAGAACTTAAATTTCCTTATAGGTAATGGTGGGTCCCAACATCCAAGCTTTACTTCTTTGGCTTCCAAGTTTAGTTTTTCCTCCAACCAAACACAATAACTTAGGAAAGTGAGAACAAGAACTTGGCCATGCGACCCACCACCATGGTTCCTTGGGTTCTTTTGGTTCTCCAAGTTCCATAGGTTCTAAACAATCCCCAAGTCTAAATATGAAATTTTTCTAGGATTTTGTAAAAAAAAAACATTTTTTAAAATTAACTGGGGACAGTAAGAAATCCAGGACTTTTAACATATGTTGGATTTGAACCATGTTTATATTTGCATCTTAGTACCTTCTTATCAGAAATTCTCTACTTAATTTGGATATGTTGATGAAGAACTGGGCGGAACCAGAAATGTGATCTCGGGTGGGCTGGAGTGGGTAGGATGGGCTAGGTGTGGGCTGACTATATATATATATATATATATATATATATATATATATATGGAAAAAAGGGATATGAGCCATAGGCTCATATTCCTACATGAGCCAATGCACATGTGGACTAATAGGAATGAAGTGTACTAGTGCACATGGAATGTAGGAATCCATTCCTATTGGTCCACATATGCATGGCTCATATCCCGTTTACCATATATATATATATATATATATATATATATATATATAGAGAGAGAGAAAAAGAATGGAAAAAAATGCCCCAACCTAGTTCCACCCCTGGAACTGGTCTTCTACATTCTGCAACAACTAGAAATAATTTTTTTACCATGTCTTTTCTTATAGTGTACATATGTCTACTGATGATTTATTCGTTGAAAAATGTTACTGAGACCTCAGTAGATGCCCACTGAATGCTGCCTCTTGCATGTTGGAAATTGTGACTTATATAATATCTCATGATGATAATCTCATTTCCATGTGAAATATCCCTTTGTCCATGATTTTTTAACCCGTTTATTCATTGAACGTTGGCGAAGAAGAAGACATTTAGTAATTAACTCCTGGCGTGTGCGCATGCTTATATTCATTCCAATTACCTACTCAATTATTCCCAACTCCTATGCAATTCCAGAAAACTTAACTAATTCTTACCTCCTCTCCGTTATCTTTATTGTATCCCAGTTTCTGAGGATAATTTCTGAAGAAGACAGTAGTTCATCTTCAAAAAGATTAGAACAAGAACTTGTTTTAACAGAAGCTGTTGATTCAATGGCAAGCAAGTTGGAAGCATCTTCTACTCCTGCCAAGGCAACTGAGGAGAAAAGACATGAATACCAAAACTTAACTACTTTGGATATGATGCATAAAAGTTCTGAAGATAAATTTCAACCTGCTAAAAATTTGGAAGTTCCGACACTCAGAAGAAAAGAGCAATCCGACAAGTCTAACAGAGTATGCAATGAACTTTCCATGTTGAAGGGCATTCCAGTCAAATACCAGAGGAAAGTAACACTCCTGTTCGAACTTCTTTCTGCCTGTTTGTCTGTTACACCTCAAGACACAGGTGACAGAACTCCGCTAAGGAAGGGATATGACGCTCGTCACCGAACTGCTCTACGATTGTTGGCAACATGGCTTGATGTCAAGTGGATAAAAATGGTTTGTCTACTCAAACTGCTTTTGTTATGTAAGCAATTTGTTCCTAGTATTTGTGGAAATTACTGTTATATGTTCAATTATCTCCATCTAACATTAGAAGTATAACTTTGTGATCAACACAATTCCTTTTCAGAAGTTCATGGGCCAAATCATTACCCAAAAACAAGATTTATACTGTCTGACTTGTGTTCTTTGAAGCTCATTTCAATGCACTTGATTATGCTTACAATTATTAATGTATGTAATTATTGTGACTGGTCGTCAACCTAACATCATCTCTCCACTTTGATCTTGGATTTTACAAGTATTATAGTATGTGATTGTCGGGAGTCAGAGGGTGAGCCCAACATAGACCGTAAATGGGCGCTGCTCCCTTTGGATTTTATATAGTCTTTGTTTGTTATGTTATTTACTACACTTTCTTTATAAATTTAGCAATCCAATGGTGACCTAGTTGGTAAATTGATGACATTATAAGTAGGAGGTTGAATTTTGACTTCAATACTCAACAGCCACATTATGATTGGTTTATATATTTTTTTTAAATAAATTCTATGTAATGTCACCTTAAATTTTAACTTCTAAATTACACTGGCCAAACCATTGGAATGAGCATGCTGCTTTGTCACACTACCTACAATATGTTCTCTCTACAATAAAAATCCATTGCTGTGCAATTTTCCTCTAAATCATTTTTACCAACTTTTGGCATTTGTGCTACTATCGATTAAAAAAATGTGAAATCAAACTTTAATATCTACTATTGTTTTTTTATTCTAGTTAGAGTTTGTTCTTATGTGTGAGGTTCGGTATGAAATTCAGATCTTATTTATAGATTTGTAATTTAAGGTTGTTTATCACAGATCACTATATTTTACCAGCCGGACAAAACTAGGATTCTTTGACATTAGTGGTAGATTCTTCTATGTACTTTCTCTATTCACAGATTCATGTTATTTTGAGACATAGTTAATGTAAGGGTATGGGTCCTTATACATAATGGTAAATTTCCTTTCAATAGGATGTGGATTGTTGTGTATTCGACTTCTTAATGTTCATAGAATGCTGACCTGTGAGTTTTGCAATCGTTTTGAGCCACCTTTTGTGCAATATTGAGTCCTCACCATCAACTCAAATGTGCAGAATAGGTCAATAGAACATAACGTGATTCGTTTTCAGTCCGTGAGCTTTACCGGATATCTGAACAGTAGGGCCACTCATGTTGGTCACTCTGTAATAATATAATATCGAACTATCATGATGAATGGTTATTCATACATAACAAAAAAATCGCTCTTTTAAGTATCGCCTAACTATTAACATTGAACTACTCACTTATCCTGTTTTTGTTAAAGCTGAACATATATTCCATTTTGTCCTACTAATTCAATCCTTTTAATAGTAAAATTTATCTAGAGTTAATCCTCCTATAGCATCATTAATTGACACAATATCATCTGCAAAAAACACATACTGTAGAAAATCTTGTCTTAAATAAACCTAGTATATTCAACTATAATGCATGCCTAGAGTTAAGGACTTGGTGTTGATCTTTGAGGCAAGCATATAGCGAGAGAAGTGGATTTGTATCTCCTTTTATTGTCCTAAAACTTTTGACAACTTTATCACAAGTTCGCTACAATGTAAATATGCGACACTTCTTTATCTTCTAAAACCCACAACATAATTTCTTAAATAATTGTATTATGTGCTTTCTCATCAGAAGACAATATGTAGACCTTTAATTTTGTTTTTAGTTTTTCCGCTAAGCATAGTAAATAAGTAGCTTTAATATTTGACCTTCTTGGGAAAAGAACCAAATAGAACCTCAGAAACCAATGTTTGTTTTCTTAGCCTTGACTTGGTTACACTCTCCTGGAGTGGTTTTGTTAGTGTTATGCCCAAAAGCTTCCACTTTTATAGGATCACTTTTGTAGACATTTGTTCAAATTATTAATAAATTAGTGACACACACAAAATAAAGTCTAAGTTACTTTCTAAGTTACTTGCTAATGTATGTAATGTAATGAAGATTACATCCTATGATTATTGAACATCTCGTTCAATGCAGCTAACTGAATAATTCCTAGTTATAGGAATATCTAATTGGACGATGGATATTCCGGATAGACTAGTAACATACTTAATACAATAGCTAATATCAAGGCCTGTGTAACATGAGATGTTATTATCAAGTCATTAGTTGTTCATTGGAGAATGAGATGACTGAATAGACTTGTCTTACAATCCTATATAGAGCTTTACACTTGCCAAACTTACCAATATGAATTATGAAGTTGCGGTAATACACATATTTGTCTTGTACGCTTGATTGTGTATTTTGATACTATTTGACTAGGGATTGGGGCACACACATTGCGTGTGCAATTTCAAGTGAAAGAAGAACATGGGCATATATATATATATATATATATATATATATATATATATATATATATATAGAGAGAGAGAGAGAGAGAGAGAGAGAGAGAGAGAGAGGACTTGATGACACCGAGACCTACTTTTTTTTGTAAGAACTAATTTACCGTATTGATGAAAACCTTGATTTTGTTGAGAGCCTCAAGGTGAAACAAAAATAATAATTGGAGGGGCTTGAATACAAATTATAATATGTAACTGTTCATTTTTCCTGTTTTGTTTGGTGGCTCTGTCTTTATATCACAAAGCAACAAAGACCAAGTTGTGCAAACGTGTCACCAGTAGAGGGCGAGCAACTCAAGGCGGCTTCAGGGGACTGGTGACAAGGTCCAACAATGGAGTCTTCAAGGTTTGGCGTTGGTCCACGGATGATCGTCTGTATTGACCGGATCTGACAAGACTACTTGTCAACGGGGGACAAAGAGACGTCGGAGATGACCAAATTTTTTTTATGCTAGAGGGCTATTCTCGATAAGGGAGCAGAGAAATATATTGGTCTCATGAGATATAGATTTTGCAGGAATGCCTCGCGTGCAATGACTCACGAGATCTAGATTTTGGGAAAGGAGACGAAGATAGAGATTTTTGGCACTGATCCCATGTTAGGTTTGGTATGAGAGGGAAAGCTCAGTTAACCCTAATCAGGAACAGAGAGAGAAAGAGGAAGAGAGAAAGAGGATTATGACGGTTTTAGATTAGTATGTAAGTTTGAGTTAGTGGATGAAATGACTTTTTTTATCCATAAATAATGACATATTTAGACAAGAAAGTGTCACACAAAAATTAGTGATACTTGTGTTATTTGAGTTATATATTAGTATAGATTAGTCCTCAAAACGAGATTATATATAGATGTATATTGGATATGGTTGTCAATGTATGGAGGCGTGTGAGTAGCAAAGTATTAGGCCTTGTCACTCTTATGAAGAGAGTTGAATGTATTATGGCACTTTTACTAAACCATTGAGATGAAGTTCTTCTTGGCCGAGACAGAATGAAAGGATTAGAAGAAGTGTTCTCTAAATTTCATTAAATCATATCTTGATGAGGTTAGGTGTATAATTTTGATCTATGAGTTTGGTTTTTTACTGTACTCAACATGGATTTAACCTTAAGATATTGTTAGACACGAGGAACTAGTTACTTGAATGTTGCAAAATTTTAGGTTATCTTGATTTATTTGTTCAAGTCAATTGAGGGGTCATGATATGTTGCTAGGCATCATTCATAACTTGCACACGACCCAGATTTATTCAGAAGGGTACTAATTTAAAGTTTTGAGTGGGTAATCAAAGACTTCCAATTTTGATGTATGCGACTTAAATTTGATTAGAACCTGATGAGTCACACTCCTAAAAGGTTTAGTCCAATTAGAGCCTTCGTAGGGACTTAACTGAATATAATATAATATATTATAATTAGTCCATGTTAGGAAATAATTAGGATAATTATGAACTAGCATTCATAATAATCCTAATTGATTCTGTAATATTTTTTTATAGGATTGATGAATCCCTATACATATAAAGCCTCTAGAAGATTTAAAAAAAACTATTATAGGTTTTCTAAAGTAGAGAATCCTATAGGAGGCAAGGGAGATCGAAGACTCCATTGGTGAAATTTTGGATCAGACAAGTTAGACAGAATGATTCAGCCCGTCGAAGATTTATGCTATATGTCAATAAGATTCCTTATCGACATACTCTAACCATTTACTTGTGAAAATTGTATATTTATGGATTGGCAACATCCATAAATCATACTATTAAAATATTATTCCATTCAAAGCTGAGGGAAAAAAAATCATACATAGAATTATGCCTAATATATATAGATATTTTAACAACAATAATAATTATTAGTTTTGACTTTCCTGATGCTTATAAGAATGGTCCGAATGTGAACCTTGTTTTCCTTATTATTTTGGATTTCATATGACATTCTCTTCATAAAAACAACTAAAAGTAGTATTCTAACTAAGCTAAATACTCACAAAACCTGTGATAGAAATAACAGTTGTGAGGGTATACATGCAAAATCCCTTCCCCTTTTTCCTGGCTTAGGTCCAATAACAAGATTTTAGACGTTAAGCACAATACAGTATATTACAAGCTAGCTTGTCCATCCGTTTTTGCTTAGCTAATCATGTTGTTGCTCTCTTTATTGTAGGCTACTTTTTCTCTTTGAGGAAAGATTGTTTGATTCCTACTAGAGGCTATTTATCCACTTTATCTTATCTCTGTTTGCAATAGAGTTTTTTTTTGCTTTTCACTCCCACTGACTGGGATGGAAGTTCAGTTGATAGCCATTCTCCTAGCAGTTTTTGTGTCTAATGTGAAACATTCTACTCCCCCCCCCCCCCCCCCCCCCCCCCCCCACACACACACAAAGAAGAAAAAGAAAAGAAAAAAGAATTAAAAAATGATTGCCGTGTTCGTATCGAGCACATATCAGACATTCCAAAATATAGGACACGGCAACATAGGTGCCATATCAATGTCCCCATGTTTGTGCTATTCCATGTCATATTCGTAAACATTAATGCGGTTCTACTTCCCTGTATTGTTCTATCGCAATTTGGCCTTTCCCCATGACTGGTATAGTCCCCTTTATAATTGTGTATCATGTGAAGGGATAAACATCTTGGACCCAGTCTGTCCCTTACTACAGTTGGATATCAAGTCAGCCTGAGCCTAGTTTCTTAGGTTCAGACCTCAGCTCAAGCCTGAATATATACTTAGTCTGGTTTGACCGTGTTTCTGCTCATTGCCATCCTTCCTGTTCACCAGTGATTCTATAGTGTCTGTCTGAAATGACTCTTACCTTTGATCCTTCTTTTTTCCGTTAATGAACCTTTCCCATTTCAGTTATGACTCGGGGATTTTCTAAATTTATCTGATGAAAAAAAATGCTATGCAGGAAGCAATTGAAATAATGGTTGCTTTCTCTGCAATGGCTATAGAGGAAGAGGGAGTACAGTCAGAAAATAATGGATCAGAAGGCACATGGTCTAGATGGAAGCATGGTGGCATCATAGGTGCTGCTGCATTGACTGGAGGAACCTTGATGGCCATTACTGGAGGTATTGCTGCCTCAGAAGTAGAAAAAAAGGGAAATGAGATTTTGCACTATGTCAAATCTAATTAATGTTAACATCTTGTTTATCGTGCCTTTTCTTTTGACAGGGCTAGCAGCTCCGGCAATTGCTGCAGGATTTAGTGCTCTGGCTCCCACTTTAGGAACTCTGGTCCCTGTTATTGGAGCAAGTGGATTTGCTGCTGCAGCTAGTGTTGCCGGATCAGTTGCTGGTTCTGTAGCTGTTGCTGCATCCTTTGGAGGTTGAACTTTCTTCATAATTTTGTCTCAATAATGTTTTATTATACTAATACGCAATTTAAGATCGGAAACGGTTTCTCTAACAACATTACCTGGAAACAGCTTATTACATTTTTTTAGGGGATTGTATGTTATTACCGGGTTGCTTACAAAGATTGTACAAAGTACGTATGAAATGAAAAATACAACAACTAACAAAAGAAAGATTACAAGTTTCTGGAAATGTAAGCCTTAAAAACTTTGCCACACAGTTGCTACAACAAGAAACATAATCAGAAACACGAGATAAAACTATTGTTGGGATGATGAAGATCGTCGTTGCTCAAAGCAAAATTATATAATTTTCCGTCGATATGTTACCTGAAACTAGCAAGTTTGAAGAAGTGAACGTCTGGCATGCTTCTCCATCACCCTTGGAATGGACCTAGCACAGACAAAACTCTAGACAGCACTTCATGGCTTCTAACTGCTGCTAACTCTCCTCCCGTAGCAAATAATTTCTCTATCTCTAATCTCTAAAAGAGAAATACTATACAGAGGGCAACCCCTTAACAGCCCACGGTCCATAATAGACAGTTAATCATGAGAGTAACTTCCCATTAAGTGAGCAGTTACACCCACGAGCACACAAACAACAGAACCACGGGAGCACAGTCACGCGGGAGCATCAGTCACACGGGAATCTAAGTTCCGCGGAAGCACAACCCTGCTGGAATGCGAGAGAAGCCTCCCCACGGAATTGCAGCCCCGCGCGACCCTACGACGCATACCTCGCTATCTGCACAACCCCGCACGATATACGCGGAACGAGTGCAAAACGGCGCAATGACGCGCAAAAGCGTCATCATGTTCGATGCGTACGTGCGAAGTGTAAAATGCGTCATCAAAGTGCCACTTTCCGTCATTCGTCAGAGTCCGAGTAGCTATGCCCCTTTGGGACCATCTTCAAAAGAAAATTTCCAAAAACGAGTAAAATACCACATCATACCAATCACATGGGCTCCACTTTCTATGTGTACAAGACAATAAAAGAAGAATATTATATTGAAATACATGCTTAGAATTTTCCACATGAATGTGGAACCATTTTCAGAGACTAATTTTTATAAACCCCAACAATCCTCCACATATTTCAATATATAGACTGAGTGTTCCCTACAGTGATTCTACATCATGAATTATGATAGATGTCGCTTACTGTTTGAATCTTCCCGCATAGATCAAAAAATATTACGATACAGAATGAACTACGCCTTGAATTCAGTACAATAACTGCTATCATCTCCACTCACACAATGGCATCATCCGTGTCTTTGGTCGCACATTAAAGGCTCTGTGCTGACCTGGTATATGTGTATGTATTTTGGGTATCTACAAGTTTACCTTCAAGAGACGGTATGCATCTTTGTTTATACACATAGCCACATAGGTGAGTTCTTTAGAGATTTTACCTTCAAGTTTACATTGTGGTGCTACACTGCTATGATATGACCCGAAGACGAAATCCAATCTCTTTATGGTGACATACCACTGTAGCATAAGGTCTTAGCCTCTTTGTAGTTGTTAGTGTTATTTTATTTTGTTATTTATCATATGAGGGTATAATAGTAATTGTGGGTGTATTGCATATCAATATAAATAGACATGAGATGCAACATAGGATTTAAGGCCCTTGCAATCTCCTTTCTCATATTCTCTTTTCCTATTTTCCTTTCTCCTCTCCATCTCCAAACTTCACTTGGTATCAGAGCATATTTTTCGGTTGTTTTTCGTCTACTTTTCATTATTCGATGTTCGTCGTTCATTGTTCATGGTCGTTCGTGGTTCGTTTATGAGATCTATGGTTTCTACAGATCTCCGTCGGTTATTCGTCGTCGGTTGAGGTTCGTTGTGAGATCTAGGTTTTCAAAGACCTCGTCTTTCTGTTGCATCTGCAAGTATGGTGGGGACCGAATCTTCTAGCGAGGTTAATAGTGGTGGTGGTAGCGGAGGTGGTTCTTCTTTTATTGTTATTCATAATGATGAATTGGGAAAGTCGATTACAGCATTGAAACTCAATGGTACGAACTACCTTGCCTGGTCCAAGTCTATCAAAGTGGTGTTAAGGGCGAAGAAGAAGTTGAAGTTTTTGACGGAAGAACCCCTGCCTGAAACTTCCGCTGAGTATGAAGATTGGATGAGTGCAGATGCATACGTTATGTCGTGGTTGTGGCATAGTATGGAACGACATATCGCTGCTAATGTCCAGTGGTGTGAATCAAGCAAACAGATTTGGGCATCTCTGGAAGAATCATATTCGCAGAAGCGAAATGTTGTCCGTATCTATGAGTTGTACGAGTTACTGTTCAATACAAAGCAAAATGGGAAGCCTGTGAATGAATATCTGGCTTCAAAGAAGGCTTTGTGGGAGGAACTGCTTCAATATCATCATGTTACTACTGATTTGAAGGAAGCTCGGAAACAGAAGGAAGAGTTTCATGTTTCACTTATCCTAGCCGGCTTGGATCCTGCGTTCGAACCTTATAAAGCTCAAATCCTTGCTGGATAGCAGTTACCTACGGTGGCAGATACTTTCTTCCGTCTCAATCGTTCCTTTCTGGGACAGAGTTATGTGGTGCCGAGTATTGACTCTTCTGTCCTAGTTTCTAGTGCTGTTGGTCGTGGTGGTGGACCTGGTAGTGGACGTGGCGGTAGAGATGGTGGTCGTAGTTTTGGTCGAGGAGGAGGCCGTGGTGGTAGAGACAATAGTCGTGGTGGTGGCCGCGGTGGTGGTGGTGGTGACCGTGGTCAACCACGGAAGTGTAACTATTGTGGAATGCTCGGTCATATAGAAGACTATTGTTGGGACAAGTAGGGCAAACCAGAATATGCACATCAAGTGCATGATGAAAATATGCAGTCCCAGGTCACCACTTATGCTCTCAGAGATGATACTTTGGGTTTCAATCAGACTTCAATGTCCGATACCTCATCTCCATTTTAACAGTGTCATGCCCAAGTCCCAAAATATCGAGGGACTAGACACGTGACAATGGCCAGCAGCACACACCGATGGACAAACCCAATTTAATGGACCATCAGGGTGTACTTATGCTGTAATACAACAATAAGGGTCTAATATACTAATCTCATCCATAGAAATGAATACAACAATATCAGAATATAAAGCAATATCAAGTCTCAATAAAACATAACTCGGCGAACAACCCGATAATGAGTTTGATACAATAGTCAAGATACAAGAATAAAGATAACAACAACAAATACTGAGTATGGATAAAGCATATACTCAGGAGACATCCTCGGCAATCACCTCGTCCTCGGTTCTGGTACTGCTTCAATGCCTGCTCATGTTCCTGCTTCTTCTCCTGCTAATGCTCCTGTTCCGTATACCTCAGGATAGATCTCCTCTGCTATTCCTGGAGACATAATCCGGATCCAGGTCTTCAGGGGACATAGCAAGGTACAAGAATAACTCAAGCCAAAATAAATGCAGTACAATAATAAATGAAACAATAGGGTAAACTATGTAACCAACTATGTGATATGCAAATGAGAGCATCACTAGTACTCAATCTGAGACCACTACAAGCTCTGTGTCGGGGAGCCGGTAGCAGTAATATCATGTAGTTGTCTAGCTCGGAGAGAGACTACGACGCCGTCATAATATAATTAACCTGTAGCCTGTGTGTCTCTCCCCACCCAATGTAATCGCACGTCTCATGTCCACGACGTCTCATGTCCATGTCACGCAAGATCATATCTAATACAACAAGTCATAATGAGATCTAAGCATGTATAAAGTATGTCACGAAATCTGTATCCTACACAGAATCACCATGAATATCTCAGAAAGATTCTGTCTCATGAATAGTGTCAGGTGTCCTGGGTATGACGTACTTGATAAGACAAGCACGAGAATGTATAGGGTCTCGATAGAGTAATGCTACAGTTACAACCAAATGCTTACAACCCTCTTACAACCAAGGTCACTGACAAGTGGGGCCGGGGGGGGGCCCACCTGTCAGGGTAGGGGAGAGAGGTTGTAAGAGGGTTGTAAGCATTAGGTTGTAAACTTAGCATTATTCGTCTCGATATCCATGTCTAGGTGACGTTACACAACTCCGCGTACGGCGTTGACACCCGAATATTATTCGGACGTTAAGTAAAGTCACACGGTCCTAGGTACAACATATATATCACAGGAATAGACCAAGAGAATAATATGAATCAATTTACTGCAAGTATGGCAATGTACACTTGCCTGGGGTTCTGACTCCAACTGTAGCTCTGGTATCAGCGGAATTTGCAGGTACTCCTCCGATTGCTGAAATAAACGTTACCATCAGGTTCAGAAGACATCAAATAGCTATAATTGATAGGATATCACCATCTGACCAACTTATAATTTAAACATTCTTCTATACAGATTTTTTTATCGAAGTATGCTCTTTTATAGGATATCACCATCTGACCAACATTGATGTTCATTCTCAAACATGCGTTGCACAGCAGGCTCCCATAGGTCAGGTTCTTGGCAATAACATAAACATGCTTCACGTTCTCCAGGGTAAATGACTTACTCGAAGTCGGTTTCAATACCACCGACCAAATCTCCAGAACTTCAGTTTGAGATTTGTTCGCCATTGAAACCTTCTCAGAAGCAAGGTTCAAAGTATCGGTATCGGAATCGGTATCGGACCATTCCTATGAGTATCGGGATCGGCGGTATCAGTAGTATCGGCGGTTTCGGATCGGAGTATCGGATTTTTTGGTATCGGAAAGCAAACAACTATTAGTAAATTATTAACATTTAAAAGAATATATTTTATACATTTATGCATAATTTAAAGTATTTTCAGTATTGTTTCTTAGTATTTTTGATATTGAATGAAATAGTAATCATCCATGTTGATTGATTTATATGCGATAGATAAGTTTTCCTCATTTATATGTTTTTACAACCTTATTATGCTTTTACATCCTTTCTAATTGGTCTTTTTAATTCAAATTTTTTTGCCGAATTGACTGGAAAAAAGACCTCTAATGTCGGTATCGGTCAGTATCGGGTATCGGTCGGTATCGGATCGGGACATGCCAAACTGTATCGGTATCGGCTGTATCGGATCGGTATCGGCCGATACTTTAAACTATGCTCAGAAGTAGGTTTGCAAGTGATGAACTTGTGGAACGCTTCTTTGTCACCCTCGGAATGGACCTAGCACGGACCAAACTCTTGACAGCACTTCATGGCTTTTGGCTGCTACTAACTCGTCTCTCGTAGCAAATAATCTCTCAGTCTCTATAATCTCCAAAAGAGAAAGACTAGAAAATATAGAGTCAACCCCTAGCAGCCCACTATTCATAATTGACAGTTAATCCGGGGAGTGACTCCCCATTAAGTGGACGGTTACGATAATAACTCCCTACTAAGTGGATAGTTACACCCCCACTAAGTGTATAGTTACACCCTCGAAGCACATGAACATCAGAACCGCGGGAGCACAAGTACGCTGGAGCATCAATTCAGCGGACCGAAAATTTATATGTTCCGAGGAAGCACAACCTCGCTGAAACCTGTCCCGCGGGAGCACAACCCCACTAGAACCTAGTTCCCGCAGAAGCCGACTTCGCGAGAACAGCCTCCCTGTAGAACCGCAGCCCCGTGTGACTCGTCGAACCCGGGTGGAACGGCGCAATCTCGCTCCCAACCCGTTGAACCCGCACGGAACAACGTAATGTCGCGTCCGATGCATTCCGAGTCCGAGTTGTTAGGTCCCTTCGTGGCCTAGGGACCTAGCTCCAAAGAAAATTTTCCAAGAAATTGGTAACAAAAACACATGTTTTTTTGGAGGATTTGAATATTACCTCTAGTAAAACACGCCATCATACCAACCACGTAGGCTACCACTCCCCGCAAGATGATAAAAGAAAAATCTTATATTGAAATACACACTTGTGGTTCGCCGCATGGATGTGGGACCATTTCTAGAGACCAATTTTCATAAACGCCAACAATGTATCCTATTACCTTCTGTCATATTTGCTGCATTTGTGGCTAAAACTTGAAGTTGACAAGATCTGGTATCTTATCTTTCTTAAGCTTCCTTCTAGATGTAATTTTTTGTTGACTTAGCAGACTTCTTGCAATTCATAATGGGGATTGCTCTGTAAAGATTGCTCGGCAAATATTTACCAATTCTTCAATAAAAATACATCGTTTATATCACATGATAGCAATGAGATCATTATAGCATTGAAATCACTGAAGCTAAATAAATAAGGGTTAAACTGACATTAAACAACTAATTCGGCATTAAATAGCATCCGTAATATGAATTACAACAACAACAAAGGATCCCAAGCTTTTTGGGTTGGCTAGAAGGATACCTAACTTCCATTTAGGTCTCTAAAGAGCTCTCCCCTCGCTCATCAGCAAAAGCCATATGTTTCATAGCTTCAATCCAAGTTCTTTTAGGTTAACTTCAACTTAAAAATGTATAGAAAAATTGTTGTCTTTGTATGTTAAGTCTATGTTGCAAGGATACTACTAGATGGCATGATAAGATACGGGCTCACAGGCACCAATTTGTGCCTGTTCATATTGGATTAATGTCAGACAAAGACATGCCACATATTTGTCTGTGATTCCAAGGTCTTAATATATATATATATATATATAACAAATCCTAAAACCCAGTAATTTTATATGTTGTGGTCACAAAGTTTATGATTTAGTAACCCAGGGAAATCCATCTCCTAATGAACCAATGTTGTTAGATAACATGATGCTTGCGAAACCTCACTAATTACTGTACATCTGTAATCTGTCGTGGTGGTACTATAAAGTATTGGTCAAACTTCTATTGACCGTTAGGTTTGTCAAGAGAACATTCAATAGATATGCTATAACTGCTAATGCAGCTGCTGGTGCTGGACTTTCTGGAACAAAAATGGCTAGAAGAATTGGATGCGTTGAAGAGTTTGAGTTCAAAACAATTGGCGAAAATCATAACCAGGGTGTGAGTTATTCTCTCTTTGTAGACTTTTACGGAATCTACCTTTCTAGAAATTGGAAGTGTAGAAGCAGTGTTTTTAAACTCTTGACTTGAATGCTATCCCATTTACAGCATCTAGCGGTTGGAATAGTAGTGTCTGGCTTTGTTTTCGAGAAAGATGATTTTATCAAGCCATGGGAAAGAACTTATGGGAACTTGGAGAGGTAACCATAATTTAAATATGTACATGTCAGATTAGGTTGATCTTATCTCCTTTGCTTCTCCATTTCTTACAGTGTTACTTTATTGTATGAGGTGGGTAGTGGAATCACTTCTGTAATCTCTTTTATGAGCAATATATACTGAATATGTGTTGCTTGGTTTGCTTTAAATTACCATTTGCTATGTTTTTGTTGATCACAAAGCCATTGAGTAATTATATCTTAGGTCATGGAGAGCAAGGATTGCATCATATTCCTACCAAGCATCATGGTTCTAGATATAAGTACCAGATAACTACTACTTTCAAGACGCAAAGTTCCTATTGGTGGGCAGCATTGTTTATCAGGACAACTTTTAACACCCTGGCTCACTTCACACACGTTCAGACTATATGGGGACAACAAGAACTGTTTAATGCAGGGCCAACTTTAACCTATGCTTTATTTTTACTAGACAATCCAATACCAATGCTAGTGCTGGTACTAACAAAATGAAAGATTTTTCTGCAGCTTTATACAGGAAAGAAATACTAGGGAACATTACAAATTACACATATATTAGAAATATAGTAAAGGTGGTTGTACAGTGAGGTCTTTATTTCATGGTCTTTGACAAGAAATGGGAAACTCGTACGGTGATGTCACGTTGGTGTTGGTGATTTGTGTGAAATGCACATGTACTTGTCTGAAACTAGATGGATCTGATGAAGCTTTTTAAAATTGGCATGACATGTTAATTATAAGATGTTCTATTAATAAGCTTTCATGTTGTTAATGTCTAACCTGAACATGGAATCTACTAATGGATAATAAATATTTTCAGCTCCAAGATTTTAGTTAGCATGCAACTCCTGTATATATATCTATTGTTTTGCCTGTGACTCTCTTAGAACTTCTTCATATTCTAATCTGTGCTTTGTATATTTAGGGATTTTTCTAATTCATTTGACATTTTAGGTATGCTCTTGTCTGGGAATCCAAAAATCTGATTGCAGTAAGTACTGCAATTCAGGATTGGCTCACATCAAGTACGTTTCCAGACTAGATTTTTTTTTTTTTACTGTGCTAAGCATTTAAGGGTCTTTGACATTGCTGGTTTTATCTGTAGGACTTACTATAGAATTGATGAAGCAAGGCGCAATGCTGACTGTGTTAAGCACGCTAGTCTCTGCGTTAGCTTGGCCAGCAGCACTACTTTCAGCCACTGATTTCATAGATAGCAAGTGGTCCATCGTTGTTGATAGGTGCAATTATAGTGAATAAAAATAATAATTCTTGTACCTGGATCTTTTGTATGGATTTACTCAGTAAAGAGTACTCTTTCATTTGGATAACAGATCAGACAAAGCAGGAAAACTTCTCGCCGAAGTGTTATCAAATAATTTGCAGGGGAACAGGCATATTACTGATTTTTTTTTTTTTTTATTCCAAGGACCTAGCAATATAAATTGCTCACATATATGGTTGTTATGGATCTTTCAGGCCAGTGACTCTATTGGGGTTTTCACTTGGAGCACGAATTATATTCAAGTGTTTGCAACATCTGTCTGAATCAGGGGATAACGGTAGTTACTGTTCTATATTTGTTCATCGTATACTTGAGTTTGATCTGTAAACCTGGTTCAATTATAATAGTGCAGAGGGACTTGTGGAAAGGGTTGTTCTTCTAGGCGCACCAATTTCTCTCAAAGCCGAGGATTGGCAAAGTGCTAGAAAGGTATGTTGTCATGAACAAGAAACCCAATCATGCATTGATTTATTCCTGAAATACTTTTAATCTTTGTACAACAACTCTACACATACATCTTACGGCTCACTGGACTACTAACTGTCGAGCCAGATTTTAGGACTATGACATGCTGCAATACTATGATTGTAACACAATCAGTGAGCAACATAGACGACCTCTTGTACATACTTACGAATTCACATGCCAGATCATGTCATCATGTGCCAGACTAGCACCATTACATTTAGCACTTTTTCGCTCACCACCCCCTATGATAATTTTGCAATGCTTGCTACACGAAGGGATCTTCAAATATAATATCGGTCAGCATATCACTGTAATTTTTGCCCTAGATGGTGAAGCATCGTTCTAAGCCCCGTAGTGAAAAGGTTTTAGGCAGCATCCAGGAGATCTTGTGGTAATGGGATACATACCACCTCCACTCGCTACTTTCCCACATTTCTCTTTCAGCCGATCCAAATTGTATTCATGTTGTACCTCCCGTTGGAACACAATAGGTATTCAGTGCCAACGATAGGAGATTACCATTAGTAATATTAATCTATGAGGGAACAAACAAGGAGTCTGGATGTCACTCTTTCATCGCAAAGGAATCGGATGCCAGAGCTACTGGCTAAATACTAAATATTTCTCACATTGCATTTTACAAACTTTTTCTCAAACACACTTGGGACTCAATGGAGTAAGTCATACAGCGGCAAGTTTTCATATGAGCTGCTTTGTTGCAGATGGTTTCTGGGAGATTTGTGAATGTTTTCTCCACAAATGATTGGATTCTCGGAGTGACTTTTCGTGCAAGGTTCTGAATTCATTTTCTTTGGAGAAGTTTCTTCTCATTGGCTTCTCAAACTCTGATTTTTTCTATATGCAGTCTGCTAACCCAAGGACTGGCTGGCATTCAGGCTGTAGATGAACCTGGATTTGAAAACGTCTGTATAGTACTAGTTGTCCTGTGTAATATTTGTGTTTGGAGGATGCTAACCAAATCAAATGAATACCTTGTTTCCAGGTTGATGCTACCCATCTTATTGATGGCCACTCATCCTACTTGTGGGCTGCAGAACAGATCCTACAACAGCTTGATCTTGATTCCTATACCCCTGTTTCTTTAGCTGCTCCTGCGGGCTCCCAAGAAGGAAAGCTTCAAGCCTGATGTCCCTCGGCAAATATTGTTTATATTATCGAAGCATAAATTTGAAGAAAAGGAACAAGAGATGCTGGCTCATTATTATTCTTATCTCATTATTGTAGACATTTCTAATTTTATGGTGGATTACAAAACTTTGATAACTGGAGGATGAACTCATCTTTTCTTATCGGGAAAGATAATGAATAATTTGATCTCAAGATTGGTTTTCAAGAAAAGCTAGCTAAGATCCAACACCGAGTACAAAGTGTGCTCTATCTCAATCATCAGTGCTGCCTGCAAACACATGAAAACTCATATTTAAGAGAGATTGGTGTCAAAGTAGGATGCAAAACCAGGGCCAGATTGATACTCACACAGGCTGTCTATAAATGAAGATACCATACTTCGTCTATAAAATTTAGAGAAAGGGTCTGCTCTTAGCTATCCATTTCTAACTTGCTTTGTTGTTTGTACTAACTTAGATTAGTTATCCTCTCAGTCTGTCACTCTGCCTTCTTCCTGTCCTGATTGCTGAAAATGTGGCGCAAAATAGACAAAAAAATAGTTTGGCTTAACTCAGTACCAATGAGATACAGAAGGAACGACTTGGAGATGAGATCGACAGACCACGTTATGTATCAAGAATGCAACTAAAACTCGACAAGATTCCTAGCAAAATTGCGGCTTATAGATGTTTAGAATCTCATCTTAGATGGAAGCACTGAACAAAACTCTGTTGACAGGCTTTCAGTTGCCAGAAATGTACTCTGCATTTTCTTTTATAGGTGAGGAGTAACGTTCACCAGTTTGAACCTGTAACGAGTTTAACCATGCTATTTAAATGTAGTCAATAAAGGAACAGAGAATAATTTGCAGATCCATGTAGTCAAAACAAATATCCTACATAAACTCATGAGTTCTTAAATTTAAGGACTCGGCCATTAATGACCGTTGGATTACATGCATCTCATCTCTTGAATTTTTTTCAAGGACCAAAATATAAAAAACCAAGAGTTTAAATGCAAAAATACTGCCACATGTCATAACCACATTGCAAGTTACTATTTGAGTCTCTGTAACGGACTCTTGTCAAAAACCAACAAGATCAAAGCTATTGCTTGCCATTGATTCTTGACCTCAAGGGTTGAGGTTTCTTGAACACCAAACATCACTCCAATGATTCTTTAAACTTCACTAAACAATCAAACTGCACACACGGTGTGCTCCTCCTCCATTCTTGAGTCCCAGGAATAACATAATCTCAAAGTTTGCAAGTGATTAATAGGTGCAAGCCATTGAAAAGATAACTGGTATACTATCTGACATTGTTCACATCAAAGTAATTAGAAAAATGAATATGTTGGCGCTCAAGACCCGAACAGAATAAGTTGCCAAGAACAAAGAAGAAGAAAACAAACACAAGCAACAAACATAACCAATATTAAGTATAAAATACCTGGGATTAGCTGGTCGTCTAACTTGCCGGATGGCTGAAGGTTTCAGCCCTAACCAACATCTAATCTCTCGACGCCGAGAATTTTGGATGTGTCCAGGTTTAAAGGAAATGAAACTTGATCCTATCCACACAGATGTACATTATAATTCTTTTCCAAGTAAATGATAACAAAGTGTTAACCTTCACCCTGATATAGAGTAACTTATCTGATTGAACTTGTCCGCACGCCTTGTTTGGTGCATTACTTGCTCACAAGAGAAAAAGAAACAGAAAATAGTTCAAGTGCAGAAGGATTAATCTCTTCCTTGGCAGCTCCCCATCTGATTGAGCAATTTTATGGCCATGCCAACATTTGAGTTGGTCCCAACAGCCAACATACCAATGATCTTCCTGAAATTTTCCCTTGTTACAATTTTACCTGCTCAAGTTGCATGTCTAAATGAGGCTGAGCTACATATATTATTGATGTTCAACACAAATCTAAAGCACAGAGCAATCAATAGGTTTGACAGCTTCTAAAGGATCATCTAAAAAAAATGTTGCTACTTAGGAAGTGTAGATATATAAACGTGGAATGCACATGTAAAACCTCCAAGTTATTTGTTCTGTCCATATTTGACGCATTCCTGATTTAATACACCCATGCAGATTAAGTGCCATTTAGAATTCTATCTTTTCTTCCAAAGTGTAATTAGTTTCTCACATAATGATAGATAGAATTTGAGAGGAAGATGCATATGAATAGTTGTAGCAAAATAATAATGATTTGTTCCACTAGTTCTAGCTGAAACAATGTAATGAGCCCAATCTTGTATATTTGGATGATGTAATTGGTAGATTATCTCCATAATAGGCAGATATCAAGTTAAAGGAACCAACCTGCATAGAAACATGGAAGAAGGGAGACGCTACATTTTTTAGATCGAATTGTATATTGCATTCTCAATACACAAAGGTTCCGCATGGAATGATACAACAGCCATGACTTAAGACTGATTCCTTACAAAACATCAAACTGTACATACAAAAACCAAAATGTACCTTGTACCACTCCACCACAAGACTTGCTCCTCCCACCAATGCTTCTATAAACCCTCCATCTCCTAGCCTGAGCCCATCTCCAGCCCGTTATGTTTGAGGATTCCTGCTGTTAGGATTTCCTCCTGATGGATCCCAAGCCATGCCCATATTATTGTTCACAGTTCCTGGTGCAGGGGTACCCCAAATGGCATTCTGATTTGTATTCCCTGCTATTGGCGCAACCCAACCAGGATTTGGGTTTGTATTTCCCAAGGTAGGTACAACCCACCCTGAATTCAGTGTTGAGTTTCCTTGCATTGGCACACCAAAACCAGTACTAAGGTTTGTGTTTCCCTGTGCTGCTGGTACTCGAGCCAAATTCACATTTGCATTTCCCTGTGCTGGCACTGCCATTCCTAAGTTTGCATTTGGGATTGCCTGTTCTGGCGGTGCCCATACCATGTTCAGATTTGCTGGGGCTGCCCAAGCCATATTCATAACTCCTGGTGCCATCAATCCCCAGCCTATGTTGGCAGCACCTTGTACTGCCGGTCCATAGACCATGTTCCCAATTAATTGGGTTGTTCCTGTACCCATGCTCGGGTTCTGTCCAGCAACTCCCCAACCCAGGTTTAACATTGGAGCAGGATTGACACCTGAACCACTGGGACCTTGTTGTTGAGCTGAAACAGGGACCAAACGTTGAGATTCAGGCTGCACTTGGGAACTTGAAGAAGCTTCCTTTCTCTGAGCTGGAGCTGAAGCATCAAGTAAGTCTGAAGATCCTGATATGGTTGGAAGACTAGAAGAAATATCCAATTTTGCTCCATTTTCAGATTTACTTTTACTTTCAGAAGCTGATCCGTCACGCGCTTCAGGAGACCTCTTATCGGAATCAGGTTGACGGCACGGGACTATAGAAGGATCACCAGTTTCATTCAGTTGAGAATTGGCTGCCTGAACATCACCAGCTACTCCGTCATATTTTGAAGTAGGGACATGGAACCCAGTGGAAGTTGAAACACTGAACCCTTGTTGGGTGTTCAGAATATTTGATGCAGCACCTTCCGAAGTCTGGTTCTGCTGATTGGGTACCTGTGGATTACTCGAAACATGTACATTCTCTTGAACCAGGATAGAACTATCAGTGGTTCCAGAGCTTGAAGGCCATCCTCCAACAGAATACAATGCTGGAGAGAGAATGTTAGATACATTGGTCTGAACTGGAGATTGTTGCACCTGGCCAGACGTCATGAGGTGGGCAGATGAAGCTGGAGGAAGAATTTTGTTCAAAGCACCCTGAAGACTTGTCCAGTCTATGCCGCTTTGCGGCGGAATAGGAGCAGGCAGATTTACGAAACTATTTCCCAATTGATTTGAAGAGCCATTATCTGGTTGGTTTTTCCATTGTTCTCCAGAGAGCTGTTGTCTTGCTGGTTGATTTTTCCATTGTTCTCCAGATGACTGTTGTCTTGCTGGTTGGCTCTTCCACTGTTCTCTAGAGAACTGTTGGCCTGATGAGCTACGATATGTATGTTGCCCATCAAAACCTCGATCATTAGGCTGAAACCTTCTCTGTCTGTTTGAATTCCAGTTATTTTGACGACCCCGACTGCCATTCCATCTACCAATGTTTCCTCTATCATCTCTACCATGATAAGATGGATAATGAGATGAATTCCTGGGAAATGAAGTCCTGTGGCTGTCATTACCTTGTTGTTGCCCACGCCAGGCATTACCTTCCTTTGATGACTCCCAATCACTTGAAGAGGCTGCAGACCTCCCATCCACTGGATTGACTACTACTGTATTGGCCATAGGAGAGGATGATGGTTGGGTAGTCCACCTATTGGCATTTGTCAAGCTGTTATCACCCATAGCAGGGGCACCTGCAGGAGGCTGCTGATTAATATTACCTCCGCAACCACCATCCAAGTTATTCACCCTACAATTCATCACAGCTGCCCCGTTTGTAGGCTGAGAATTGTTATGCTGAGGTTCTTCTCGTGCTAAGTCCTTATGAAACTTCCCATTCAGTGAATCAGTTAATAAAATGGAGTCTTCTTGCTTCTCAGATATTCTCCATATCCTCAAATTAGCTGGGAAAAATCCATTTGTATCCCACTTTCTCAACTGTGTCATTGAAAAGGGCCCTTGGATTTTACCTGATGGGTCTTGATAGTTCCACATCTTTTCAGTTTCACTGGGTGTAGATAATGGTGCAGCATTAGCTGAAAGAGACCCCGGCTTGGTTTCAGGAGGAACAGTAGACGATTCAAAAGGCTTCATAACAGAATGATTATTGTTCTGAATACTTGCACTAGCCTCAGGATTGGAAATTTCGGAACAGCCCATCTGCTTGGAACAGTTTCCCCGATTACCGGAAAACTCATACGTCTTATCACCCGTGGCAGGAGACACCGGATCACCATCATTTGGAGTACTTCTGTTTGAATCCCATGTATCTGAAATTTTCAGTGACGCAGAAGCAGCCTTAACTGTAGAAAGTCCATCCCTTCCCCTGTATAAAGATTCTGGCCTATTATAGACATCTGCAAGTAGTAAAAACAATGTACCCAAATATTAGATAATGAATAAATGGCTAACTATGAACATTTACTACAAAACCATTGCTAGCAGAGTACCATGCTTTTTGGAATCTAAATCTTCATCTTCAGCAGACTCATGATCTGGATCTATGTGCGGGTCAGCATGTATGTCTGGAACTTCATTTAACCTTCGGATACGTTCCTCAGGTGTGTTCAGGAGCTGCAGTTTCTCAACACATTCTCTGAGCGTAAAAAGAGTTGAGGAACAAACTATTGTTTTAACACAGTTTTCTAGAGTTGACCATTGAAAATATGAAACGTTTACATTTCAGATTTCTCTATTCGAAAAAGTGTGTGTGTATCAGAAAAGGTGTGATTTGGAGAAATCATGAAAGAATACCAAGAGAGACCCTTTAGTAATTTTGAAGAATAAAAAGTATCAATCATGACATCATCATGGTACCAGAACACAAAAGAGAGACCCATAGAGAAAGAGACATGTTTGCATCTGGCAGTGGACATCAAATTGGAGATGACATGTGATTTGATAGGTTAGAGTAAACACAAAAGGAAAAGAAATCGAGGACGCAAAGGGGAACGGTTGTTTCTCTTTAATATCAATATTAAATTAGTATAGTATCTATAACTTTAAGACATGGGGCTTGGGCTAGGTTCGAACCTCAAAAGAAATGGAAATGCACCAGGTCAAATAAAGTTGAGATGGATCGAGACATGCGGCGAGGTAAACGCCTAAGCGGACGCCTAAGGCAGTGACAAGGACATAACATTGCTTGATAAGAAAATAGTGTGTTCAAGCTCCGCACTTTAATCAAGCCCTATGCGAACTTTTACCAAGCAGAGCCAAGTCAAGCTCACAAGCTGATCAGTCTGCAGCACTCAATACTACCACACCTCATTTGTTATCACACCTGTTAAAGACCCTGCCAATACATCAAAACGCTGGAGTTGTAGTGACTTTTGAGGGTTATATTAATGTTATTCTAAAACACCCCGATGGAATTCGGACCATGGTTGCTGTAATTTTCTTTTATAAATCCGCTTAAGATTCGGACCTAGGTTGCTGTAATATCATGTTAAAGACCCTCCTACTACACCAAAACCTTAAGTTGTAGTGAGGGTAGATGGTTATATAATCATACTATTTTAACACCACCTAATGGGCTGACCTGAGTGTAACCTCCACTTTTTCCAAAATGTTTTTTAATTGTTATTGATTAGGATTAATTAGTTTATAATTAGTAATTAGTTAATTAATTCTAATTAGTGTTTAGTTTAGGGTTAACTAATGTTTAGTTTAGTGAAAGTGTTATGTTTAGGTTAGGGATTAATCATGGATTAGGAAATATCTAGGTGATTAGCATTCCACCTCTTCAAAAACAAATATCTAGATACTTTTAATCCCACCTCTTCATGATAAAAATCTAGGGGTAAACTTGTAAATTCCTTCCCACCTCTTCAAACAAATATGTGGGGTGGGGGTGGGGTGGGGGTGGGGGGGGGGGGCTTGCATGAGAAGCTACACAACACCTATTAAACCCCCACTCCTTCATTCTTTTCATCCTACTTCACTTCTTCTTCTCCACTTCCTCTTCTTCTTCTTCTTCTTCAAATCCCTTCTTCCAAAGTTTCTTTCCCACAACTCTAAACACTTCCAAAACTCCTCCAAAGTGGAGCCAAAAGCTTGAGGGCTCAAGGAGGTTTGCTAGAGGAAGCTTGAGGCTAGAGGGTGACCTTGAATCTAGCTCTTGAAACCAAATTCATTGGTTGTACTTGGGAGCCTTTCCCAAGAGGTAAGTCCTTACTTTTCACTTAGACTTTTAGTGTAAAAATCACTCTAAAACCCATAGGAAATTCATTAATCCCTAGGTTTAATTTCTAATAAGTATACTTGGTAGTATCATGAACTTTAGTGTTTAAATGGAAGGGTGTGTTTGGAAATTCTATTGTGTTTGTGTATAAATATACACAAGAGTATTAGATGAATATATAAAGAGTAAATACACATAAATGTGTATGTGTATTATTATTAATAAAGAAGAGTGTATATATATGCATGTGGGTGCGTGTGTTCATATATATGTAAATAGATATGTATATAAAAAGATATATATATATATATATATATATATATATATATGTGTGTGTGTGTGTGTGTGTGTGTGTGTGTGTGAGAGAGAGAGAGAGAGAGTATGATTATATATATACATATGTATGAAGTGTTTATATATATATATATATATATATGGGTAAACGGGATATGAGCCATAGTGCTCATATTTCTACATGAGCTATGCACATGTAGACCAATAAAAATACTCTTACATCCCATGTGCACTTGTACACTCTATTCCTATTGGTCCACATGTGCATGGCTCATGTAGGAATATGAGCTGGGTGCATATGAGATGTAGAAGTCTATTCCTATTGGGCAACATATGCATGGCTCATGTAGGAATATGAGCACTATGGCTCATGTAGGAATATGAGCACTATAGGGTAAATGGGATATGAGCCATAGTGCTCATATTCCTACATGAGCCATGCATATGTTGCCCAATAGGAATAGACTTCTACATCTCATATGCACCCAGCTCATATTCCTACATGAGCCATGTACATATGGACCAATAAAAATAGACTCTTATTGGTCCATATGTACATGGCTCATGTAGGAATATGAGACACTATAGCTCATATCTCGTTTACCCATATATATATATATATATATATATATATATATATATGTGTGTGTGTGTGTGTGTGCGCGCGCGCGCTCGCGTGTGTTTATGTACATGCATATGTAAAGAGAGTATGATTATATATATACATATGTAAAGAGAGATTTATATATATATATCATGTACATAAACACACGTGAGCGCGCGCGCGCGCGCGCGCACACACACACACACACACACATATATATATATATATATATATATATATATATATATATATATATGGGTAAACGGGATATGAGTCATAGTGCCTCATATTCCTACATGAGCCATGCACATGTGGACCAATAGGAATAGTGTGTGTGTGCGCGCGCGCATGTGAGTATGTGGATATATATATATATATATATATATATATATATATATATATATATAAGTGTGTGTTGCGTGTGTTTAAGGGGGAGAGAGTGCAGGGAGTGCAAAACAGCAGGGGCAGTAGCTGCAAAAGCAGCAGCAGTAGCAGCAGCAGCACAGTAGCAGTGCAACAGCAGCAGTAGTAGCATCATCACCATCACCTCACTATTTTGATCAAGAGTGTGTGTGTGTGAGGAGTGTCTAGATAGGTTAGTGTTTAAGTGAATGTACAAGTAAGTGTCTAGGTGGTTGGTGTTGGTGTTTATATGTGAGTGAGTGACTTAAGTGCACAAGTGTGTTACTATGTGAGGAAGTGTTTACTGTCAAGTATAGGTAATGTATAAAGTATCCTAGTATCTTGAGTATGTAAATATATGTGAAATACAAGAGAGTATCTTGGGTTAGTGTTTAGGTGTCGGTATTGTGAATGTCTAATGCAAGTATCAAGGTATCAAAACTACTAAGATACGAGGGAGTATTTTGGGTTAGTGTGTAGGATACAAGTGAGTATTCTAGTTGGCATACTAGTATCAATGAGATACATAGATACTTGGATAGTATCGAGATACAAGTATCTTGAGTATTGGGTATAAGTGTTAAGGTATAGACAATACCTAGTGTTAGTGTTATATATGGTACTAAGTACCTATGTATATTAGTGTTAGTGTTATATATAATACTTTGATACCATATATAAATTGTATTGCTATATGTTAAGATATAGGATACTAAATACAATAACTTATATTATATTATATAGGTACTACAAGTAGGTAGTATTGAACCTATCAAGATAAAAATACAATTGGTACAAGTAATTGACCTAGAGACTTAATAACTAAATAGATAAGTTAGATTTTGATTCCATATCACATATTGACACTGTGAATTCATAATATAGGTTATTTGGACCTCGATACGGACTCTGACACGTATCACCATCTCAGGACGGCATGCGAGTACATTCTTTGACTGTTTTCAGTATTTTGATAGTTTCTATACTTCATGTTCTAATTATGTTTTACTTAAATTCTGACACGCTTGTTATACGGTTGGTATTCTCTGGATCTCAAGTCAGGATATGTTGCTTTTCCTGTTGTTACATAGACCTTAATCACCGTGCTTGTATTTAGACCTTGCATCGTGATTTTCGTGTCGTGACTCGAGACAATGCTTACTAGTCGGGGTTGAGAAAATACTAGTTAGATGTATGATCAATCTCGTATTTAGACCATGTTGTAGTGTAGACCTTGTGGATGGCTCTTCACACACTTCACTTATGATTAAGAGTGATTCTTATTTAGACCTTGATTCACCTAAGCCGATTACATGTCGAAGATAGTATTTTAAATCACGTAGATGTTTACTGTTTTTCTGGTTTACTCCATACTTGTCGATGTATGCCATATTTACTTTTACAGTTTTCTCTTTGCATGCCCTGCTTGGTCGCATGTTTACAGTCTTTCATATATTTCATTACTATTATTGTCTTATAGCTTCTACCATATATTGGAACTGCTTTCATTGATGTACTTTCGCTCCAATCCTGACATGGATACGTTGAAAATTTTAGGAGATGACATCGAGAACTTGTGCTCTACATACTACGGTCCCCAGGAGGACTACATAGCTGAGTTAGATCTTGCCCACCATGAGTGATCGTAGTGGATATCCAGACTGTGACCCTCTAGTTATATAGTTAGCTAGTTTTCCTATTTTAGCATTTGTCCGGATTTTGTCTCCGGTAGTCTATTGTCTTATGTAATACTTTTGGATCTAGACTCTTTGAAGTTGTTTGACTTCAACTATGAGACTTGATAATTATATGTCTTAATGTTTGTTTTGTTCTTTCTGGTGTTATCTTTCTTAGAAATGTGATTTGAGTACTATGTTTTATTTCATATATATATATATATATATATTGCGGGAGTTGTTGAATATGTGCGAGTTACTATATAGCATTCTACCGCCGACACTGCGGTGTAGGCTGGATGTACCCACGTACTCGTGTCCAAATTATCGGGTGCGGGTCGTGACACTGAGTCTCCATGATAATACTATTTTTTTCATTTTAAAAGGATTCTTTCCAAAGTACAACTCATATTTGATGATAAATTTAGAAAGAACAAACATAAATTATTTCAATTCAAAATTTTGTGGTATTGTGTGGCATGATAGAGATATTTTTTTATTTCTTCCTTTTGTTTTAATGGGTGTTACTGGTAGTAGAGTAGTCATTGACTGGATGGGGAAGGGACAGTTGCATAAATAATTAAACCACAAGCAGAAAAATGGAATGGTGCAATGGAATTTTAAGTAGCCAGCGATGTAACTCTACTTTCAATTTCAGAAGTTTAAGTACATCAATTGCTATAACTAAAGCTTAGAATTCTAGGGAACCGTGATGGCTAACTTATAGATTTTGGTGCAGATAAATAACTACTCTTATACTGTCTATGAGACAAGAGTAAAGAGGGGTTAAATTCTAAAATAAAGTTGTGAACATAAACTTTGGAATCTAAGGGTTCTAAAATTAGGACAAAAACAAAGTACATGAAATGTAAATACACCAAAGTCAAAAACCAGGGGCAGGGAGTACATATTGTTGGACAAAAGATATCTAGGAGTGTTTAATTTTTGGTCCATAGAATTAGTAGCCTCATGATGAAGAGATGGAGGATGTTCCTAGAAATAGAACTCGATGGTTGAAATAGAGGACAAGCTTCTGGAGTGCTTTGTGATTGCGAATACCCTTGAAGTTGAAAAGGAAATTCTACAAGACAGCTATAAGATCCATCATGCTCTTATTGATATGTGTTGGAAAATTAAAAACAATATTGTTCAGATAATGAGCATAGCTGAAATAAGAATGTTAAGATGGATGAGAGGCCACGTCGTAATTTGAAAAATAAATGAGTGTATTTATGTAAAGTTGGAGGAGACACCGAGGACAATATGAGAGAAAATTGTATCGGGTGGTTTGGATATGTTAGAGATCAAAAGATGCCCTAAGTAAGAGAAGAGACAAGATTTAGTTAGTGGACCTGCTAGAACTAGGGGTAGGACTAAGGATTGAGGATGTAAGAAAGGATATGGTTTTTGAATGTACTGGCCCTCAAGAGCTGAATGAAAGAAAAGGGTTCAATAGATGGCCCCAGATTCTGGGATAAAGGCTTCGTTGCTGTTTTTGTTGTAGATAATAACTAATCTTATATTATAAGAATCATACAAGATATTAGGTTTGACTATAATGATTACGGACTCTCAGTATATTATGCAGCAAGTATCTTAATTCCAAAATTGGTAATCGCTCGGGTTGTCTTTGACTGTATTAATAGTAAGCCATTGAATTTAGTGTGTGACCCTGATTAGGCTGTTTAATCACAATGTTGTTGGAAGTTAAAAGTTGAAAAGCATGATTCTGTAATATCAGTATATTATGCAGCAAGTATCTTAACTCCAAAATTGGTAATCGCTTGGGTTGTCTTTGACTGTATTTAATAGTAAGTCATTGAATTTAGTGTGTGACCCTGATTACGCTGTTTAATCACAATGTCGTTGACAGTTAAAAGTTGCAAAGCATGCTACCTCACTTTTACACACAT
This sequence comes from Iris macrosiphon, assembly GCA_036927795.1. NCBI lineage: Eukaryota > Viridiplantae > Streptophyta > Magnoliopsida > Asparagales > Iridaceae > Iris > Iris macrosiphon. The sequence continues at coordinate 288,774,819 of JAYESA010000004.1, forward strand.
TTATGAGAACCATGACTAAACTGATGCTGAATGAGAAATATGTTCCCTAACACATCAAGTAAAAGAAGACTGACATTGCATGGGAAGCTAGGTTGTATACACACTGACATCGATTCATATACGAACACTATGAGGTTTCGGAGAATGACATTTTCAGAAAATTTAGAATATGGGGACAGTATGTAATACGGTTAAATTACACACAAAAGCACACCTATATACATAGATATTAACAATGTCTATATTTCTGCATGTTTTGATTGTAATTAAGTTCCGGAAAGTTTTAGAAATAATTTGATACAAGAAATGGTACTTTCTCATATCTCAAACATTGTTGACACGATCACATTCACGCATGCAAAATCACATTCAACCATGTTTCGGGTCTCTTCAAAACCTATATATGGGAAGCCTACAGCCGACATCATTGTCGAGGAAGAATCGAGTCGGGTAAGTGTAAGGTACGGATATGGTCCTCTGGAGGAGTATGTGTGCAACATAGATGGGAAGTAGAGACAAGCAAGACTTCATTTTCACTTCCTTAAAGGAAAAATTAGCAAAATTGTAGAAAAACAATTTCCACTAATATAACCGTGTAAATCCATCAGAAAACAAAATATACGCATGTCCAAAAAAATGGCTGTTGCTATCAGCTCCAATAATAAATCATTTTGGTTTAGCTGAATAGCTAAAAAAATAGACCCCTCTTCGTCTCAGGTCGATGGATCTTCTCAACTGGAAGATCTCTCATATGGATAATACATGTTCCAGTTGAGTGAGTCTAATTTGAATTGCTAAACCTTCACCTTTTCTACTGTACTTTAATAAAAGTTTGAAAGCAGTAGTTTTCCTCATTCCTTTTCTCACCTTTGGTTAAAACCAACATAGCCTAGGGAACACCAAATCTGAATATATATTATATATGAAATACTAATAACTAATGTATGAATTAAATGAGAGGATATTCTTTTTTGCGACCTTTTTCACTAGCACGATCACGGAGATTACCCAGCCGTAACTTCTCGCTTTCCAACCACTGCAGAAGAGGCACAAGTCATATAAATAAAATCTAGGCTTTTATATGTTGCAGGAATATTCCTCGGTAGAAGTAAATATGTTCACTAGCAAAATACTTACATCATTCACTCTCGCATTCTGGAGAGCCCTGGCCTTCCCCTGAATGTCTCCCTGAAGGTCAGAAAGAATTCAAGCATTCAAAGTTATTGGCATACAATATCCAGATTGCATATGGAAGTTGATATTAATATAGTATTACCACTGTAAATCGATCAATAAGTCCACATTTTACACTTTGCCTCAAGCGTTTGCATTCTTCCTGGAAACAGAATATTCACAATTTATGAAAAATCACAATAAAGCAACTTCTACAAATAGTAAATAACTAAAGCATGCACCATTATCTACGGTACTTCCAGAATCATGACATGCCATAAAAAGACCAATACAAGAGAGGGCATCCCAGTATCATGAGGCTCCCGCTGATGTAGAGTATACCAAGGGTTAAGATGTATGCAGCCCTATCCCCAATATATGGAGAGGCTGTTTTCGTGGCTTGAATACAAGCGTGAAGTCTTACAATCACATCAAGTGACACCCTCCAAAAGAGCAAAATAAAAATAAAAATTACCTTTTGTTTCTTTGTACAAGACACCAGATCCGTTAACCAAGTAAAAGCTCCCAGTAATGCAATTGCATTCAACAAAACCATGCATTTCTTATCACTAATCTACCTGTGTGTTTCCATGATCAACTCATGCCAGATATGAGGGCCCGAACAAAGCTTGGTGAAGCAGAGTTTATGCTAGGCAATGCTAGGCAAGGATTGTTCTGAATGAAATCTCATCTTGATAATATTTTCTAGCCAATATTCCAGGCCTAAGATTGCTATTTTAAACCTTAGAAGCCAGAAGCGGGAGCGGGGACGGAATCTGGGGCGGGAGCAGGAGCAAGGAACGTGACTACTTCTAAAGTTGGGAGCGTGATGGGAGCGAACGCTAATAATTTTTTATGTTTATTAATTATTGTTATCAAAACTTATAAATATCTTAATATTTATTAGAATTTATAAAGTTCAGTACAAGTTACAGAGAGATCATTCGCATGTTGATTTTTCATGATGTCAAGGTAAATAATCTTTTAGTTTCTTGGTACTTTGATAAATGGGTATTAAATTTTCCTTTCTTCCTAAAATTTATGTTCTCTTTTAAAATTATGATCATATTATGAGAATCGCTCATGTCGTCGGGGGAACAAGCTCCCGTCACATGAGAAACGAGCTCCCAAGTAAGAAATGCCGAATCGAGGTTCCTACTGAGATTCGTTGACCTCCTAGGAGTTTCTGGCTTCTAAGTTTTAAACTAGGAGCAGTTAGCAAGCATCTTGTTACTTCAAAATCTCATTTGATAACGTCCATCTTCACATAATCTCTCATCATTTTCTAATGGTTATTATTTTTGAATAAAATAAATAGTTCACCTCTAGATCAAATACTAACACAAGTAGTAGCTTATACTTTTGATAACATGTTAATATGTATTTTCAGTTTCAGAGACTGCTAATTTTCTCACTTTTGGGATTAAGGTGATAGAACATGAGGGTTAGACGACGACAACAACAACAAACCCTTTTATCCCGAATTTTTGGGGCCGGCTTTTTGAATCATCTTCCTCTATTTGGCTCTGTTAAAGGCCATGTCGTCGCCATGTCGTCTATAATGCTAACAAGTTTCATATCCTTCTTTAACACTTTAAACCATTTTAATCTAGACCTATCTCTAGTCCTAGTGGCTCCATTAACTACTGTATTATTGCTCCTTATGGGGCACCTATGAGTCTATGTTGCACATGTCCAAACCACCTAAGTCGATTCTTCTTCATCTTGTTCACAATTGGCATCACCACTAACTTCTCACGAATACACTCATTTCTTATCACATCATTTAATATATTGTCACTCATCCATCTTAGTGTTCTCGTTTCAGCTACACTAACTTTTTGGACATTAAAGTAGAGTTCTCAGTGCAATCACACTAACTTTCACTAACTTTCTGGACATTAAAGTGTTAGACATTGAAACACCCCCCCCCCCTCTGGGCCATGTCATCAAAGTGCTCGTGTGCATTGTGTCATTTAAGTATAGGTGTGAGGCTCGCCTCACAAAATCGATATTCGTATACGGATACACGTGTAATTATTTTGTATTGTATCTTTTTTGTGTTTGTGATTTCGGTATCGCGATAAAAAATAGTAGGTTTTCGCGATACGAATCCTTGAGTGTTCATATCGTGTCATAATTGCATTTATGGATTTACTGGTTTTCAAGATTCCTCGCTTTGTGTCATTGAGGATCGCACGAGCAATCTCATGTGATACTCATTTTTCGAAAAAAAAACTATTAATGACTTGTGTAATAATGGATTTCTAGATTTTTCTCGAGAACCGAGTTTACTTGTAGCCTCCCTGAGATTAGTAGAGACCCATGGCACGACCATGTACCCCGACCTAGGACCCGCGTGTAGATTGGTATCTTTGAACTCAGGATTTCCTGAATTTTTCCCACGCAGACAGTATACTTGCAGTATACTGTTTTCCTGAATTTCTGAGATTTTTCCTTCGGACAGTATACTGACAGTATACTCTCTGGACTGTTCTGAGCGGGAAAAGTATCTCTGCATGTAATTGTGGGCCGTTCCATGATCGTTTCTGGAGAGTTATATAATCTCTTAAATTCTCTCTCTCATTCATTCCCTCATTCTCTCCTCTTGGTGTGTGAGAGAAGGAACCAAGGGCCAAAGCTCTAATTCACTTCTCTCACTCCTTCACTTCACCCACCACCTCTTCCCGCGATCTCGTGAGTGGCGAGGGAGTGAGACTTGCGCTTTTGAGCCGGCCTAGAGGTGGACACAAACATTGCATTTGCATCTAGGAGTCTGTGTCGATCACATCGCCCGCTCGTAGACAGCTAGACCTTGCTCTCTTGAAAATGACTTTTATCTCTTTCATGAGTTTTAGACGAAACCAAGAGGGAAACAAAAGCTTCGGAGAAAATAGTTTAAATCAATCACCGCTAATTCGCTAAAGCCATAAGAAAACCTATTAGTTTCGCACAAAATCTCAAACCATGGTGCATATGTGAACCAAACTGAATGTATTCCTCGTAGTGCATGTATGCGTCATAATATTTCATAGGCAATACCCATAGGAAGCATAAAGTGCATTAGTCATGTCATAAAAGTGTGCATCAGTGCATGTCATGAATGGTACTGGTACACATGCCACAAGTGCATATATGAACCTGTACAAAAGCATATATGACATACACCACATGCAAGTTTTGTGACAGAAATCGCAGAATTCAAAGTATGTCATATCATGAAAGTTCAAGTGCACGTTTACTAAGTGACCATTAAGCACATATGCCTAGTAGATTTGCCGTGTCTGAAACCATTAGAGGCTATTTGTGCACTTTGATATATGCACTTCCACAACATGGGGGCTTAGAGTAACATTTCTTTCAATATCTGACACAATATAATGTCCAACTTTCATCCTCATGTAAATACATATTGGTAAGCTTATTTATTTGTATATTGCCAATAATATGGTGTATTGCAAATGACAACAATAAATTGTATTAATACTGTAAGAAGTAAGCCCCGTGGGTGGCACCTAGGCTCCACTTATTTCCCTTTATGCAAATCTCTCCAGTCTAGGTTTTGGGTTATCTGCCATAGGTAGCCACATCTATTTTGGGAGCCTGAGTAGGTGCCTCCTAACCCATCTAGGCCTCATCTTAGTCCTATATTTTAGCGAGGTTCTATATATGGGATATCAAGTTGATATCATAATATGAGAATGTCATTCATTTTCACTCTCTGGTTTAATGTGTCATGGAAATGAATGCAATTCCCTAAAACAAATTATTATTTCTTACCTCTTCGTCTAGACTCTTTATAGTCTATGGGAACTTGGAAGGTGCTCTTTCGTGGCATGAGCTTAAACTGCATAACTAGAGTGTAGGTCTACCTAGCCAACTTGCCATTTAGGTTTTATGGCATGTCTCTAGTGTGAATAGCTAACTTGCTCCGGAATTAGGCACCATCATACCACCATAGAGGGTTGACATCGCCGGCTAGTCATAAACGGTCATAAAAACTATCAATTCTTTTATGGAGATTTCTCGCACTTCATTCCCAAATAATGATGGGAGAAAGCTTGGATGGTGATGATTATAAACTTATAAGTTGATATCATAGTAACAGATATGACTCGACATTATCCACGATATATGTAATTATTGAAAACACACATATAGGCATAGCAGCACATGAGGCTACATGAGACAGGTGGACTAAAAAAGTGACATGTGTTACATCATAGTAAAAAAGAACCTGCTGTCGGGAGATTCTTTTGCCGTCACCTTTGGCTTACATCAATAATTACCATTCAACCCTTGCCTCTTTCCGCAAGTTAAGGATAAAATTACTATGCACATTTAGAATGGTTCATGATCTACTTGTTTATTGTTGAGATTTGTGTTGTAAAAGATAATTGTTGAAATAAGCTTCAGACAATAAACAATTTATTGCCAGGACAAAAACAAGGCTGATGAAATATAATAAAAAATTGAACAAGAAATAAGGATATAATTTGCATTGAAGATGGTAGAATTAGAATAATGGAATAATTTTCATAGATGAGAAAGACTACATATATATAGGAGAGACTGACCCCTCTCTCTATTATTCTACCCGATGTGGGACTAAAGCCCACTACCTAATATAACGCTTAACACCCTCCCTCGAGCTGGAGCATATATATCAATCATGTCCAGCTTGTTACACAAAAATTGTACCCGATGACCCAAAAGAGATTTCGTGAAAATATCGGCTATATGATCACCGGTCTTCACGTGATGGAACTTTATCATTCCCTTTTTATATTCATCACGGATGAAATGGGCATCAATTTCAATGTGCTTTGTCCTTTCATGAAATACAGGATTGATAGCAATATGCATAGCAGATTGGTTATCACACCACATATCTGCTGGTTTAGATCCTGCTTCTTCCAGTTCTTGTAGAATATGCTGCAGATATAACACGTCTGCCGTGCCATGGACAATAGCTCGATATTCAGCTTCGGAACTTGATTGTGCGATCACACTCTGCTTCTTACTCTTCCACGATACCAAGTTTCCACCAATAAATACCGAGTAACCAGACGTAGATCGTCCGTCTGTCAGGCTGGCACCCCAGTCAACATTAATAAAACACTCAATATTTGTATGTCCCTGATTCTCCATGCGAATTTCTTTTCCAGGATTATGGACTAAATAGCGCAGAATTCTGATAACTGCCTGCCAATGTGAAACTCGTGGAAAATACATAAATTCACTCGCAACACTGATAGCAAAGAAAATATCTGGACGAGTCATAACTGCCATGTAGTTGAGTTTTCCAACCACTCGACGATATTGATCCGGATTCGTCATCAGGACCCCCTCGTCGGGAAGTAGCTTTTCTCCTGGGTCCATTGGCAACGTTGCACCTTTAACTTGCATCATTCCTGCATCATTCAGTATTGTCTAGCACATACTTCCTTTGTGATATGACAATGTGATTCTTTCCCCGTACAACTTCAACATCCAAAAAATAGTTTAATGATCCCATATCCTTGGTCTGAAATCGTTCTCCCATAAACTTCTTCAGTTCCACAATATCCTGATTGTCGTCTCCTGTGATCACAATGTCATCAACATAAACACCAAGTAGAATCATTTCCACCGATGTCTGTCGATAAAATACTGAGTGATCCTTCTTCGATTGACTTATGCCAAACTGAGTGACAACATCTGTAAACTGACCAAATCATGCACGAGGTGATTGTTTGAGACCATACAGGGCCTTCCTCAGATGACACTTTACCCTCCCTTACAACAAACCCGGGAGGTTGCACCACATATACCTCTTCATCTAGGTCCCCGTGGAGGAAGGCATTCTTGATATCCAGCTGGAGTAGCGGTCAGTCATAGCAAAGAGCTAAGACCAAGAGTACGCGTACAGAGGTCATCCTGCCAACTGAAAAGAATGTCTCAAAATAATCCTCACAATAAGTCTGGAAATATCCTTTAGCCACCAGACGAGCCTTTAGTCGATCAAGGGAGCCATCTGGTTTCACTTTGATCGTGAACACCCATTTGCAACCGACAACCTGTTTACCGGACGACAAATTTACCAAGTCCCAAGTATGGTTCTTCCAAAGCGCAATCATCTCTTCTTCCATAGCAACACGCCAACCGGGATGTTTGAGACTCCTCGGCATAATTGGAAATCTGAATCCCATTAATAGTAGCTATTAAGGACCGAGTGTGGCTCGCAAGTCCTTTGTTGTTTTCAACATACAAGGGCTGATCACGACGGGCACAACGAGGTCGAGCTGGTGGAACATGCGGAGCCGAAGGCAGAGACAAATCAGGTGAGCCAGAGGAGGATGACTCTGTGACCATGGGCATTATCTGCGACGATCGATCGGGCGATGACGGTGCTGAGTATGTTACCATGGACAGTATCTGTGAAATGCGATAGGGCGACGACGGTGCTGACTGAATCGGTGCCTGCAGACCGTCGGACTGGAGCACTGGCTCGGTAGAGGAGGGCAACCTAACAGTGGGTTGTTGTGCTTGAACCGGGAGCAACAAGAAGTCATCTTCTGGGTAAACTTGGGGCACTGGTCCTGTAGTTTGTGGAAGTGGAGGAAACTCGGTTTCAACAAAGGTAACATCCCGAGAGAAAAAATACTTCTTCAAGACGGAAAAAATACCGATACCCTTTCTGATCCTTAGGATACCCGAGAAAAATATATTGGATAGCCTTGGGATCTAATTTAGAAAGAGTTGGTCGGGTATCCCTAACATAACACAAACAACCAAAGATTCGGAGAGATAGAGGAAACGACTCTAGTTTGGAATATAACCGAGAGAAGGGAGTATCACCATTGAGGACAGACGACGACATGCGATTAATGAGATAGCAAGCCGTAAGAACGGTATCCGACCAAAATCTTTTGAGTACGTGCTTGGAACATAAGAGCACGCGTTGTTTCTAAGAGATGGCGATTTTTGCGTTCAGCCACACCATTCTGTTGTGGTGTGTAAGGACATGAAGTTTGGTGGATGATATCATTCTGAGACAAATAGGACACAAACTCATGAGACATATACTCACGACCGTTGTCACTTCGAACACATTTAATCGGAACACCAAATTGTGTTCTGATTTTCGCATAAAATTGCACCAAATGTTAAATAATTCGGAGCGATTTTTCATGAGATAAACAAAAGTGACACTTGAGTAGTTATCAACAAAGGTAACAAAGTACTTGAATCCCATCACAAATTCAACTGGACAAGGTCCCCATTTATCGGAATGTACTAACTCGAAGAGAGCAGAAGCAATTTTATTTTGACTAACCGGATAAGAAACCCGGTGATGCTTTGCCAAGCTACATGACTCACAATGAAAAGAAACATTCAAAGATGGGTACATTTTCTGGAGTGCTTGGACAGATGGATGTCCTAACCGGCAGTATAAATCAAAAGGATCAAGTTTCACACCAGCACAGGCAACAGAGGAATGTTCGTCAAACAGGTACAAGCCTCCAGCCACATGTCCCCTACCGATAGTCCGTCTAGTCGTTAGGTCCTAAAAAAACTATCAGGAAAGAATGTTAGGAAAGAATGTTACCGAACAGTGCATATCGTGAATAATCCGACTAATTGAGAGTAAGCTGAATGGGTTTCCAAGGGTATATAGTACAGAATGTAGTGACAGTCCCGAAGAAAGACGGACAAATCATTTTCCACGGACTGTCAGCGAACCACCATTGGCACATGTAATATTAGACATACGTCCAACCAGTACATAGTTTCATATCATACCTGCGTCGCATGTCAAGTGAGCAGACACACCAGAATCTAGGACCCACTGTTTCGACTGTACCACACATGCCGCTAAGAACCCTGCGGTAGACTCAGAAGTAGAAGCTTCACCTCGACGTTGAGCTTGAAACTCAACAAAGTCTGCATATGCTTCATCAGTCATTTGGACAGATCGGCCGCCAAGATCAGGAGTATCTGAGGTAACGTTGGCGACAAGAGCTTTAGTACATTGCCACTGAAAATGACCATGTAGGCCACAGTTGAAGCATGTGCGCAGTCGACCTCCATCACGACCGCCAATGCCTCGTCTACCATCACGGCCACCATTTTGGCCACCACGAAATCCAGTACGAACGGCACTAAGCAAATCGATCAACAGGAACATCGCTTGAAGAGGTTTCGACGACCTTTACAGCCCGTAGGACACAAAAATAAGCTTCCATTAGAGATGGAACATCAGCTCCAGCAATGATCTAAGAGCGATCTGAGTCTGCATCAGAACGGAGAGACAAGATATGTCATTACATGAAGCTGCTCACGTTGAGCCCTCGCTTCATTGATATCCGTCGTCAGAGGTAATATACGGTCAACTTTATCGACAATAGCCTTAAAAGCCCAGAAGTAGTCCTTATGAGACTTGTCGCCCTGTTATGCCCGGTAGATGCCGACAACCGAGTCGTAGATACGAGACAAGTCGCATTTTTCATTAAATGTCGTGGCTAGGACCTCTCATAGCTCCTTTATTGTTTGTGTTTTGAACCATGTCATCTACCGATGGTTCCATGGAGTTCATCAACTGGGTAAACAGTCGACTATCATCCGTCTCCCACTGCTCAAACGTGGGATCAGTCGTCTCCGGAGGGTTGTCAGTCAGATGCTTGGACAACCGCATACCCCGAAGTGTCTTCTCAACCTTCTTCCGCCATGTTGAGTATCTGTATGGTCCGTCCAACCGCCGATCAACGAGTCGAATCGAAGAGATCGCCGTGCCAGTGTCCGTTGGTCCCGTCAATGCGTTTTCGACACCGATATTACTGCTAGCCGCCTTAGAGGTTGTCATAATGCTCTTGATTTGACCGTCGCTGATTCTTCCTAACCCCAATAATCATATCAACTTTCTCAGTGCGCTATCAACGTGGCCAGAACCGACACGCACATGAAAATATCGTATGGGAATCACACACGCCAGGACACAGAAGTAACCCAAGTAACTCTGTGTAGATCATGATGCAGATATCGGAGTAGAAAGGAAACAAAGATTCACGTAAACAATCTTGTCTATTCATTGTTAACTACTGAAGTCGTAATCTAGAAATATAGATTTTGCAAACAAATCATTGTCTACCCTTTGGCTTCGATATACGTTCCTGAAGTCGTAATCTAAAAACAGAGGTTGTACAAACAAATTAATTTCTACCCTATGGCTTCGATATACTTTTCTTTTCTTTTCTTTTTTTGAATTAGGGTTTACACAGGAAGTAGGGGAGGCGGGCGCAGAGGTGTTAGGGTTAGGGTTGCATAGCGGGCCGGGGGTGGCGGAGTCGGCGGCGGGCGGGGGTGGTGGGAGGGTGGGGTGGGGCGCTAGCGGAGCGGAGGGGGGGGTCGCCTGGCAGAGCGGGGGGAGAGGGGCGGAAGTCAGCGGGGCGGCAGCGGCGGCGGGAGGGCGGCAACGGGGGTGGCTAGGATTAGGGTTTTTTTTTAAGAAAGAGAGGGGGGAGGGGGTTATGGCTCTTATACCATGTAGAATTAAAATAATATAATGGTTTTCATAGATGAGAAAGACTACATATATATATATATAGGAGAGGTTGACCCCTCTCTCTATTATTCTACGCGATGTGGGACTAAAGCCCACTACCTAATATAACGCTTAACAAAGATTAGCATACTAAAGCTTGGAGAGGAGGGAAAGGGCTTTCTAGATTATCTTTGGTAATATAGAGAAGAGATACAGTTTCGTCCCTGCATTAAAACATGAACTACTAAAAAGGAACCCAGGTAGCCATGTGGATTACATGCTTGAATCTGACAATGCATTTCAGAGGCTATTTGTGTGATTTGAAGCAAATATGGAAGGGTTTAGATTGGGATATAGACAAAGAATCCTAAGAGCATGTTTCACTATACAAACATTCGAAACATAACTCAAATGCAACATCCTTATCGTTATTCTAAACAATTATAGGGAAGTTACGTAATCAAATGAGCTTATCCTAAAAAGACAAGATATTTATATGTCAAGGTTAAATTAAACCACAATGAAGTGGTCGAGTCCTCTAACACTAAGATAATAATAACAGTTTTTCTCTCTTATCCATAGTTGGTATGGCATATGCTCATTAATGGCCTAGGCTTTGCGAGTGATGGGGTCATTGAAAAGAATAAGAATTAATTGATGAAATAATATTGACGGATTACAACAACAGGGACAAAATCTTTACCCCAAATTTTTTGGGTTGGTCTTTTGAATCTTCTTACTTCATTCAGCTCTGTTAAGAGTCATGTCATTTATATCACTAACAAAAACTATATGCTTGTTTAAAACTTCAGTCCATGCTAACTTAGGCCTACCTCTAATACTAGTGGCTCCTTTTAACTCCCATCTTATCACGGAGCATCTATTGGTATTGGTCTATGCTAGACGTGTCCAAAGACTCCAAACCACCTAGACAACTTTCATTCATCTTGCTGTCATTTGGAGCCACCTCCAACATCACCATATGGCCAAGCAAACATCACAACATGAACCTCCTGGATATGCCCAATAATTTCCAGTATCCTGAGAACCGGACCACCAGACCAGCCGGTTGGACAGAAAAACCGTGAACTTGCAGGACTGTCAGTTCTCAAAAAGCCTAAGAACCAGTTTTGAGTAAGAAACCGGAAAATTAGTCAGAAAATTGTTTGAGCCAATTCTTGAACAGTTCAGAATTTACACGGCGATTTAATAATTCACATTTCTCTTGGTTTTCTCGGTCAATTAACAAGAAAACGATTCAGTTTTCAAAATCTCACACATGTAAGTTGATTATAATTCAAAGAAAAGATCATTAAGACAATTGTTGGGAGTTAGGATTCATGCTAAGTTTTTTTGTTTTTCTTTCTTATGCATCGGTAACTCCCACTGTTCTAAAAGGCGGTTTAGACGTCCGCCTCGGCGCTAGGCGCCTGGTGTCTACCACAAAAACACAGGTAGATTTTTCAATCCTGTGGTTTTGGGGATAGTAGCTGGGTGCAGCAGCTCTATTATCTCCCAACAATAGTAAGGATAAGTAATTTCCTTGTCTGCCAAATTGTTTCATTTTGGATTAAACCGCTTTCAACACAATATGTGTGACGTAAGGCTAAGCAACCCCATAGAATCATTCTTCAATACTTGGTTCAAGACATTTGTATAAGTTACATCTCAAGTATATGAAGTTATTTTTTTCTTCGAATATATATATATATATATATATATATATATATATATATGTTAGAGTTATTTTATTTTGTTATTTATCATATGAGGGTATAATAGTAATTGTGCGTGTATTGCATATCAATATAAATAGACATGAGATGCAACCTAGGGTTTAAGACCCTTGCAATCTCCTTTCTCATATTCTCTCTACTTTTTTTCTTTTTTTCTCCATCTCCAAATTTTACTTGGTATCAGAGCATATATTTGAAAGTACTGTACATCTCATTCACGACAGGGCCGATCGAACAGGGGTTTGGGGGCATTAGCCCCTGATTGCAGGATTCGGGGCGGCAGTCCCGAAAAAAAAATTCCGGCTGCTTTTCGTCTACTGTTCGTGGTTCGTTGTTCGTGGTCGTTCGTGGTTCGTTTATGAGATCTAGGGTTTCTACAGATCTCCGTTGGTTATTCGTCGTCGGTTGAGCTTCGTTGTGAGATCTAGGGTTTCAAAGACCTCATATTTATGTTGCATCTGCAAGTATGGTGGGCACCGAATCTTCTAGCGAAGTTAATAGTGGTGGTGGTAGCGGAGGTGGTTCTCCTTTTACTGTTATTCATAATGATGAATTGGAAAAGTCGATTACAGCGGTGAAACTCAATGGTGCGAACTACCTTGCTTGATCCAAATCTATCAAAGTGGTGTTAAGGGCTAAGAAGAAGTTTTTGACGGAAGAACCCCCGCCTGAAACTTTCGCTGAGTATGAAGATTGGATGAGTGCAGATGCATATGTTATGTCGTGGTTGTGGCATAGTATGGAACCACACATCACTGCTAATGTTCAGTGGTGTGAATCAAGCAAACAGATTTGGGCATCTCTGGAAAAATCATATTCGCAGAAGCGAAACGTTGCCCGTATCTATGAGTTGTACGAGTTATTGTTTAATACAAAGCAAAATAGGAAGCCTGTGAATAAATATCATCTTGTTACTGCTGATTTGAAGGAAGCTCGGAGACAGAAGGAAGAGTTTCATGTTTCACTTATCCTAACCGGCTTGGATCCTGCGCTCGAACCTTATAAAGCTCAAATCCTTACTGGAGAACAGTTACCTATGGTGGCAGATACTTTCTCCCGTCTCAGTAGTTCCTTTCTGGGACAGAGTTCTGTGGTGCCGAGTACTGACTCTCCTGCCCTAGTTTCTAGTGCTGTTGGTCGTGGTGGTGGACGTGGCGGTAAAGATGGTGGTCGTAGTTTTGGTCGAGGAGGAGGCCGTGGTGGTAGAGACAATGGTCGTGGTGGTGGCCGCGATGGTTGTGGTGGTCGTGGTCAACCACGAAAGTGTAACTATTGTGGAATGCTCGGTCATGTGGAAGACTATTGTTGGGATAAGTGGGGCAAACCAGAATATGGACATCAAGTGCATGATGAAAATATGCAGTCCCAGGTCGCCACTTCTGCTCCCAGAGATGATACTTCGGGTTACAATCAGACTTCAACGTCCGATACCTCATCTCCATTTGAACAGATCCTCCAAAAGTTGAACGCGCTTGCTAATACCACCTCCCAACCTACTGCAACCATGGCACATATAGGTAATCATGCTTTTATGGCAACCCAGTCACCATCCACCTCTTGGGTCATCGACTCAGGAGCAAGCTCTCACATGTCTGGTATAACATCTCTTTCATAATCGTAGTTCCATGAAACATAATATTATCTTGGCTGATGGGTCTACTTGTCACGTGCTTGGGAAAGGTGTCATTCACCCTACTCAATCACTATTATTATTTGATTCATTATATGTGCCTAATTTTTTATTTAATTTGTTATCTGTGAGCCAGTTAACCAAATCTCTTCAATGTTCTGTGACATTTTCTCCCAATTCGTGTATTTTTAGGACCTCATGACAAAGAAGATGATTGGTTCGAAGCATGAAAAAAATAGACTGTACTACTTGGATCTACCTGGAAAGGCCTTCACTTCTGTTTCTACTTCTCCGTTGCAGTGGCATTATCGTTTGGGACATCCGTCTTTGGCTAAGTTGCGTCAAGTTGCTCCTAGTTGAGTCATGTTTCTAGTCTTGAATGTGAAGCTTGTCAGTTAGGCAAGCATCACCATAGTTCCTTCCCTCGTCGTAGTGAAAGTCGTCAATTAGAGTTTTGATCGTGTTCATTCTGATATTTGGGCTCCGTGTAGAGTCAAAAGTCCGAAAGGATTTCAGTATTTTGTTATTTTATTGATGATTATTCCAGAATGACTTGATGTTATTTAATGAAAGAAAGATATGAGTTTTCAAATGTGTTATCTGCCTTTTATAATGAAGTCTATGTTCAGTTTGATAAACGTATCAAAATTCTGCGTTCTGATAATGCTTTGGAGTATACTCAATCTTCTGTGAACAGTTTCTGTGTTGATCGTGGTATGATTCATCAAACCAGTTGTGTCCACACCTCTCAACAAAATGGTATAGCCGAACGCAAACATCGACACATTTTAGATGTGGCTCAAACTCTCATGTTCAATATGCATGTCCCTAAACAGTATTGGACAGATGTCGTTCTTACTGTATGTTATCTAATTAATCGCATACAATCATCTGTATTATATAACAAAGTTCCATTTACCATATTACATACAGATGTCGCACCTTTTTTCTTATCTCCTGGAGTGTTTGGGTGTGTCGCTTTTATTCATAACTTGGAACCTAATCGAGATAAGTTTGCCCCTAGATCTCTAAAGTGTGTCTTTCTTGGTTACCCTAGTACTCAAAAAGGTTATCGTTGTTACAGTCCACAGTCACGCAAATATTATGTCAGTGCGGATGTTACATTTTTTGAGTCTACCCCTTTCTTTCCTTCAGGAGACCGTTGTATTCCTTTTACAACAGATTTGATATCTTCCATACCACTTCCGGTCATTCCTGAATCAATTTCTGTCTCTATTCCCCATTTACAGGTTTATCAGAGATCCAAGGATAGGCCAGTGATTCTGCAGAATTCAGCCATCAACCAATCATCTTTCGTACCTGAGATTTTTGCTCTCATCACCACAGATCAAGATGATCTTCCTATTGCTCTCAGAAAAAGAAAACGCATTTGTACAACAAAGAATAAGCATCACATTTCTAACTATGTTTCATTACACCGTACTTCATCATCTTTTCATACATTTGCTGTTTCATTGTCTTCTATTTCCATTCCCAAAACTTACAAGCAAGCTATGTCATCTTCTAGTTGAAAAAGTGCAATGGATCAGGAGATGTATGCTTTACATCAAAATCAGACTTGGGAGCTTACATCACTTCCTGTTGGAAAGCAGACAGTGGGTTGTAGATGGGTGTACACTGTTAAGTATCACCCCGATGGTTCTGTTGAGCGTCTCAAGGCACGGTTGGTTGCCAAAGGATATACTCAGACATATTGTGTGGATTATATAGAGACTCTCCAGTGGCTCGGCTGAATTCAGTTCGGATCCTTATTTCTGTGGCGATTAATCACCAATGGCCTATATATCAGTTGGACATAAAGAATGCTTTCTTGCATGGTGACTTACAAGAGGAGGTTTATATGGATCAACCACCGGGATATGTTGTAGCAGGAAATGAAAAACTCGTATGTCGATTGAAGAAAGCATCATATGGACTGAAACAATCATCTCGTGCTTGGTTTGACAAGTTTAGTTCAGTTCTCATTCAGTATGGCTTTCGGCGCACCATATCAGATCATTCAGTATTTTGCCATTCTTCCTCAGCAGGTACTATCGTGTTGATTGTTTATGTTGATGATATCATTATATCTGAAAGTGATTATGCTGCGATTGTGGACTTGAAGGCCTACCTTAGTCGTCAGTTTCATACTAAGAATTTGGGTCTTCTTCGATATTTTCTTGGAATCGAGGTTGCTCGATCTAAGAAGGGTGTGTATCTGTCACAACGCAAGTATGTTCTAGACTTGCTCTCCGAGACTGAGACATTGGAGTGTCGGCCAGTTGAGACTCCTATGGATTATCATGACAAGCTTGATGCTGACAAGGGAGAGTTATTTGAGGATGTTGGATATTATAGATGTTTGGTTGGCAAACTTATATATCTTACTGCTACTCGACCAGACATCACATATGTAGTTGGAGTAGTTAGTCAGTTTATGCATGCCCCTCGACAACCACATTGGGAGGTTATCTCTCGCATTCTTCGATACTTAAAGGGTGCACCTGGAAAGGGTTTGTTGTACAAACCTTCCCAGTTGCTTACGGTGACTGGATTCAGTGATGCTGATTGGGCAGACAGTCGCACTGATAGGAGGTCTACTTCTGGCTATTGTACGTTTGTGAGTGACAATCTTGTCATATGGCGTAGTAAGAAGCAGAATGTTGTGGCTCGTTATAGTGCAGAGGCCGAGTACCGTGCGATGGCTCATACAGCTTTTGAGATTATGTGGGTGCAGTCTCTTCTTCATGAAATGGGGATTATGATTCCTATTCCGATGGAGATGTATTGTGATAATCAGTCGACAATGTTTATCGCAAGTAATCCGGTGTTTCATTAGCGCACGAAGCATAGCGAGGTGAATTGTCATTTTGTTCGTGATTTGTTGCTGAAGAAACATATTGTCACTCATTATGTTCGATCAGAGGATCAATTAGGTGATATCCTCACAAAACCACTTGCTCGTGGTCCATTTTCTGATTTATGTAGCAAGCTGGGCATGTCTGATCTATATGCTCCTGCATGAGGGAGGGTGTTAAGAGTTATTTTATTTTGTTATTTATCATATGAGAGTATAATAGTAATTGTGGGTGTATTGCATATCAATATAAATAGACATGAGATGCAACCTAGGGTTTAAGACCCTTGCAATCTCCTTTCTCATATTCTCCTACCTTTTTTTTCTTCTCTTCTCCATCTCCAAACTTTACTATATATATATATATATATATATATATATATATATATATATATATATATATATATATACAGATTGTCAGAATCCCTACCCATAATAGTATCCATACTCCAAAATATTGTGGATCCATATCAGATATCTTTACTTCTCAAAATACAGTTTCAAATTAGATATATATGATCATTGCATTTGTTTACATCCTTACCAGCTCATAAGATCTACATCTGATCATGAATTTATTAGTTTGATTTTAAAAAAAACTTACAGCTAGTATCATAAGCCTAAGGTGTTGAAGAAAAAGGATACCTAAATCACATAAAAAGAAATCTTCAGTAAGCATGACTATAGCTGAAAATAGGTAATATTAAAAGAGGATCCTTAGCTGTAACAGATATTAGATAAAAAAAACAACATGATAATCAATCTTGGATATGAATTACCTCAGTGAAGTCCTGATTTGAAATGATATCAATGGTTATATACTCTCTCTTGTCTAAATTTAATATCTCCAGTGTTATATCAGTTGCTCTCTTACCAGCCCTATATTTTTCTGCAGCCTTACCAGTCCCTGGATGAAGAAACAATGACAATTGTGCAGGTAAGCAATGTGATGACTATCTTCATGTATTAAGGTACAGTGATAGCAAAAAAATACATACCAACAACTTGCACCAGCCGATACAAGTCTTGTTTTTGGCCCAATGCAGAAATCCTTATCCTTACGAATGATCCAACAACATTGTCATTGAAGGTATCAATCTCATTAAGTAACTCCGCCATCAGGTTACGGCGCAAGTATAAAAAACTTATGTTGTGGACATCTATTGCTGCATAATCATCAATATGGGCTGGTTCACTTCCATCTACTTTTCTATGTGATTTCCTCCTCATATATAAAGCTATGTTCATTGATGCATCACTATTTCCTTCCATTTGACTGGGGTCTGGATCTACAACACCACCTTGGTTGTCATCTGTGGCAAGTGGTGAAGCTTCCTTTAGAAGAAAGTGAGATTCAAGAAACTTCAACATTTCAAGTTGCCCAATACGTGATTTACCAAACAGAGTCCAGAGCCTTGAATCACATCTAATTTGACCTCTATTACGAGGATCACGAAGATTGTTCAATCTTATATACTGAAGTAAAAGAGCCTGAACTTCAAGTTGAGATAGGACAGATCTATCACCATCTTTCATGTGTGCCACAAACTCGAGAAGTTCCTTAGAAGCCCATTCAGGCTCCTCAGAACTAGAGGTCCCTTCCGCTTCTACTTCTTTTACTAAATCCTCCTTGTTTTTCCTTGATCGTTTTCTTGCCTTCTTACTTGAAGAAACACTTGTTTTACGACCCCCAGGGAAGCCGGATGAACTGCCTCCTTTGTCATCACTGGCCTCATCCAAGTTATCTAAAGGTTTCTCATACTGAGAAACTACATTAGAATCCTTTGATAGAGTTCTAGCTCTTGTTAGCTCTTCCAGAGTCAAAGATAACTTCTCTTTCAGTTCCACCCAATAGTCCTTGAATAAATATAACCAACTGTTTTTGTCATCAAAATCAAGTCCAGCCTATATAAGAAACCCAAAGAAGCAATAAGAAATTAGGACTCGCACCTCATCAGCGTTGAGTGTAAAATATAAGCATATTGTTTAGCCAGCAAAAACTAGTTAAAAAGGCCAAACTTACGAATGCTCGAAAGGAAATATAATTATCTTCCCACATCTAACACAGAATGTACTTCAATATAACCAAAACAATATATGCAGGACAAGGTTATAACAGCGACGATCTATTTGAGGTACAGTTTATGACTCAATATTTGTTCCGAAAGCAGGTAATAATTTTCGTCTACAACCTACTACTGATATCTAGGCGGCCACATGAATATTGAACTAATAATTACACTATAAATCAATCATCATATACTTGTTGTATCAAGGGTTAGCATTAAGTGCTTCTTTGCATTGTTGAGGCTGAAAATACAAGAACCCCCTTTAAAAAGATTCTACAGTTTATGTCGTTTACCAATGATATCTTAGTTGATGAGACCGATGATTATAGCTACACACCTGAAACAAAAGGAAGCCTGCTACCTCCTGTCCTGATGAATATCTTTCTTCACAAAGTTGATGGGGATAAACACTGAATATGTTGTTCTTTACCACTCTGAATTTATTCCCGCCTGTGTATCGTATTTTATATTTTTTAGATTTGTAGTATTACATCAGCTGTATCATATTTGGAGGAGGTCGATGAAAATGTTGTTACTTATTAGTGGAATTAAAGGATAATGAAAGAAGTGGGAAATTCTAATGGGGTATTATGTGATTATAAAATACCGATGAGCAAAGAAATTATAGCTTCTGGATAATCAAAGAACATGTCTAGAAATTAAGTGTGGAAATGAAAAGGCTTAGAAGAACAAGAAACAAGTACATTCATGGGAAAATAGAGTCAGTTTCCACTAAAAGGGGTTGAAATCATTTAAGATGATTTGGGCATGTAGGAATGGATATCAACAGTGCATCATTATGAGTGATAAAAATGCAGTTGAAGGATCTGCCTTGACTAATCACTGTAGAAGCATAAAAAATATGCATCAATGCATCCAACAACCATGCGCCCCCAAAAGAAGGCTCAAATCAGGCCGCGGAGTCACCCTGCGGCCCAATAAGACGACATTCATGCGTCTCAATCAGCCAAAACAACTTTGGCCGCAGATAGACCTGACGTGACATCATGTCAACAAGATCGTCTCTGACACAGAATCCTGACAAAAAAGATTTTTCTGCTTGCCTCAAAAGACGTGAACAGACTAAACGACAGAAGTCTCACGTCAGCGCAGAACATCACTCTCAACGAGGTGCAGCGCCACGTGGACAACACGACAAGGGTCCCATGCGTCCCAGATTACATGAGTTCAATGCGTCTCTGATCCCATGTGTCCCAGACTCCATGCGTCTCTGCCCCCATACGTCACAGATTCCATGCGTTCCAAGCGTTTCTGGTCCCATGCATCCCAGACTCCAAGCGTCGCATGCGTCTTGGGCCACAGGCGTCCCAAACTTCATGAAGACTCAGTCTTGCCGTTACAACTGAAGTAGCTCTCTCCAACCAAGTGCGGACCACGTGTCAAAACTGACCGAATCATGCACACAAAAGACGAGAACCGCCCAGATCTTCAGCAACGAAAAATCTCAACAAGCATCCACGTGCCAGCTTTGTCTGCTCACGGTTACAGCTGTACCTTGTTAAGAAGGTACATGTGGCACCCTCCAGCATCCATGTGCCCCAAAACATATGCGAGCCCAAAAGCACCCAAATATACCCGGGCGGCATGTCCAAAGAGACACAGACAGAAAGGGAGAGGAGGAACAGAGAGCATACAGAGCCAAGCAAAGAAAGAGCATAAGCTTTTTCGCCATGCGTCGGATAGTCAACGGAGTAAAGGAGCCGCCAAAGCACTCATTGTCCATTGCCACACCCCAAAACAAAATATTGTACTTAGACAATTCTGTTTAGGATTTTTTGTACTCTTCTTCGTTCCTTAAATACAAAGTTTTACACAAACTCGTTTAATAGCGAACAAGGTGGCGACTCTGCTGGGGATTTATTTCTCCTCTGATGAGAAAGTTGTGGCACAATCCGACACAGCCAAGCTCAGGTCGACTCAAAGAATGCTGATGGTCCACTTCGACCAGCAGGCTTTCGAGGATATGCTCTCTGAGGGCGACGCTTCTCTAAGGCTGGCGAAGCTTAGGAAGACCCGCAGGACATGGGTGGCAAAGGCCGCTGCGCCTCACCCAACTGCGGAGGACGCACTCCCCGCCTCTCTGTCGCAGAGACCGCACATCATGCGTTTGCTGCTTCTGCCACAGCCCCTTCCAACCAGAAGGGTGCTCAGCACTTGAAGACCTGCAGGACATGGGTAGCAAAGGCCACTGCACCTCACCTAACCGCGGAGCGTGCACTCCATGTCTCTCTCTCCGATACTGAAGATGCACCGCATGCGTCCTCTGGTTGTCCCTGCCCATGCGGCCTCCTTGCCTGAAAAGGAGAGTGCTCGACGCCCGAACTCTGGCATAGAAAAACAATACGATGCCAAGAGTTTAGGGGTTGACGCGCAACCCATGCTGCCACTACGAAGGATGCGGAGAAGAAAGATGTATGCGGCTTCCAACTCAGTCGTATGCGTCTCTAACACTCCCAGAAGCTCTGTCTTCGACAGAATCTCATCCGGCCATGCTCCCATGCGCCGCTTTGAGGAAAAACAAAACTTGGACTATTCGTACTATGCGTTTGCGCGTGCTAAGTCGAAGAAGTCTGGGGCAGTGCGAGCTCGTCAAGCTCAAGCAACTGTCCATTTGGCTGACCGTCAGCGGACGCCACTAACCATTATGCGGTCCCTCGATGGAAAGCTATATAAGACCGGCCCATGCGTACAGCCCGCAGCGGCAAATGGACAGAATCCGTCTCAAAAATCTTCCACTGACGATCTGGGAAAATTTCTTGTACGAACCCTAGATCAGGGAGCAAAGCCAACACCAACGCACCTGTGTGCTCGGTCTACCCATGCTCACGAAAAAGGTGCAAAGGTGGACAAACCCTCGTTTGACTTGCGCAACGTGATCAGTCACAAATGCAAGACAAGGGAAAAAACTTCGGCGCGTGAAGTCTCCTCCATAGGACATCACTGTGCCAAAATCATCATCAACTGCTGCTACAACAAAGTGGCAGTACCCACAAACAGGCAGTCGGCATTCCAACGAATGCATCGAAAGGCACCTCGCCGGCAACAACGCGGAGATCAAGTGCAAACACAAGAGAAGGATGAGCTACCATTCGCCTCATGCTATTCTGCTCGGAAAGATCCTTACGCCGTGGGAGAAAAGAACAGCACCTCCAGTCCGTCACTCTCAACCAGCGCATTGAGAAGATTACCAGGAGGACCAACAGCGGGACATGTGTAAGGTGTTTTCCAAGATATCCGCTCGAAAAAAAAACTATCGGTCGCTGGGGGTAGTTCTTCTTCAGGACTCCTGAGGGTTATACGAGCTGGGGGTAGTACTCCCCCGGACCTATATAACAACCCGACATTCCGAGAATGCGGTGATTCCCAGAAAACGAACTCCAATATCCCTGGAGGGGGCCACCCTCGTCCAGATGACGTAGCTTCCAACGCTGGGGGTAGTAGTCCCTCCGAATCCGAGGAAGAGGCTACGCTACCTGATGACCACTCCAGACAAGAATCGGAGACGGAAAGCGCGGCGTCCACTGCCCCGTCCATCTCTCCCCATGAGAGGACTGCATACCTGGCAGGGAACGATCACGAAGGCCCCAGTGACAGACAACGCCTCAAGGCGCTGGAAGCTATGATGCAGACGGTGAGCTCATCAATGCAAGCCCTGACCATGCAATGCTGAAGATCAAATCAAACATGGCTTCCTAACCAGCAAGGGCTTCTGGACAAGCAAGCTTGGACTCGGGGACCAACGCGGATTCCGACGCAACCGCTCCACCCATATGCGGTAGTAACCCCCTGCCTGGCTCATCTGCCCCTTCCGTGGGAGACGAAACCAAAGAAGCAATAAAGGAAATCAGGGAACTTCGGGCTCGCCTAGATTCTATGGGCAGCCAGGATTCACTGCGCGAGCTCGGGATACGACAACCGTACCCTCGCGAGTGGAGGGATGTTCCGTACCCGCCAAAGTACAAGACAACTGCATCTCTCGTCGTTTGACAACTTCAAGAGTCTTTTCCTCAAAAGATTCTATGACGGAGGAAGCGACATGACGATGTCCTCTCTGATGGATGTGACCCAAGGGAAAAGGGAACTTGTCCGAAATTATATCGAACGTTTCCGACAAGCAGCACTAAGGTTGCCTCCAGGCAATCCTAAATCGACACTCATGGACATGTCGCAGAAACTTACTTCCGGCAGTCATCCTCTGGATGGACGACGGTCAATTCAAAGACTGGACGTCATTCATGATCAACGTTGTCGGTGCTGAGAAGAAGGTCAAGGACGTCCGTCTCTTGGGAATACAGATCCATGTCGCTGACGATAGGAAAAAATGTCCCAACAACAACAACAGCGGCAACAGCAGCCGCGATGGAAAAGGAAAGCAGGCCCTGGTGGCTAACTTAACCAAGAAGCCCAAGCAAAAGCCGGCTGAGATTCCAAAGCCTCCAGAGACTTGCTCCTTCGAAGATGACGTCATGCCCATCTTGGACGTGCTGATGAAGGATGGCAAGCTTCGGCTCCACGACGTCAAACGCCATGTAGAGGGAGCTAAGATGAACAATCCAAAGTACTGCCACTACCATCGTTACGTCCACCATGCGACAAAAGACTGCTACACCCTCAAGCGGTACATCCAGCGTCTGCTCGACACCAAGGCCCTCACCTTGGATATCGATGACAAGACAGTTGCCGCAAACATGGTCGACAACTTCCCGGCGACGGAGGCCCAAGACGAAGTAATCCCGATCCCCCGGGCAACGATGGAAGTCAACCTTCCGCCGGCTCGTGACCAAACGGCCGGACTGATCTCCCACCACGACGCGTGGGGAGGTCATGTGGGTTCACCCCGATCTCGTTCCAGAATTGATGCAGCAGACAACACCGTCTGCCACCAATACTAAGGACAAGAAATCCAAACCCTGCTACACGGTTTTCCTCCCATCTGAGGAAGCTATAGCAGGGACAACAAGGTCAGGCCTAGCGTACCAACGAGAGTACGACATCCGTAACGATGGTGCACTTCCAACAGTTGCACCCGCGACATCAGATCCGAGTACATCCCAGCCTCCAGCAGCGGACAAGTCTAAGCAAAAAGACACTCGCTTTGACAAGCCGCTACGCAAAGATTCAGCCCAGGGAGTGAAAAAGCCCTACAACTTCGACATTTTGGCCCAGCTCGCCAATACTCCAGCGAAGTTGTCTCTGTTCAAGCTTCTCCGACTCTCTAAAGACACTCGGGTCGCTCTTAGTGAGGCATTGCAAAATGCCGACACCTACCTGGCACAGTCAAGCCGCTAGCTGAAGATCATGCTGCTTGCCCCCACTGCAATAACCGGCATGATAGTCCCCTGTATTACACAGGGTACAATGGTGCCATTAAGGTGGAGCGGATGCACATCGACCCCGGTTCATCAATCAGCATCATCCGGCGGAATCTGCTTCAGACTTTGGGCATTCTGATGCATCGCTGGCAGCCACCAATACGGCCATCACTGGCTTCAACGCATGAAGGAGCTACCCTCTAGGCAAGATTCGCCTGAAAATCCATATCGACGACTTGAAAACATAGGTCACTTGCTATGTCATTGAAGTAGATGTATCCTACAACGTCTTGCTCGGACGTCTATGGATACATGAACATAGGATCGTGTCGTCGACCCTGCACCAGTGCCTAAAATACGTCGACGAACATGGCACGGTCAAAACGGAGTTTGCTGACATCGACCCGTTCAAAGGGATCGAAGTCTACTACTTTGACTCGATCCGTTATAAACATGTCTACCAAGATGAAGTAGCAATGACGTCGATGATGAGGTAGAGGCTGGGGCAACACCAGAAGAGCCCTTACAATCTCTCCTCTCGTCGTAAAACTACGCAGGAAGGCACCCGAACCTCTGGTCGTCCGGCTTCGTAGGACGGATCGACCGTCGAAGGGAGATCCGGCACCATCTACCACGTCCAAACCTTTGGTCGTTCGCCTTCGCAGGCTGAGTCAACCTCCGAAGGATGCTCCACTGCCTCCTACAATGTCCAAGCCTCTGGTAGTAAAGCTGCGCAGGGAACCTCCAAAACCGTCACTCGCACTTAGGGTAGATCTCGGAAAAGACGAGCTAGAGGAGTACGTAGCTGCCCATGCTAACGTCCCTTACTCTCGACGATGTAATTCTGGATGACGAGATACCTCATTTCATCAATAAAGGGCTATGTTTGAACTACTCCGAAGTTACACACATAAGCATACTGTACTCCATGGAGCACGGTCTAGGCCTGCGCCTGCGGACGCAGGTGACTACCACCAATGCTGCAAATCGAATCCTCCCCAGCCAAGGTTCCTATTTTACGGTTCCAGCAAGGAGGAGGGGAGACAAACCCATCATCTTCGGCAGGATTGAAGACCCCCCGTCCTTCATCCCGTAGGAACAAAGCCAGAACCCAATACCAACAAAATACAACTCTACAGGTTCAGTGGTCAAGCCAAACACCTCATCCAGAAGATGGGCTATGATCTTAAAAGAAACCAAGGTCTGAATTACGGCAACGGTCAACAACTGCCCATACGTCTCGCCGATCCGACAGGCAAGTCCGAGGACTACTACCATAAGACCAAGCATGGCTTAGGGTACGTTAGGCCCCCCACAACCCCCGAAGGCTCGGATCAAGAAGATGAGTTACACTCTCACTCTTCAGTCTTCCTCTTGGGACTCCGACGTCACTATCGGAGAGATGCCCAAGCAAACATTGTCTGCCAACATGGTGTCAGTTGACCATGGGGAAGACGGCGAAGATCCACTGGAACTCTTTGAAGTAGAACCGTAAGCCCAACGCCTAGACGAACAATAAGAGATACGGTTCGAACAACGAGAACCTCCTACCGAGGACGAAGTCGTACAAGTCAATCTGGACGACGAATCCTACCCCAAACCTATATTCATCAGCAAGAGTCTAACAGATGATGAACAGGAATCCCTGCTACAGCTCGTCTGCGAAAAACATCCAGATTTGGTAGCCAATATCGTGCCCGTCGTCAAAAAGAACGGTAGCATATGGATCTGCATTGACTTCCATGACCTTAACGCGGTATACCCTAAAGACGAATTCCCTCTTCCGATCACAGACATAATGATCGACAACACTTGTTACTTCGAACGCATGTCATTCATGTACAGATTCTCGGGCTACAATCAGATCAAGATGTCTCCTGACGATCAGAAGCATACATCGTTCAAAACGCCGATAGAAGTGTACTACTACACAGTCATGCCCTTCGGCCCGAAGAACGCGGGTGCCACATACCAGCGAACGATGAACACCATCTTCCATGAGCATCTACGCAAGACGGTCGAATGTTACGTCGATGACATCGCCGTCAAAAGTCGCTCCAAAGGTGATCACCTCAGGGACTTGAAGACTGTGTTCGACCTCATGCGTACGCACCAGCTTACCAAATCCTTCCTGGGAGTCTCCAGCGGCAAATTACTGGATTTTATCATCACTTTCCTATATTCACATAGACCCCGACATAACTAAGGCAATCCTTGAGATGAACCCGCCAAAGAACCTCCGGAAACTCCGCGGCCTTCAAGGAAGACTTGCATACATCATGAGGTTCATATCAAACCTCTCTGGACGTTGTCGGTCGTTCACCCAGCTCATGAAGAAAGGTCTCATTTGTCTGGAACGAAGAATGACAGAGCGCCTTCGACAACATCAAGGAATACCTATCAAACCCTCCAGTGCTGGTAGCCCCAGTCGTGGAAAAGCTTTTCCTGCTCTACGTGCGTGCAATGGACCACTCCCTTGGTGCCTTATTAGCCCAGAACAGTGATGCAGGCCACGTGCAGGCCATCTATTATCTTAGCCGGATGATGGTTGACGCGGAACACAGGTACACTCCCGTTGAGAAGGAATGTCTTGATCTTGTATTCGCTATCCAGAAGATCTGGCATTATGTGGCTGGGCAAACCATTCATGTAATCTTGCGAGTCAATCCTCTCAGAGTCCTCATGGCCAAACCAGGAGCGCTCAGTTCCCGCTTGGCTACCTGGGCAATACTATTGTCTCCATACGACATGGTGTTTGTTCCACAAAAAGCCGTCAAAGGTCAAGCACTGGCCGACTTCATGGCGGCCCATCCGGTGCCAGAAACCTCGAAACTCTACGACGAGATTACATACGAAGTCACAGACTCATAACGTCGTGACAAACGCAGAAGCCGTTTGGCGAATGTTCTTCGACAGTGCTCCGAGGACAGGGCCCAAATGCAACATCGTCGCGGGAGTCGAAATAGTGTTGATTTCTCCATATGATGTGGTTATCAACCACGCCTACTCCCTCACTGAGCCATGCTCCAACAATGTGACAGAGTACAACGCTCTCATCATTGGACTTCAACTCGCTAAACAAGTGGGAGATGACCACCCGGAAGCCTATGGCGATTCCAAATTAATAATCAGCCAAGTCCGGGGTCAGTACGAAGTCCGACACGAAGACCAGATTCCTTACCACCAAGTTGCGCTCGGCATCATCTCGACCTTCGAGGGATTCTTCATCGAGCACGTCCCTCGGCTGCAAAACATCGAGGCGGACGTCCTAGCCGGATTTGCAGCCTCTCTAGTTGTTCCAGCCAATACCCATAAACTGATCTTCGTGGTCGGTCAGGAGCTGGTCTGCCCGAAGAACCTCTCCTTGTGCCGGAGCTACTCAGTAGAGACGGGCACTGGCTCTCAAGACTGGAGACTTCTATTCATCGACTACACAGTCTATGGAATCTTCCCGAGAACCCAAAGGAGACCACTTCCATAACGAGACGTTCCCTCTGGTTCTACTACGATACAGCTACTAAAATGCTATATCGTCGCTCATACGACGGTCTTCTGCTACGATGCCTATCGAATGCAGAAGCCAAACAGGCGCTTCGGGAAGCCCATGATGCCGTCTGCGGTGCCCACTAACCCGGTCCAAAGCTGCAGGACCGTCTCCGGCGTTTGGACTACTATTGGCCCACAATGGTAGCGGATGCCGTCGACTATGCAAGGAAGTACCAAGCGTGACAACAAATCCATGCATACTTCATCCACCAACCCTCGGAGTTCCTACACCCGACCGTTGCGTCCTGGTCGTTTGAAGCCTGGGATATGGACATTGGACCGATTAGTCCACCTTCATCCAAAAGACATCGGTTCATCCTCGCCATCAGCGAATACTTCTCCAAGTGGGCGGAAGCAATACCACTCGTGGAAGTCAAGACGTCCAACGTTATCAACTTCGTCAAACATCACGTCATATACCACTTCGGCTTGCCACGAAGGATCATCCATGACAATGGTCTACAGTTCGCAAGTCATGCATTCTACCGGTTCTGCGACAAAAATCGGATTCAGAATGTAGCGTCGACTGCCTACAACCCAGCATCAAATGGTCTGGCGGAAGCCTTCAACAAGACCATCTTAAAGCTTCTCAAGAAGTTCATGCCTTCCAATAAACGCGACTGGAATGAGAAGCTGGGTGAATGTCTCTAGGCCTACCGTACAACGGTTCGGACAGCTACTGGCAATACGCCTCTCTATGGTGTACGGAAGCGAAGCGGTCCTCCCGCTCGAGATCCAAATTCCTTCACTCTGGGTGGCTCTCTCCAACCAATTAACCGACGACGACAATCACCGCCGACGGCTACAAGAGTTAAACACTCGACGAGAAACGTCTCTTAGCTCAACAACGCATTGAGCTATACCAAGCACGTCTCTTGGGAACCTTCAACAAACGGATGAAGAAGATGAACTACCAAGTGGGTGATCTAATCATGACCATAAGGAGGCCGATGGTTATGACCCACAAAACGGCTGGCAAATTTCAACCCAAATGGGAAGGCCCGTTCGTCGTAGAATCAGTATTCTCCAATGGCGCCTACCGGGTCGTAAAACCCAACGGCGACTTGTTTATGATACCTATCAACAACAAGTTCCTGAAAAAGTACGTCTAAACTTGACTTGTACTCCCCTTATCACCAATCGGGCAATCATGATGTACATCTTTACACTCTTGGTTCTTCATCCCCCACTAGTGCCTATGTACAACATTTTTCCCTTCTTTACTAATCCATTATTTGTGTCCAGGAGTCCTGGATACGCAACAGATGATGGATCCTCAAAGTCTTCCCAGCGGAGAGGTCCTCAGGTCCACCTGCACATTCTCGTAGTGATCACTCAATCCAATCTCTTTAGACGCTAGCCATGTTCATATTAGCTCTGAGCTATCGTCCCACCAATCTCCCCAGCGAAGCAACCCTCAGGTCTATTTTCATTCTCGGATAGACCACACTCAGCAAACCGCTCTCCAATGAGCATCCCGGATATTAGTTCACGTCCATATTACCTCTGAACTACTGTCCCAACATTTCTCCCCGACCAAGTTTGCCATGTCCATATCCCCTCTAAGCAAACCTCTCAGATCTTGGCTATCGATCATCACGTCCATATTACCTCTGATATCGACTGTCATCTCCACTTATCATCCGTACTCACCAAGGTACGCCAACGGTGCTAAACCCACAAAGTCTGCCACGTCCACATCACCTCTGGCAGGACTTGTCTCAAACCTATTGCTTGCACTCAAAATGCACAAAAAAGTAATAGGTCCACAAAACCTATCACGTTCATAACACCTCCGATATTGATTGTTTTCGATCTTATTACTTGCACTCTACTGCGCGAGAAGTAGTAAGTCCACCAAAGGTCCCCCAGTGAGATATCCTCAACGGAAGCAAATAGCCAAGTCCATATTGCCTCTGGCTCGCTTCATTTTTCTTTAAATATGTCGGGATCATACATAACCTCTCGATATGACTAACGATCAGCTCACGTCTACATCACCCATGAGCTATCGTCCTCCTGTCCTCCCCCAAGAGTTTGCCATGTCCATGTGACCTCTAAGCAAACATCTCCCTACGACAATCATCAGTCGTCATCTCAACTTATCACCCGTGCTTAAATTTAGGTACACCATCAGTGTTAAGTCCACAAAAACTGCCACGTTCATATCACCTCTGGCAGGATTTGTCTCGAACCTATTGCTTGCACTCAAGGTGCGCAAGAAGTAATGGATCCACAAAACATATCACGTCCACATTGCCTCTGATAGAGATTGTTTGCAAACTTATTATTTGCACTCAACGTGCGCAACAAATAATAGATCCACCTATGTCCCCCAGTGGGACATCCTAGACAGGCAGCGAAATCGTACCACGTCCATATTACCTCTGGTACGGTCTCCAAAGCTTACGTAAACAATTGCAAATGAATGGAATAACTTTTATTTCTTTCTACGGAAAGAAATAGGAGGCAAAACTACATTCGAGGGGTTGTCAAGACCCCAAGCCCGAAGGCAAAAGGGGAACACAAAAAGCGGAAGTAGAACTACAGGTACTATGAGTCGGAGCACAACTCGGCTATCCGCCCACGAAGACGGACAATGTGGCCATCTAGGCACGCTTTGGCCCGGCGCTCGACCTCTATGGCCATGACCTCGGGATCCTCGTAACGAACATAGGACTCGTATCGGTCATCTAGCTTTTGCACCATGACTTCAACATCGGCCGTATTCTTCGCTACTCGGCTTGTCTCGGTGCGGATGGCCTCCTTTTCCTGCTGGGCCTCTCGGAGTTGGTTCCCCAGCACATCAAGCTTGGCCTGGAGTTGTCGGATCACCTCAGTCAGGTCCTTCCTCCTAGTAAGACATCCCTCCCTGAGGTCATCCAGCTGACTGCGCTTCTCATGCAACTTCCGGAGGTCATGCTGCAGGCCTTCCTTAGACGAAGCAAAAAAGGCCTTCTCCGCCTCCAGCCTCGTTGAGAACTCGGTATACTCACAGGATATCAGTATCCCTATGTCTACCTGCTGGTGCTACCGCAATTCCGTCAGGCATCGCTCCACTTCTGCCACTTTCTGGTCCAGGAGGTCTGTCGTCTGCTCCAGACCAGGAATGCTCCTCAAGAAATTCGCATGGCCCTTGGCAAAGTGTTTCGCCCAGTCAAATGACCTATCCCGCTCCAATACAGTCTGAACTCCCTGCCTCAGAAACATATAAAAGCCTCCAAGAGATATCTTGACGTTTTCCTCAATCTCCTCCAACGTTGTCGGAGTCAAAGGCGGCTGAATAGAGGAAGAGGCAACTACAGGTGCAACAGGCTGCGCAACACCGGTCGATAACTAGGAAGGTGAAGCGGTAGCGGAGGAGCAACCAGTGGAATGGCTCGCGTTCCAGTCCTTCATGGCTACATGAAAGGCCCGGACACCCGGCAGCTGAGCAGGAGAAAGTTGGCCGGTAGTGCGACTCGTGGTGGGAGTACAAGGACGTCCCGCTGCTTCGACACCCGCTGGCACATCAACCTCGGACCGTGTTACAGCAATTTCGAAGGATGACTCAGCGACCGCAGTACAAGGAACATCGAGGACAGCCTCCTCGGGACTATTAGGAACCCCACCATCCAAAGGGGCTTCGACAGCAGCATCCCCAGCAACCAGCAACCAGCAAAAACAGGGGGATGAAGCACCTCCGCACTAGGGGGACCAGCCACAGACTCCACGGGGTACCCCTTGCCACCAGAAACGCGAAAAAGGGACTCGGAACTCCCCCTAACGAGCTCACCGCCCTCTTCTTCCGCGAAGCCTTCCTCCGCACCACATCCACGACCTTCAGGTGAGAGAAAAGATCTACAGAACCAGAACCAACAATTAACTTCGTCCGAAAAATGTGAAACTGAAGCCGAAAAATCTCCTCTAGAAAAGTTGCGAAATAACATACTCGGAGAAGACAATGAACCTGACGCTCGTCCAGTGCGGTCCGAACTTCCTCCGGATCATCCAAGTCATCCACCACCAGGATGGGGGAAGTGGCTGGTTCCACCAGCGACCAAGGTAGTCAAAGGCGCAAAGAGCACTCGAGGCGCAAAGGGTCTAAATCGCCCGAGGCGCAAGACGCACTTAAGACGCACGCCCAAGCGACACGAGCCACAAAAATTATATATATATATATATATATTCACATCGGATTTCTACATGATAAACATGTGCTTCAAATTCTCCCATGTCTAGGTTGCAATCACTTTGAATTGAGTGAGTAAAAGAGAAAACAGTAAAAAAAAAGTACATCAGTTCAAAAAATAGTCTAAAACAGTACAACAGTTAAAAAACAGTCTAAACATGTTATTTTTTCACAAGATTTTCAAGGGACGCCTAGGTGCGCCTTAGCTATCTCAAGGCGCTCAAAAAAGGCGTACCTAGGGGCGCCTTAGGTGCGCCTTAAGAATTGCGTCCCGCATGGAATGTCCTGAGGCGCTGCCCCTGCGCATAGGAGCAAGGCGCGCCTTTGACTACACTGCCAGCGACTCCCCCGGGATATAACCACCATAGCACTCGGGAACAGATTTTGCGACCTCATTCCTAGGAGAAGCAATCCCTTCATCAGGCTGCACATAAGACACCCCGACGGCCTTAGACCGTTGGGGTCGGTCCCTCTCCTGTGTCTGTAAATTTTCAAACAGACCAGAAGAAAGATATTTATAGAGGGGACCGGGAAGAATTAAGCTAAGAGGTCGCATAAATACCGCCTCAGCGTCTGGAATGAACTCTGGGTTAGAAGCCACCAGAGTCAGGGGTCCTACCTCCGCCTCTTCTCCCGTTCCTTCTTCTTCGCCCCCCGCTGACCGAGGGGCCTTGACAGCAACATGCTTCCTATAGCGCGACCTCGCAGCCGCGGATGGTCCATGCCTTCTCCTTTTGGACGGAGGGCTCCGTATCGGGGAGGTCCTGCGCTTCAGTGGAGAGCTCACTGAAGGCGGAGGGTCATAGGAAGCATTATCTTCCACCGTCGTTGAGTCGGAGTCAACAAGCACAGCCTTCCCCCTGCCTCTTCCCCGACCTTTCTTGGACTCCCTACACCGAGACTTTAGCTTGGTACCCTCGATGAAGCTAGCATCCCAGTCAAAACCAGGTGGAGGCGCATTCACAGCCACATAAAAGAGAGCCGTTGCATGGAGAATATGCGCAGGAATGTTAGCATCGGACAGGGTGAATCGGACCTGAGTATTGGTAGCAAAGTAACAGTCCAAGGCTCGAGCTCCATCAAGCACGCTGCCTTTGAAGCCAAGACATGGGCTCGAGTTGCTCAACATAAATTGGTTATATCTAAATTGACGAGCAAACCTACTCGGCAGGTAAGGTTCCAAGAAGACGAGGTTCCGGTTCCGATATACCAAATGGGAAGGTCAGATGGATAGTAACCAGCAAAGGAGCTTCGGAGACAGAACCTGACGGTCGACACCACCATCACATTGCACCCTATTCACTTCGTCTTCTGTGAACTTCGGGATAGAGACAAAGAAAGAATAGTCCGCTAAGTGGACAAGTGCATGCCGACAGGCGGAAACCTCAGTATGAACCCAGGACATCCCACTATACAGACGAATGAAAGCATCGGCCTCTGTCATCGTCCCCTCAACTCCAGGATGCATCAAAGAGGGGTAGTGCATTAACAGCCAACCCATTAGGTAATGGTAGAGCATCTCAACCTGGTTGAAATTTTCATGACCGCCATGGGCCATCACTTTGCTCGTGAAAGTACGGAGACCGCGATGAATGCTACAGACCATTGCTGGGAGTAAAGCTAACTGTTGGCTAAAAACCAACTTCACAGCAGAGAGGATGAGATTACGGCTAGCCCTCTCGATCGACCCAGAGCCCCTCGGGACTACACAAGTGTGCAACCATATCATCAAAAATCCAACAAGCAAAGCCTTATCAGACTGTGGTTGGGTGTCTTGGTAGAAGTTGCTGAAGGTATCACCGGAGCTACCAAACTCCTCGCCAGATGCAGTCGTTCTCTTCGTACCGTGCACTAGGTCATCGACGCTATCCGGGGTTTGAGGGCTCCGAACGATGACCCGACCCGAAGTTTCAATGTCGAAGAGGTAATGGATCCAGGCCTTGGTATGGGGTAACGTCCCCTTCGTGCTTTTGTCCTTCTTCTTCAAAATTTGCTGGCAAGTGTTATGATGGCACAATAATTCCCGGTACACCGCGAGAAATCTCGGATGTTGCTCCTCCAACTCGAATTCCTCATTATCGGGCATATATTCCTCATACGGCTCGCTGCCCCAGCGTAACCGCGAGACATCATACATCTCGTGGAGGGCAAGTCACATCTCTCCACCAGGAATAAAGGTCTCGGTACGACAGTTGTACATCTCGGTCAAAGTCACGAACAACTTCGGGTTCTTCTCTAAACCGTAACAGGAACCCCTGGTGGCGTAGTAGAGGTTGGCCTCCTCCAAGGGCTGCTCGTACTTCTCTAACACCCACAGGGTCAAATTTACCCAAGAAGAATGGTGCACCCAGTTGAGCAAGCATATTTTTTTCCTTAGGATAGGACCCCTTGTGCTGGTTCAGAAAAGTGTCGGCTCCGTAGATACGAACATTCGACCTCATTTCACTGGTAAGAGCGCTCGGTTCCAACCCGCGAAAAGAATAACGATTCCTTAGCCATCGCTTCTCTCTTTAGTTTAGAGTTAAAACGAATGCGGCCAACTTGGGCTCCCTTTTGATTTAGGGTCAGGGTACCCAACATTTTCCTTGGGAGGGACATCATATTGAAGGCCGACAAAGGCAAGTGGCGCTCCATCGTAGAAATATGAATCTCCATCCCACCAGAGGAGAAGTTCCAGCTCTCCTTTTTCTTCACTACCTTAACATCCGAGATAGTGAGAGCATCCACAAACAGGAAGATGGACTTCAAATGAGAAACGCCCTTCAAACCCTCAATTAGCCCAGAGTTCAGTTGGCTAAGCAGATAAAATGAAGACTGGTCCGTGATTAACTTCATTCTCGCCTCAGATTAACCTTGTTTATCAGGGCCTGGACATTTGCCACTGTGGTCGAACCTTACGCCCAGTACGGCCTGAGCACGACACACAAGCACCTCCAATGATGGAGCCACAGGTAAAGTCACTGCAAAACAAGAAACAAAAATACGGTCAGAGCCCTCGGGATGGCATGCGTATCAGAAATAAACTTGAGCGCATAACGGGACGCATAGGACACATGCGGTCGAGCCACGAAAAGGACCTTCATCTGCCCTGGTCACAACAAGGCCTCCATGCGGTCGAGTTAAGACCAGCGCATGCGGCCAAAGTAAGACCCGCACATAAAACATGCGGCATGGTCATATGGACGGGTCCCGCACATGTGTTAATCATGCAGCAGACCATGTGTGAAGTGTCCAGGCATCTGTACTCAAAAAAAAAATCTCACACCGGGAATGGGAGTCTTAATGTCCTTATGAAAAGGGGAAGAATGCTCCTTGGTGCTAGATGCGGAAGCCGAACGCTTCCCCTTGTCGATCTTCTTCGTAGGAGCAGAGGACGAAGCTTTGGGCGCCATAGCAGATGGTTGGAGGAGGTAGGTAATCGGAGCAGGAAAGAGACAGATGAAAGGAAAGGAGAAATCAATAGAGCAAAAATGTTCCTCTCTCTCCCCGAGACTCCTATTTATAGGCGGCCAAAGAAATAATGGCAGCCCACTCAGTTTCCGCGGCCAGCTGTCAGCCTTTACGATAGACGATTGGGTTCTCGAGACGGCTAAGTATTGTTTTACCTACGCCAGCTCCCCCAAATAGCCCAATTTTTCCACCACGGACCATGGACTAAACGGCCACTGCCTAAAAGGACTATGTCCAGGGGACCGCTGCCCCCTACAAGGTACATATTGCGGGTAGTAAACCTGAAACTCCCGGGTGATGACCCTAGCGGATTCGCATCTCTTACAACCTACGCAGTCCTCGGTTCTTAGGGCAGGAAGCAATTTGCTTAGCTTTACATACATCTCAAGGTATCATTTCCAACTGATGATTGTTGGACCTTAACTCAATCACGTAATTTCAATAGCTCCTTATTTGGTCCGTCAAACTTGGGATTCGCGTCAGGAGATGGGTCATAATCCAAAAGAAGATCCGCTCCAAAATCGAAACAAATCTGTCAGTTAAATGCAAAAGTGACAGCCTGGAAGCGCTCGTCCATGCGACTCAACATCCATGCGACCAAAGTGTTTTTCCTTCATGCTTCTTATTCAAAGTATTTTAAACTTGACAGTTTAAAAACTTTGAAAGGGGACCTGTAAAAGCATAAAAAATATGCATCAATGCGTCAAACACGCGCCCCCAAAAGAAGGCTCAAATCAGGCCGCACCAATAAGGCGACATCCATGCGTCCCAATCAGCCGAAACAACTTTGGCCGCAGATAGGCCTGACGTGACATCCCGTCAACAATATCGTCTCTGACACAGAATCTTGACAAAAATAATTTTTCTTATTGCCTCAAAAGACGTGAACAGACTAAACGACAGAAGTCTCACGTCAGCATAGAACATCTCTCGATGTGCAGTGCCACGTGGACAGCACGACAAGGGCCTCATGTGTCCTAGATTCCATGCGTTTCATGCGTCTCTGGCCCTATGCGTCCCAGACTCCACGCGTTCCAAGCGTCTCTGGCCCCATGCATCCCAGACTCCAAGCGTCCCATGCGCCTCGGGCCACAGGCGTCCCAGACTTCATGAAGACCAGGTCTTGCTATTACAACTGAAGTAGCTCTCCAACCAAGTGCGGAACACGTGTCAAAACTAACCGAGTCATGCACACAAAGGACCAGAACAGTCCAGATTTTCAGCAACGAAAAATCTCAACAAGCGCCCACGTGTCAGCTTGGCCTGCTCACGGTTACAGTTGTACCTTGTTAAGAAGTACACGTGGCACCCTCCAGCATCCATGCGACCCAAAACATATGCGCGCCCAAGAATGACTATATATACCCGGACAGCCTGCCCAAAAAGACAGAGAGGGAGAGGAGGAACAGAGAGCATACAGAGCCAAGCAACGAAAGAGCATAAGCTTCTTCGCCCTGCGTCGGATAGTCAACGGAGTAAAGGAGCCGCCATAGCACTCCTTGTTCATTGCCACACCCCAGAACAAAATATTGTACTTAGACAATTCTGTTTAGGATTCTTTGTACTCTTCTTCGTTCCTTATATACAAAGTTTTACACAAACTCATATAATGGCGAACAATCACAAACCAAAAAACCATGGATTGAGGTAATAAAAGGATACTATGTAACTATAGTTGATAATGTAATGAAGAAGATGGCCCTTAGTAAAACTGTAAAGTGAAAGAAATCACAAAGCTAGTTGCAAAGATTTGTGACAAAGGTTTTGCCGAGTATAGGCATATCCTAGAAATGTATTGGAAGTCTTGGTTCGAGTTTTAAGCCTAAGACCTAGAGACTACATGCAATGTACTGGAAGTCTCTGTTCGAGTTTTAAGCCTAAGACCTAGAGACTACATCTCTAACTCAGGCGAGCGCCAGACCAATCGATCCAGTATTCCCTCGCATGTTTACATGAAGAGTTCACAAGCTTAACCACTATCATACCTAACAATAACATCCCAGGAAATATTTAGTCATTAGATCAATACAAAGACATCATGTGTTAAGAATAACTTAAATGGATTTAATGCAATGGAGATAATAGAAGCCTTTTAAACATATAAAAGGAGCAGAAAGAAGAAAAGCAAGCATCAAACTTTGAGATGAAAGCAGATGGCATTTGTAATATGCAGCAGATGAGATTTGTTCAATAATTTGTAAAGCTAAGCAGATTTGCATCCCCAAGGACTTTTTTGTGATACTTTGCCCCTAGTTACTGACCTCAGCTGGTTTGCTGAATAGCAAAATCTAATTTACATGAAAGAGTTATAAACTATAAAGACCGCGTTTAACTTGTATCAAAGGCTTATATTAATTCTTAAGATTTATGGCTAAAATGATATGGTTGAAAGGGAAGTTGGGATCTCTAGAGCTCAAAAACAGAAAGGCCACACTCACAAGAGATCTACCATTCACTTCTACATGTGTGTTGTCTCCAAACAGAAATTTGCTGCTTCATTCCATCATTCCCTCCATTGGATATTTTCCCTTATCTATATGGCATCTTTTGGCCACCGTTGCAACTCTCATTTGAGTCATTTTCTTTCGACAAATTAAGATGGAGATGTCTAAGGGCAACAATGTATTAATTAGAAGTCCTCTTTGCTAAAAATATGATTTCAACGGCGATCAATTTTCCAACTAGAGCAAGCCCAATGCCTTGTACGAGTCCTAGGAGTGCACCAAAGCATATATGGATCACAAATGGGTATTACATAGCTGTATTTGTTTTCTAATAAACAAATACATATATTGTTTGGACAAAAATCAATAACCTTATTAGGCAAAAACAGGTTCAGATTCGGATCCCAGATCTACAAAAAAAGCAAATATGAATATGAATAGGATATAATAGGATATTGGAGAAACTAACATTTGGATTCTCTACTGAAATGATGATTTCATAAAGGTTTAGTTACATATTAATTAACTTAACTTATGGTATGTCTGAGTGTTGATATATGCTTTGAATATAACAGATGTAGTCACTAAAACAGTGTTGCCTAGGGGAGAAGTGTAGAATAGTATTATTTATATATTAATATGACTTATATACTTAAATACGTATCAAGATACCCCGATCAGGAAAATAGAGAGGAATTTGTATCCATATCTAGATGCATTAATGAAATTAAATCTGGAACTAGAAATAGATTTGGATCCCACAATAATAGATCTAGATCCAGTTATGATCCGGATCCGAACCGGCTACTCCAGCTCCGAATGCACCCCCACATGCATCTCCTTGCTCTTCCTCCTCACATATTTCAAGCATATGTACAACCACTGGCCTGGGACTCCTAAGATCATCAAAAAAAAAACTGTTGCCAAAATCACGCTTTTCCCAAGAATACTTTAAACATTAATCATCCTCAACCTTAAACTTCAAGGGCAAATCATCTGCGAATTTGTTTACTGCATGGATTCAACCAGTCTCAAATCACCTCCGTTTATGTTTCCTTTCACATAAGGCAGTGGTTGCTCATATTCAGAAAACGTGAATGCCAATAGTAGCTTTAGGTGTCAAAACAATGAAGTGTGTTTGGAAGAGTAGCTACAAATCAGGGATCAAGCTTTTCACTACAAAATCTTTCAACAACATACTAGGTGTATATTACTTGCATATTATTGGGAGGTTAGTAGCTTTAGCTCTGTTTTACTTGGCAGATTCATCAAGAGAAGGTATTTCTCTACGAGACCCAATATACTCTACTGGGAGGTTCTTAGAGCAAGTATGAGTTCACTTGTAGCCTGGAATGATTTGCAGTCCAGAACATAGAAAGGCTATTCCAAGGTTTATAAAATTGAGATATTCTCATCGTTAACGTACTCTGGTAAATTGTATGTGCTCCCTTTCTGAATTTTACATGATCTCTTCTACATTGGTCCATAGGTTCCTTGAAGTGTGTCATAGCCCAAGGAATTCCCTTAGGGAAATCATTATTAAATGCCTGATATTACACTATGGAAAAAACACCTCGGATCTACCCGTTTAAATGGGTAACTGAGTAGGTTGAGCCGTTTTATAATGGATTAATCGCGTAGGGTTGACCCATTTTAAAGCGGGGCAGGTTCCAGTTGAGGTTAAACGAGTTGTCTCGAATATGACCAGACCCAAACATGACCCAATTGCCAGCACTAGTTTCTGAGGGACTTAGAAAAATTCTGCATTATCAGACACCCTAACTGTTATATCCTGAGTTGCATTAGCAATCCCTAGGTCCTTATAATAGCTTCAATTCATGTTTTCTTTCAGACTGCACTTGCCTTAGTAATACATTTAACCAGAATAATATCACTCCCAAATGTGATGCATCCAGCAATCTAAATGCACAGTCCAAACCATCCTAAATGATTTTCAATCTTAGTCAAATTGAACTAATAAAGTCATTTATGAATCTGTCTATTTTCATATGATAGCATATCCATCTAAACATTTGAATCACAGCTTTTCTGGACATGTTTATTGACTGTCAAGTATTTAAATACACAAAAGTTGGCTGATTTGTATTATCGTCCACAGAATTTTCTTTGAATTTCATGGTATCTTATTATCACACAATATTTAAAAAACCTATACTTCAATCATGTTCTGAATTTAAGTCTGTGAAGTGTGAACAACTGCCTCCACAACCTCGCCTTTGTGATAAGGACTTATCATAGCTCTTGGATATTTCTTGACCATCAATTTTTAATTGTTTCCACCCCTTCTCATAGTCTCATTACATTTTGCATATTCTGTCTTTGTCAGTAAATTTGAATCTTGTAGCTTTTAGAAAATTTCCCCACATTTCTACCTTAGAATTAACGTCTTTAATAGTCTTGTCAATTGAGACAACATAATCAGCAAAAATATACATCATGATACCTCCACCCAGTGTGCATAATAAATTCATCAAAAACTAAAGCAAAGAACTATAGCCTGAAGTTGAACCTTGATATAAATCTATGGCTATAAACGACGAGCCTTCTTGATGGGAAATCAAACACATTTTATGGGTGTATTTGCAAAGAAAGAAGCAAGTCTTAGTTCTCCAGATGGTTTAGTATAGTACATGAGTCATAATCAGTGTTCTAGTCGAGTTTGGTTGAGTGTTTGAGTTTTTGTTTCAGTTTTAGTGAGTTATTTAGGGAAATTTGTGGTAATATGTAGTTCGTCTTTTTGTTTTGATGTATAAGAGCTCTTTATGAGATGGTATATTATTTGGGTTTCTGTAGTAAAATTACTAAAATTATGCTAACCAATCCTATAAATAGATGGGTGGGGCCAGGGCAGCTCCATCTTAGACTGAGGGCCAGCGGTCACTCCCCAGGATTTTCGGTTTACCATAGATAATTTTTGTTTTACTTTTTCCTATTATATATCTTATTTTCTTTGTAAATTCAATAACCCAAGTGTTGGCCTAATTGGTAAAACTGATGGTACTAAGAGCAAGATGTTTTTTGTTGTTCATAAATTTTACATATTGTTCCCCCTTAAATTTAAATTAGTTTACATTTGCTCTCGCCCCGGAAAAAGTATGTGTTTGACATTGGGTGGGGCAACCTCATTATTGATGAAATTTTGTATGATTGTGTCGCCACATGAGGTAGACTTTCTTTCTCCATAGTTTTGATTGTGTAATGCAAGTTGGATGTGAGAACCTATACAAACAAGGTCTGAAGCCTCTCTCCTACTTTTGTATGTTTTCTCCTATTCTCCACCATCAAAAGCCCATCCCTTTCCTCTTTCTTTGACAACTACTGATGCACAGCCCCTTCTTTTCTCCCACTCAAGACCCCAAATTCCATCCAATATTCCCTATAGTCCTATGTCATATTCCATAGCTTCATCAACCCATACTACCCAAATACCATTCTTTTTTTAAACCCAAATACCATTCTAATAGACCCCCTTAGAATCATTTTTGCTGCTAATCTGCATTTCAGAGGGTAGCCCCTTGTATGCCTAAATAGTAAATACTCCCCAAACAGCTCATCATCACACGTCTTATCCCATCAAAATGGGGTCGGCTATAGAGCATAATAAAACTTCCTACAATATTTGACAAAGTTTATGCCAGTTGTCAGACTTACGTCTATTGTCTAACCCTCTATGTTGGCGTAAATTTCTAGCCAAGATAGTATGAGCATGAGAGGGTCATGCCACAAAACCTAGATGACCACTTGGGATGCAACCAAGGAACACCATTGAAGTTTTCCTCAACTATAAATAGACTAGAAGAAGAAGAAAGATTATACAATTTGCTATAGGAAATTGCATTCATCTCTATGACACATTATGCCAAAGAGTAAAGGAATAATAACCCCATTTCCCAAATAGGTATGAAACCTTAATTCCCAAATTCCCATAAACCTACAACAACAACAAAGTTTGTATCCTAAATTTCTGAAGTAGGCTGTTTGAATCTTCTTCCATTTGACTCAGTTAACTATATCAGTATCATTCTTTAACACTTCAAACCATGTTAGTCTAGGCCTACCCCTAGTTCTAACAGCTCCATTAACTGCTATATTATCACTCCTTACGAGAGCAATTATTGGTTTGTGTTATACATGTTCAAACCATCCAAGTTAATTTTTCTCATCTTATCATCAATTGGTGTCACCTCTAACTTCCCATTGATACAATCATTTCTTAGCATATCCTTTAATGTATTGACAACTCATCCATCTTAGCATTATCATTTCAGCTACACTAACTTTCTAGACATGTTTCTTAATTACCCAATACTCTAATCCATAGAGTAACGATACATAGAGTATATGGTAATTCCCCATGTCCAATAAACCTAAACACTGATCTTTTTCCCCTTTTTTACCAATCCTAGCCATGAATCGTCTATTCTTAATCTTAAAATTTTCCCTTAAATTTAAGTGCCATGAAGTTTCAATCACGAGGAACTTTATCCCGATTTACGACATATATTAAGAAAGGTCCAAATAGAATATATTAGATTAAACAACTTCACAATCTTCAATTTTCTATGTTATGACTTTTTGAACCTCTTACCTCTCTTGAAGATTCCTATATTTTACTGTAAATAGTAAATACTTTGTGCCAAAATTTGTAATGATCAATACCTTCGGATAATGATCGATGCCACCTCTAAGAGTCAAGATTGGTAGTCAAAGGCGCACCTCGCAGAAAGGTGCAGTAGATGTGCCTCGCAGCTCATTAGGCAAGGCGCCTTTCTCCAGGCGCGCCTTAGACACACCTTTCTGCCAGGCACAATCAAGAAAAGACGCGCCTTATAATTTTTTTTTATTTATACAAAAAACTTTAAGGCATGGAGATTATCCTTACCTCGTACAAGTAGTTGGTTACAGTTGAACTCGAAAAACTAAAATTTACTACAAGCGTAGTAGGGATAATACAAACTCTTGTTAGCTCTGTTGACAGCTATTGTTGCTCTGCTAGTTCACTTTGTTATGTTTTATCATTTTTTTTGTTGGTTTTAATATGTTATTTAGTTTTATTTCTTACATTACTAATTTATTTATTTATCTATATATTTTTATTATTTTTTTATATTAGTGCCTTGCTTCGCTAGGACGCACGCCTTAAGTGTGCCTTGCACCTCGGACGATATGGACCTTTTGCGTCTCGAGTGCGCCTTGCGCCTTTGACTACCATGAATTTTGCATGATTTGTGCAAGCTGCATATAGATTAAGGTTCTTTCTTTTTC
Source organism: Iris macrosiphon (assembly GCA_036927795.1). Taxonomy (NCBI): domain Eukaryota; kingdom Viridiplantae; phylum Streptophyta; class Magnoliopsida; order Asparagales; family Iridaceae; genus Iris; species Iris macrosiphon. The sequence goes on from JAYESA010000004.1 coordinate 288,818,037, forward strand.
TCAGCTCGAATTTATTAATTAGATCGCTAGCTTGCAAATACTTCATACATTTCATGACATTGTCTACATTCTACAAAATAATTGCATTATAGCATATCTAGACTTATGTTTTGTGGACAAGTAGTTTATATCCTATTATTTTATGGTGAAAATATTTATGCTCCATATGTGTGCTCGTCTTTGCCATACATTGCACCTTAGAGGCTTTAATTTGTGCCCCGCATCACCTCTCCTCCAAACCCCTCTGCTATACATCTATTATCACATGAATATAACTACTATAAAATTTGCTTCTTTTCTAAAACCTACCAATATCATCCCTAGGGACCCCATTCTAAAACAATGAACAGCCATAGATCAATTTTCTCCTCTCCAAATTTCTCTCTCACCATCTTAACCATCATCCAAGTCTTCTCCCATGAACTTTGGCCATGGAGCTCCAGAAAAGATTTGACAAGTTTACGATTCACTGTTAAACTATGGGACTACGTCGACAATCTATGATGTTGCTGAATTCCTAAACAAAGTAGCTATGAGCAAGAAATGGTCTTACCATAAACCCAGATGGGCAATTGGCTAATTTATAGACCTACCTTTCGTTCATGGAGTTCAAGCTAATGCAATCAAGGAGCACTCTCTTCGCCCTAGACTGGAAAACAATCTAGAGAAGCAGCGAGATGATACAATATTTAACACACACAATTGCATTAGCCAAAGAGCACAAAGGATTGACATTCACATAAATGGGGACATTCACATAAATTTCTCCATTAAGTGCCCAAGAAATAAGCAGCCACCACTAGTTGACTCGTCTGCCATAAAACCATTTGTTCGAGGAGTGCCTCATATCTTAATATTTGCTTAATTACCTTCTCCAAAAGTTCTTTGGTGCAGCTAATAACTTAATTCCATGGTAGGTTCTGCAACTCTATACCACCTATAGACTAATAAATAGCAAGGTTAGAGAACTCTGTATCGATCCCTCACTACAAGTATCTCTTTCGGGAGTTTTTGTATCAGTTTTGGCCGAAACCATGATAAGTATGGATACAGTACAATTTGCCCCCATTTAGGCACCTAGGGGGTATTTTCTTAGTCTCCCAATTCGTAATGTATAAGTTAAGTCATCCAAACCAACCAATTTACCAACCAAGCAACCTCAATAGAAAGGTCATGAGCTCCTGCCATCTTTTATGTTTTAAATTTCTCTTAGGTGCCCATAACCTTGCTTACTCTAATATGTAGCGCCCCGTTCTCCCGATGCGGAGAGCGCGGCTAAGAAACACAAGACGGTATCGTTCGATCGGGATAGATTGAATTAAGAACTCGTCCTCGTTATGGATTTGTTTCTTCGGAATCGATTCCCATATTCAGTGGACTGCGCCCCAAGGATCGTCTTAGCGGCAGAGTCAGGAGGGACCTCTCCGCTGCTATCTTTTATTGCCTCGGTTTTCGATGTCGCTTGTTGCTTTCGTGCTTTGAGTTGGTTTTGGGATTTGCTTGTTTTCCTTGAACGGTTTCGATGGCTTTCATTGTTTTCGTTCATAGACTTGCACTTCTATTCCGAGAATGGAAAGAGAGGAAGAAGTATTAATCGAGCTGTTCGTGTGCAGGTGAACGAGCAGTAGGCGGCTTGCGAACGGAGTCGTGAAGCGCCTCTTTCCTTCTTCTTTCCAAAATCTAAGTGAGTGGCTACCAACCCGATTAGCTAGCTCTGCTTCCAGCTTCACTCCGTTGCCCCGATCAAACGATACCAAGTAATAATAAAAGAAACCAAGATAAAAGAGAATAGACTTGGTTAATACTGCTTGTCAATCAAACTGTGAACGGTTACTTACTTGCATGCTTGTTCGCTCGGAAATATTTATCATATGCATAATACAAGTTAGAATGTATGCTCTTCTTTAAATTATGCTATGAACATGACTCCTCCTGAATGCAATAATCTGATAAGGAGACTATGCCAAAGTAGCTCTCCTCCTGTTACTGTCCCGTGCCTGTTATTGCCCAGATTTGCCTCACTGCTAACTTAGTGTATATGTTGATCACGGACAACTTGTGCACAAGGCCCTTAGTTCCTGCGGACGGTCGCTGGGGCACTGGCACCGATCCGATCCGGGCGGGAACTCTCCTGTTTAGTCATCCTGTGCAAGGACGGAATGGCGTGCAGCACTCCTGTGCTCTCGCTGCATACCATCCTCGTCAGCGACTAAAATTGGTCCAATATGGCATCCAGCCAGTGATCCCCTGTATATTTAAACCTGTTGCATACTAACTTGTGTCTCCGTGGCAGGGAAGGCAAGGTAAGTATTGTGCAGGTAATTCAGACGGTCAAGTAAAATCCACCGAACGGTGGCACGTTCATTTCAGTAAATTCAATATGCTGCTTAACTGTAAATGAACTAAGGCAAGATAGAAACCAACCAAATATGCATGCTTCACTAAACAACGTGTTGATTGGTATAGTCAGGCTAGCTCGCCTTCACCAGCATGTTTCGATATGCTGACCCTCGTTGAAACAGGTTCTCCGCACTAAGGCGAACCGAGCGAGGAGCCGAAGTCGTCTACCCGATCCAGTCCAACTGTTGGCGCATCTTCACCGCGCCCCCGAAGCATTTTGGAGTCAGGAGCCTGCAACTCTTCATACACAAATGCAGCTCCGTGGCAAGGCGATCCTCCAGCCTGGAGGTCTTTATCGTTTTGAGTTTATAAAAGGATGTAATGTACAGGACTGCTATCTCATTTTGTGTCAACACTTTTGTAAGCCGTTCGGCATATTAGCTGACTCGTTCAAGAGTTTGTAATAGATGTTCATTATCAATAAAGAGAACTTTTCTATGTTTCAAATCTGTGTTTCAATTTATCTGCGTACTCTGAATGCGTGCTTGCTATGCAAATCATTAAAAAGCCTTGTGCGGGCGCAACTCCAGGCCCGCATGGCGGTCACGACTCGGGGGACGCCTCGGGGCGTGACATAGTGGTATCAGAGCTCAGATTCAAAGTTCCTTAGACTTCGTGCTGGAAAAGTTCCTTTAACGATCAAATTCCTGTGCGAACTCTTGAACTCGCTAGGCCAAAATGAGATACATTCATGCAATAAGTCCATAATACATTATGATCCTAATGTAATTTACCTTCTTTTGAAGGAATGGATCCAGCGCAATCTGCAGCGCAACCACCGATCGAAACACAAGAGAGCAGTTCGGGCAATTCGGGAAGCTCTCGGAGCCAGCGAGGCATGTCTCAAGTCGACCCGCTAGAGCGGTTAATGAAAATGCTAGAAGAGCAACGACAAAGAGACGATGCCCGCCAAGCCAAGCTCGAGAGTAATCTAGAGACCCGATTCTCAGTCCAACAGAAGCAGGTCGATGCCCTGCAACAAATCGTTCAGACTTTGGCTGCCAACTATTCCGCCGCAACAACAGCAACGACTCCGGTGGAACAGCCCGTGCTTGAAGTGGAGACGCCTCAAATCCCAAGGCCGAGGGACGTGACTGCCTTCAACTTGGGCCATTTCAAGAAGGTCTGCAACACCCCGTTCAACGGGACTGAGGACCCAGTGGTAGCTCTAGATTGGCTAGCCGAGATCGAAGATCACTTCACTCTGCTAGAGGTCCCCGAAGATAGGCGCGTCGCCTGCGCGCAACTACAGCTCCGCCTCAACGCGCATGATTGGTGGGACGTGCATCGACGATCTCTCCAACTTGATCACGGAGAGGAGGCGATCTCGTGGACGACCTTTCGTGCCGCGTTCGAAGAGGAGTTTATACCGCCTCCAGTACAACGTAAAATGGAGAATGATTTCGTGCAACTGAGGCAGGGCAGTATGACAGTTAAGCAATACTCCGCCGAGTTCAACCGACTCTCGAAGTTCGCTAGGGCCTATTTACCTGATGCAGCGAGTCGAGCCAGAAGGTTTGAAGGTGGACTACGCCCTGCCATCTATTCGCACGTGGTCAATAATCAATATGGAACAATGCGTGAAGTCATGAATCATGCCCTATCGCTCGAGCCGCAGTATCCTCACGTTTCCACCGGCGCTGTGCATACCTACAATCACAAACGCCAAGGCAACGAGGGAGGAAACAACGCTGCAAAGCGTCACAATGATGGCGGGAAACAGAAGACAAATCCCAACCAAACATGTAACTTCTGTAGGAAGCCAGGGCACCTGTTCAAGGATTGTCGAAAGCGACTCGGGAATTGCCTCCGTTGTGGTGATCCAACCCATCGGGTGGATGCTTGTCCTGTCCCGGATCGCCGCCCTCGACATAATAATCCCTAACGGTAAGTTCTACCCTAAGTTTCGGGACGAAACTTCCAATTAGTTGGGTAGGATGTAGCGCCCCGTTCTCCCGATGCGGAGAGCGCGGCTAAGAAACACAAGACGGTATCGTTCGATCGGGATAGATTGAATTAAGAACTCGTCCTCGTTATGGATTTGTTTCTTCGGAATCGATTCCCATATTCAGTGGACTGCGCCCCAAGGATCGTCTTAGCGGCAGAGTCAGGAGGGACCTCTCCGCTGCTATCTTTTATTGCCTCGGTTTTCGATGTCGCTTGTTGCTTTCGTGCTTTGAGTTGGTTTTGGGATTTGCTTGTTTTCCTTGAACGGTTTCGATGGCTTTCATTGTTTTCGTTCATAGACTTGCACTTCTATTCCGAGAATGGAAAGAGAGGAAGAAGTATTAATCGAGCTGTTCGTGTGCAGGTGAACGAGCAGTAGGCGGCTTGCGAACGGAGTCGTGAAGCGCCTCTTTCCTTCTTCTTTCCAAAATCTAAGTGAGTGGCTACCAACCCGATTAGCTAGCTCTGCTTCCAGCTTCACTCCGTTGCCCCGATCAAACGATACCAAGTAATAATAAAAGAAACCAAGATAAAAGAGAATAGACTTGGTTAATACTGCTTGTCAATCAAACTGTGAACGGTTACTTACTTGCATGCTTGTTCGCTCGGAAATATTTATCATATGCATAATACAAGTTAGAATGTATGCTCTTCTTTAAATTATGCTATGAACATGACTCCTCCTGAATGCAATAATCTGATAAGGAGACTATGCCAAAGTAGCTCTCCTCCTGTTACTGTCCCGTGCCTGTTATTGCCCAGATTTGCCTCACTGCTAACTTAGTGTATATGTTGATCACGGACAACTTGTGCACAAGGCCCTTAGTTCCTGCGGACGGTCGCTGGGGCACTGGCACCGATCCGATCCGGGCGGAAACTCTCCTGTTTAGTCATCCTGTGCAAGGACGGAATGGCGTGCAGCACTCCTGTGCTCTCGCTGCATACCATCCTCGTCAGCGACTAAAATTGGTCCAATATGGCATCCAGCCAGTGATCCCCTGTATATTTAAACCTGTTGCATACTAACTTGTGTCTCCGTGGCAGGGAAGGCAAGGTAAGTATTGTGCAGGTAATTCAGACAGTCAAGTAAAATCCACCGAACGGTGGCACGTTCATTTCAGTAAATTCAATATGCTGCTTAACTGTAAATGAACTAAGGCAAGATAGAAACCAACCAAATATGCATGCTTCACTAAACAACGTGTTGATTGGTATAGTCAGGCTAGCTCGCCTTCACCAGCATGTTTCGATATGCTGACCCTCGTTGAAACAGGTTCTCCGCACTAAGGCGAACCGAGCGAGAAGCCGAAGTCGTCTACCCGATCCAGTCCAACTGTTGGCGCATCTTCACCGCGCCCCCGAAGCATTTTGGAGTCAGGAGCCTGCAACTCTTCATACACAAATGCAGCTCCGTGGCAAGGCGATCCTCCAGCCTGGAGGTCTTTATCGTTTTGAGTTTATAAAATGATGTAATGTACAGGACTGCTATCTCATTTTGTGTCAACACTTTTGTAAGCCGTTCGGCATATTAGCTGACTCGTTCAAGAGTTTGTAATAGATGTTCATTATCAATAAAGAGAACTTTTCTATGTTTCAAATCTGTGTTTCAATTTATCTGCGTACTCTGAATGCGTGCTTGCTATGCAAATCATTAAAAAGCCTTGTGCGGGCGCAACTCCAGGCCCGCACGGCGGTCACGACTCGGGGGACGCCTCGGGGCGTGACATAATATATATGTAAACTGGTTCAATTGAGGAAGGAAGTGATATGATGGACAAAGTTGGTACAAGAATAAAACTAGTTAATATTAGTATTACTTAGTTAAATTGTCGTTAACCAATGTTAAAAAGAAAAGAAGAATTCTGAAGTTTACCACTACCAAAGTGTTGAAAGAAAAAGGGAATTCTAATTGCTTCAGATATTTCATGAAAAAAGTGCCTGTCTTCAAAACTTTTGACTCAAAAATAATAATATGAAACAATAACAATTTATTAGCCAAAAAGAGTGGTAACTGTGGTAACTCCTAAATTAGCACATAGTAGTGAGCAATATCAATTATGGCCTTACAGACTTCCACTAGCAACATGTACTCTGTAAGGCAAAGCACATTGCATACTTCAATACCAACCAAAGAGCTTATGAGAGTACTATCAAGTGTTCTGAAGAGAACATACCATTGTCTCATCCTCGTACTCATTTGTCTCTATCAGCATCACGGTTTTTATGCAAGTCTCGCAGAATCCTTTATTCTTTCTGACAAAGACAAATCCAGCTTCTTTTATGCACCCTTTACACAAAGAATATGTACAGGTGTAGCACATATACCGGGCAGATTTTTTACATTTGCTACATATATGCCAACCTGAGATGAAAAATTAATAAAGAGCCAATGTTAGCATGAGAATGAAATGATGAAAGACATAAATCTGCAAACAGATTTCATGAAACCAAAAGTACCAGAGATAAAAGATAATTCAGGCCACTCGAGAAGAAGCACAATGTAGCACACGGCATTCTACGGTAAACTTTACACCATATCTTAGGGTTTGGTTCAACAAGATCAAAGAAGTTTGGAAAGTTTATAAATTAACTCAGTAATAAAAAGAAAATCACAAGTCACGACATAATTGAGTAATAGGGAAAACAAATGGAGGTAAGGTTGACATGGATACGTATGGCAGAGTCAAGAAAGCATAAAGCATTGTCATTCCGACCGTACGTCACTGTTAAGTTTAAGTTCTTTGATTAATGTTGTGTCTGCAGTGAAATTAGCACTTAGGGTTTTTTGTGTAGCATTAACAAGTTAGGCCCATGGAAATATCTGCATGATGCCAAAGTAGGCACCTGTCCCCCTTAACACTAGAAATTCCAAAAAGAAATCGGCAATTTCTATGGCTACATTGTTCACTTTGGAACCCCCCCCCCCCCCTTTCTTGGATTTGCAATTATCGCTCTCTTGTCAATTGTCATCATCGAATCCCCCCTAGATGGAAATCCTGGCTCCATTGCTGCTTACAGCCTTTAGTTCAAAATAGCGGACTTTTCCTCCAATATTACACTCAAAACCACATGCTGCAATTTAACATAAATAAAATGAGAAGCATATCTAATTTATCATGCAATACAATTCTGTATTGAAAGTAATCATCATCAATTTGGTTTTAATACTGATGAGTAATTTATTCAATGTTAGACTTTCAAGAACCATCATAAAAATATGGCCAAGAGGGTGGGAAACGTCAGCTGTTAGATTTCCACCATTGATGATTGTTATAAAAATATAAAGTATCATCCAAACTACGGCTGAGCCCAAAATTTTGGGATAAAGGCTTAGCTGATGTTGTAGTATCATACAAAACTATTATTTTTCTTTGACGTAATAGTCCCAACAATTCTTAGTCAATATATTAGCTTATTAAGAATATTTTCCCACATTTTGGCCCATTCTCATTAATCAAATCCATCCACTTTTAGGCTATGCACTCTATCAGCTTACTTAGCTCAAGACTTCGCATGCACTCGGGAGATAGAATCAAATAAAAAGATTTGCTCTCAAGCAATCAAAGCAAATAGAGCACTGACTCACTACTCAAATTGTTTTCTGAACATAAACATATAAAAATAATATATCAGAGACGGGAAACATTAAAAGCTAGGGCGGGAAACATTAAAAGCTAGGGCATAAAGGATGACATCAATCGTCTGCCATAAGCAGAAGGTCACTTGCAAAACGGAATTTGGACATCGTATAAACAAATGTGAAGCTGAGACCAAAAGATGCTCAATCCTTCATGAAGCATCTAAAAGTTGACCCTAATAGTCAACCTCATCTTGATTGAGACATTCCTGATTGTCAATTAAGATGTTTGCAACAATTAAGGTGTTTGAAGATCTGAATTCCTCAAACCCCACTAATAAGTGAATGAACTCTTCATATCTTCCAAATTCCATGCTATGCAACCAAAATTTTGGTCTACCCAGCAGACAACAAGCTATACACTTTACATGAAGATCTTATAGAGGCTTCTACTCTGGATCTGAAAGTAAACAGTCTTGGAAAAATATGGTGAACTCTTGCATTGCTCACCAAATTTATCAACTGAATTAGCTACCAAAGGCTGCACCTTTTTCAAGTAAATAAAAACCTAGTTTATGAATTTGAGTGAAGCAAATAACTCTCCCAATTTCAAACAAGGTTTACAAGGCCTCCCGAGGTATACAAGAATCTTCGTGTTCCATTTCAGTTATTTCCCACATGCACTAAAATCAATTTGTTTATCGGTGATCACCTATTAATATAGGACAAAAGATCTGAGTTAATACAAAGGGATAATGATGGTAAAAATCAAATTCATATGCTAGAAGGAAGAAAAAAAAGGTGTCCCTTAAAGATCATCAGTTTTGAGATGTGATCAGAATAACTAGACACTGCAGCTAGTGACACCTAATTAACAATAAAGTGACTTATCCCAGCTCAAATGCAAAATGACTCGATCTTGGCATTGTTCAAAATAGCATCCCACATGCCTGATTTATTGCAAGACTGTCAGATTCAACGTCTAAACAACACCGATTTACATACAAAATTGTTTTGTCATTTGGTAAAATATAGTATGATATATCGGGTCAGACCCAATAAATCGGCCACTAGCCAACAAGGTATATGAACTTATAGAGGGTGACATTTACAAAATTGTTTTGTAGTGCTAACAGGTAATGTTTGGTATTTAACTCAATAATACGTGTAATATAATCCCAAACCCCTCCTAGATTGGATTTTGTAGGGTTAAGGGATAATGTTTGGTAGACGTATACTGAATCGAATATATATACAGCGGCCACCGAAAATTCTGACAGCTATCAAAGGCTCTAGCGTTTAAGACTACATGTGGCATGTTACTTCCTAATCTAATAGTAAAAAGTTCTATTCTTCTACCTTAATGTTCTCATTTTCCCTCGCCCCTAGGCCCTAACCCTCATAGTGTGATAAGTAAATCTTTTTTTCTATGAGTATAGTTTTATTATGCTACGATAACAATATCGTATGATAAAATGGACTCCCAGAGTAACTGACCTGATATGGATATTCGACATTTTCATATTTTGCCAATTGATTGTCTGGTATTCATTATTTGATACATCAAACTTCAATGTGTATAAATCTGTGTCAGATATTTCCTTCCTAGTTAAATGATTGGCCTTTTTTGCAGCCCCTAATCCACGGGGAATATTATGAGATGTGCACCTTCCAATGATGAAGCAAGTCTCGTGAATCGGCCGTTTAGCAACCTCTCTGTCAAGTGTCAACTATGTGGTCTGAACATTGAACATCATTTGGGATTGGGGATTCCAAATGGAAAAAGTAAAATGGTCATGACATTTCCCTCAATCCACCTCATCCCAGGACCCAAGCAAGCAAACACTGTAAGATATATCAACTTAAGAAAACTTTGCTTGCATAATACGGAATTTCCGTTCATACATAAATCCAGGTAAATCCCCAAGTATCCAAGCATGCCTCGAACGAAATGCAGTAAATGTATCTGCCCACAAAAGACTACCAAATACAATAGAAACCATTCTCCTTGGCCAGTCACATCCTTTATTTGTTGTGTTAGCATGTCCAACATTACAGAAACAATCTCATTGGTATCTATAATCATCATATAAGATGGGGAAAAAAATGATAATATCAAGGAATAAGCCAGATATACGGAGTTCCAAGCTTTCAAGGAACAACTCCTTAGGCAGAAAAGATTCATGTTAGCTGTGGGATACATAAACATGCTCCTGGTTCTTTTCAAAAACATAGTGCAAGTTTTGTGGCCTTTTCAGCCACACACGAAACCCTCCATCCAGGAGTGGTGATAAATATCCCAGAATTCAATACGGGTAGAAAATAGTCGGGATATTCACTGGAAGGAAATGCAGGTATGGCTCAAATATTGGAAGCATTCATTCAGCATAACAATATATTGGCTTGGCAAAGGGAGCCTTTACTTGAATCACCCAAAGCTCGCAGGGATATTAGTTGGAGACAATGAGGGTTGGATTGAGGGAAATGGCTAAGGGATTGCTTCTCCTTATGGACTTTTCTGCCACAATTCCTTTCTACAGCCCTCTTTTCGAGTGCTTGGAGTATAACACATATATTCTATAAAAACAACACTAGACGGGATAGTTCTTGCAACTACCAGGTTTGTTATCTCAAAACAAAAGCCTACCAGAATTTAATCCTTCAATGTGAACAGCTATGAAGCACATATATAAATTAAGGGCCTCCACAAAAAGGACTGACCAAGTTGACGACAGTCATTTTGATCAGTGACTGATTTCTACTCCAGTAAATTCAAGCGCACTTGGTATGTAGGAAAGCTATTTTTCGCTTTAATCGAACAAAATATTTAATCAAAAACATACCGCAGTTCCACAGGCCCTTTGCTTGGAAGTATGCATTGTCCCTATTGACACATGAAGGATGATATACCTTTGGGCAACCCCTGCAGATTAATCGTCAATTAGAGAGATGTAGTACGCAATTGTAGAGATATATTAGTAGGCATCCTCCTCACCTATGATCACAAACCACAAGATCTCCCCCATCGAAGCAAATGAAGCACAAAGACTCTTCATCCTCCTTCTGCTTAGGTGGCCCCCTTATCCTACCTCCTTCACTCGTACGTGGTCGGCCCCGCTTCTTCCCTGATAAAGTCCCACTACTCCCCTCCATTTTTGAGAGCCCTGATGATTCCACTTTCGCCTCCTTGGCCTCTCCTTCTCCCGCCACATCATCTCGATCCTTTGCAGGGGTCTTTTTATGTATTTTGGCACTTCTGTTTCCTGCTGCTTTCGCAGGTCCGTCCTCGGCATCTTCATCATCCAGTGATTCCTCACGGCCCCTGACGGAGACCTTTTTGTGGCCTTTGGCGCTACGTTTAGCAGCCACTTTGGTGGAGGCATCCGTCGCATCGTCCACCGCCATCTTGTCATCCTCACCACCCTCGACAGGATTCTCCGATGCAACTTCCTCGAGATCCTCCAGTTTTTCTGGCTCAATTTTTTCCGACCCTTCTCCAGATTGAATCAAAGGAGACTTCTCTTCTTTGGGCAATTGTGGCTCCATCTCCTCTACATTACTTTGGCAAGTTTCTGTCCCCTTCTCGTTCTCTAAAGGAGCTTTCTTTTCTTCCATTTCCTGTTCTGATTCTTTGCGCTCTAAAGGAATTTTCTTTTCTTTCCTTTCCTGTTCCGATTCTTCACGCTCTAAAGGAGCTTTCTTTTCTTCCATTTCCTGATCAGATTCTTCACGCTCTAAAGGAGCTTTCTCTTCTTTCATTTCATGTTTCAATTCTTCCTTTGAATGAAACGAAGGAGCATTCGCTTCCTTCATGTCTTCTTCTTCAGCTGATTCCATCTCCTCCTTCACGAATTCAGAAACTCCCATCTCGTTATCTGGAAGCAGCAACTCCTCTTCTTCCATTTGATTTTCAAAAGCCGGAGCTTGATTCTCCTCGTCCACTCCCGCGGGTTCCAGTTCCGATTCCTCCCCGGATCGAACCGAGAGAGCTCCTCTTACAACAAAATCCACCGCATCCCCATTCTTCAACAACCCATCTCCGTCGATAACTCCATCGCCTCCTCCTTCTTCCGCTGCAATCGGTAACGATTCCGAGACTTGCTCCTCCCCGGCCCGAACCAAAAGAGCTCCTCCTCCGACTAACTCCACCTCGACCTCGCCGACGACTCCGTCGCCTTCTTCCTCCGCTTGCTCCTTCAAGAAACCGTCATTGGTTCCTCCATCTCCTTCTTCGATCGGCGAATGGAGAATGGCCGGTGACTCCATGGAGATATTGGCAGCGGGATTGTTGGGCTCGGATTCTGGTGGTTCCTCCATGGATTGTAAGAGATTGGGGCGGTGACGGGGAAGGAGCAAAACCCTAATTGTGTTTTCTCTATTTTGTCACTTTACGCGGGGATGGGGAGATTGAGATGTACGAAGACTGTCGCCACCCAACAAAACAAGGGAAATTTTGGTTTTGTTGGCACGGGCTTTCCACGTCTGCAAACGTGGAGTTTTCTATTAATTAAAATTACTTTTTCTTTCTTTCTTTCTTTTTCACTTCTGGACGTTTGGTATGTGAAATAAGTATATGACACAGAATTCTACTTTTAGATAATTAATTTTTCTAAACAAATATTTTTTTGTGACTATATAAAATATTTTCCAAAAAAAGATTAAAAAACTTAAGAAAAAACAATAAATATTTTTCTTAAAAAATGAAAAAACAAAAAAAATCTTAAAACGAAAACACTTTTAAAAAAAACTAAAAAATGAAAAAAATAAAAAATAACAAAACCAAAAAACTTAAAAATGAAAAATGAAAAAAAAAACAAAACAAAACAAAATCTAAAAAAGTAGAAGGATAAAAAAAAATGCAAGAAAAATAGAAAAATAAAAATAATATAAAAAGGAACAAGAACAAAAATTATTGGGCAAAAATATACTCGTCTATTCTTAAGGGATAGGATTATCATATATTTTTGGGTAAATTATTTACTATACGCAATTTTTAGGAATATTTTTTATAACCTAAACCAAACTTGGGAATAGGGGTGACAGTTCCTGGTTTTGCTATGCAGATATGGGGGTTGCAGATACACTCAGAGTTGATGGACAGGATCAAGGCAGCCCAGTATGAGGATGTATCTCTGAGGAGCATCAAAGCTTAGGTGAGAGCAGGATTGGAGGTTGATTTCGCCATTGCTGAGGATGGTTCTTTGCAGCATAGTGCTAGATTGTGTGTGCCTAGTGGGGAGCTGCGTGAGGAGGTGTTGCAGGAAGCGCATCGCTCTCAGTATTCCATACATCTATGTGCCAACAAGATGTATCGGGATATGCAAGAGAGTGTGTGGTGGTATGGCATGAAGAGGAAAGTGGCACAGTTTGTATCCAGATGCTTAGTGTGCCAGTGGGTGAAAACCGAGAGGCAGAGGCCAGGCAGTTTACTTCAGCCATTACCCATTCCAGAGTGAAAGTGGGAGCACATTACTATGGATTTTGTGTCCGGACTTCCACGATCTCCAGGAGGAAAAGACGCGATTTGGGTCATCGTTGACAGGTTGACCAAGTCGGCCCACTTTTGTCTTTCAATGTGGATTTGTCTACGGAGAAGCTGGCAGAGATGTATGTGAGACAGATCGTCAGGATACATGGGATTCCCGTCAGCATAGTCTCGGATCAGGATAGTCGTTTCAGTTCTCATTTCTGGAGGAGTTTGCAAGAGAGTTTGGGCACCCAGTTCAAGTTCAGTATTGCATATCATCCCCAGACATATGGGCAGTCAGAGAGGACTATTCAGACTCTCGAGGATATGTTGCGCACTTATGTACTAGATTTCGGGGGATCGTGGGAGGACCATCTCTATTTGGTAGAGTTTGCTTACAACAACAGCTACCGGGCTTGTATAGAGATGTCACCATTAGAGGCTCTGTACGGTCGATGATGTCGTACTCCCATGTCATAGGACGATGTTGGAGAGAGAGTTTTGCTAGGGTCAGAGATGTTTGTGGATGCAGCGGAGAAGGTTAAGTTGATCAGAGACAGACTTCGAGTGGCACAGAATATACAGCGACATTGGACCGATAGCCACCGAAGACCTTTGGAGTTTGAGGTATAGTTTTAGATTTTTGTTTTGTGCTTGATATTGGTTGTTTATTATATGTCACCCTCACATTTCCATCTAAGGGTAGTTTGGTAATTATTATGGGTATTAATTATTTTAGGAATATTATAATAATATTTGTGCATAACTGATTTATTTATTTTATTGTATTAATAATTATTGCTAGTATAGACTTGTTTTGGACTTGTGTAGTGGACCTAACCATTTAATTAGAGGACATGAACAAACTTTTGGACTAGTCTAAGTTGAGCCCATGAATTAGGCCCATGGATTAAGAAACATGTTTAATTAGTGAAACCATTAGACTAGAACCTTCTCCCCTAATTATTTCTTCATGAGAGGCCCCAAGGGGTATTTGGGACATTACACATTGCTTGGAAAGGATTTATGACCAGCCATAATTGAGAGGAGAGAGAGTGCTCTCATTTTAGTTCTTTCCCAAATTTCTAGATCTAGTTTTTCCCCTTTCATTTTTCCTCCATTCCCTCATCATTTCTCCACCAAATCTTTACCAAACTCATTCTAAAATCATCATTAAGCCTCTACATCAAGGATCTACAAGCAAGAAGCAAGGAACAAGGAGGAGGAGGCCAAGATCTACAAGGAGAGGAGCAACTTGTCATTTGGGACTTTTTTATTAGGAATCCATCTCCCAATAGGTACAAATCAGTTTTTCCCCTTCCTATAGGCTATAGATCTGAGTTTTTACCATGAAAAATCACCCCACATGCATAGGTTACCCATAGGTTTTGATTTGGAATCATTTGGAGACCTAAGGTGGAAGTTATGTCCATTTTGGTGTCGATTTTGGGAGAATTCCGAAATTGGCACATGTAGTACTTGTCAATGGATCTAATAGATCTAATTGACCATTGATTATTTGTTTGTAGCTTGTGTCGTGTCCACAATTGGATACGTGTGAGCCGAATCTCGTCAATTTGACGAAACGGTCGATTTGGGGGTTTTCCTCCGACACGGGGCCATGTGCATATCATATGGTGACACGGACACGTAGACACTCTAATTTCTATATGTGTTGATCATAAAATATGTATTGAACTTGTACGTGTCCTCCGGGATACGTTTGGTTGTGTGTTGGAGGCCGTATCGCAAGCGTATCATAGAAAAGTGTGATACGGGTGCGATGCGCCCCATGTGTTTGATATTTTGTCCTTCTTATTATACGTACGTGTGTAAATATATATTTGTAAGCTATTTATATATTATATAGTATACATATTAGTGTATTTTGAATTATGTATATATGTGTATCCACTAGTGTGTATTATATGTATCATAGATAAGCATATCTATATGTATATATATATTCATTGTATGAGTTTATATATATAGTTATGCATATGTAGTTTATATCTATATATTTATTATACATGAGTGGATAAATATATACTTTATAACTAGTGATTTGTATGTATTGGTATATATATGTATAGATAGTGTTATGCCTATAGAATGTTATGGATAGAGGAATATATATTTATGTATGTGGGTAGCTAGTATGTATATGCTTATATACTTAGATGTGTAAGTATATACATAATGGTGTTTGTGTGAGTGTTTGTGTGTGCCTCTGTGTGTTTGAGAGAGGGCACAGTGCAGTGAACCAGTGCACTGGAAACTGTGAGCAGTGAGGCTCAGTTCTACCAGTGCACACAGAAGGGGAGGCCCGAGCATGGTTAAGTTCTGTGCAGCAGTTGCAATTCAACTACAGAGCACCCAAACTCACATATTTGGAGTTGTGAAGAGAGGGCAAGGGCAGATTTTCTGTGTGCAGTTCACTGTGCAGAATGCCCGAGGTATCAGTAACCTTCAGTTCATGGTTGCCTGTCAGTGGGTGTTCGAGTGTGAGGGAGCAACAGTCATGTATCAGTGGGACAATGCAGTATCAACTGCACATGCTAATGAGTAGCAGCAAGGGAATTTGACAGTGTATTCAGTTGAATACACTGTGTGCAACATCAAGGGAATTTGACAGTGTATTCAGTTGAATACACTGTGTGCGGCAGCAAGGGAACAGTGCCAGTGCAGTTGGGAATGGAAGGGACAGCAGCAGCAGCTCTAAGTCTCGATCACCTTCGAGCAGTCCACTGCAAGCCACAGCAAGGTATCTGCAAGATTTACCTGAACACACAGACTGAACACCTTACCTACAGACTGAAGAAGTGAAGACTCCACCTTACCTGCAGTGAAGACTCCACCTTACCTGAAGACTGAACACAACAGCAACCTAACACAGCAACATCAGATTCAAGTAACACAGCAGCATCTGCACTATATACACTGAAGAGAAGGGGAGAAACAGGGTTCAGTAGGTGACTGCATAGTCAGTAGTTCGAGCAAGGGACTGTGCAGCTGAGCACAGTCCCAAATGAAATCTTCCTTGGGTTTATGGATTGCACTGCAGTGCACAGGGAGGAGGAAATCCATCAGTGCCAATTGACTATTTTGAGCAGCATGAATGTGCAGTGTTCAGCTGAAGGCAATGCAGGACAGCCAGTTAATGTCTGTAGTGCAGTTTCAGGTATGGGTATTTGGGTGTTGGGTTATGAGGAAGGGATATTTTGATAGTTAATGTGATAAATATATTAGTGTAAGTTAGGTAAATGTCTAGGTTTTGGTCAGTTAGTATCAAGGGATTAGTGTATTGGTATTGTAGTTAGTTTATATCACTTTGATGAGTATACCTTAATGATAATTCATAGTTAATGGAGTAGTTGAGGTATGTATAAACTATATTAATAGTTATCCTATAATAGTTAGATATAGCATAGTGTATTGTGTAACTAGTATTAGTTGAGTATGCATGTATTAGTTAATTTGGAGTTTGGGTCGCCTTGGTGTAAGGCCAAGGTATCCAAATTAAGTTGTTTTGATATAGTATTAAAATGTTTGGCTCGTATACATATACAAAACCATATTTCAAAATTAGAACTTGCGTATCTTAGGATACGGCTCTTTGAGTATTTTATTTTATCTTAGTTTAGCTTGTATAGCATAGCTTCATAGCGTATCGACTTAGTGACTTAGCACTTGGCTCTTGCAACCTAGATCTCATCGGTTTGACTTAGAAATGGCGTATCGACCTAGAATTTCATCAACTTCAGTTATTTTTCATTATCAAATCTTGTATTGATGCAACACACCATATAGGTTGTGAGACACCGGCTTGGGCATCGAGAGACACACCTTGCTCAGGACGTCAGGCGAGTACATTTCTCTGATTGTTTTCAATTCATAATATTGTATATATGCATGTTCTAGAATTGTATACATTGATCCCGACACAGTGATTTTCACGGACTAGTGCTATATGGATCCCGTCATGAGGTGTTATCCCCTACCGTGTTCAGCGGGTACTCGTGTACATTGTATCTCATCGTGTATACTGGGTATTGATGTTACTTAGTGTTCACATACTGCTCGTGTTCAGTGTGCTTATTCGTGTACACCCACCGCTCGTGTTCGGTGGTTATGATATTCGTGTACACCCACTGCTCGTGACAGTGGTTATATTTTCGTGTTCGTAGCGTGTCGTGATTGGATCCATCGGTATTAGTTGGGGATGGGAGAGTAGGAGTTGATTATGTGATCAAAGCCATTGTTACAAATCGTGTACATTCTGATTACATACTTCACTTATAATCCGTCTTACCTGATCATGTTCACCCAAACCGATCACATAATGAACTCGTATTCTAAGGCACAGTAGTTAGTTTTAGATTGCAGTTACTTCATCATATTGCTGATATCTATATTGTTGATCTATATATCCTTGTACATTACCTGTATATATCTTGTTCATCTTTCATATGTTCAGTGATCTTGTATTTCATTTCTATATCTGTTTATATGCTCGATTATGCTATTGAAACTGCTTTCAGAGTTATGTACTTCGCTCCAATCATGACTGGATATATTTTTCTAGATGACTGGCTTCTAGAGCAGTGTCCCACCTACTACGGGCCGCAGGACGACGTACCTATAGAGGACACTCTTATTGACCAGGGAGACTTAGTTGCAGAGTCCGAGAAGGTTTAGACTTTTGTATCTGAGATTGTATTAGACTATTTCTGTTGTGGATTCACATCTTGTATATTTTCAGATTGTGGATTTGTACTTTTATTCTGCCTTCGTTATTTCCATTCGTGAATATTTCTTCCTTAGTTTGTTTTGTGATTGAGATTAGTTATTCATGTGAGATGCCATATTGCTCCTCCGTTGGGAGTTGAGATGTTTGACAGTTACCATATATATTGTTGAGATGTTAGATAGTTAGAAATGACCCAGACAGCGTTCTACCGCCGATTCTGCGGTGTAGGCTGGGCGTAACCACGTACTCGTGCCCGAATATCAGGGTGCGGGTCGTGACACATTTTTAGTGGTGGCCCATGCAGGTCTAGATAGATATCGTAGTTGTGCTTGACTAGAGTACGACTACGAGCCTGCCTTAGGAAACAGGATTTAGGCTGAGAGAGTTACTCAATCACATCTAGGAAAAATTTGAATATCTGCTTTTGCAAATCCTTATCTATTGAATATTGTCTTTCATTTTGAATAAACTTCTGTCCTTCTTTGATGATATCGCATTATATTCAAATATTGATTCCTTATTTTCAATCTGTCTTCAGGATGCCTCCGAAGATCCGATTCTATCGCTCGGGAGCAGCACCAGTTTCCTCGGCTGCTTCCCAGCCTGCTGCGGAGAGAGTAGCACCTACTACGGGTTCTTCCCCAGTTGAGAGGGTCGCCTCACCGGTTCAGGTGGGGGTCTCAGCAGCTGTTTTCGGGGGTGCTCCTCCCCCAGTTCGGAGGGTGGCTCCAGTAGCTCCAGTTGTTTCAGAGGGTCTTCCACCTCCACCACCAGTGGTTGATCAGACACAGATGTTTGCACTTCTCCAGCAGATGATGGAGGCGCAGCAGCGACAGTCAGAGGTCCTGCGACAGAGCGTGGAGAACGCTCACCAGATCGCACTCACAGCGGTAGAGAGAGCTACTACCACCCAGCCACCGACGGCACCAGCTCAGTTTATTCCGCATCAGCCGAGGTCGGGTACCATCATCGACTTCAAGAGGATGGGCCCGAAGGACTTTAGAGGCACCGAGGGGATTATATATGCGGAAGAGTGGATCGAGGACATAGAGCAGAACCTGCGGCTGGCGCAGATTCCAGATGTGCTACAGATTGAGGCTGTGGGTTGTATGATGTTTGGTATTGCCCTGACATGGTTCCGAACTGACCCGAGGATTGCAGCACCAGGACTCTCTTGGGAAGCCTTCAAAGAGCTTTTCAAGGAGAAGTTCTTCCCCGACGTGTCTCTTACTTCCTTGGAGAGTCAGTTCTAGTATCTTGTACAGGGAGGCATGTCAGTGGATGAGTATGCGGCAGAGTATTGCGGCTAGGACGCTTCGTGGAGGGTCAGAACCCTAGAAGCAAGTCAAGGAAGTTCAGGAAGGGCCTGAACCGGAAAGTCAAATCCCACACCAACGGAGATCCTACCGCCACCTTCAAGGAGATACTCAGGCAGGCGCAGAAAGCAGAGGATGACTTAGAGCTTGGCTCTAAGAGGCAGAGGGACACAGGAGGATCCGGCAGCTACACGGGTCCCGCGAAGAGGCCTCATTTCCAAAAGCAGAACCAAAGGCCTTACCAGCACAAGAGGCAGCAGCACCACGGGCCAGCTAGAGCGCCCGCTCAGCAGATGCATCAGATCCAGAGGACAGCAGCTCCTTGTACCTTCTGTAAGAAGCAAGGACACGGATGGGACGCATGCAGGATGAGGCTAGGCCAGTGCTTATTTTGTGGATCGGGGGATCATCAGCTACGGGCTTGTCCCAAAGTCTAGGCTCGTCCAGCTCAGGGTGGAGGACAGGCACAGAAGGCACCCGCTCGACCACCAGCGGGCCAGCAGAGAGGACCTCTTCCACCGCAGCAGCAACAGTTTGCCCAGCATCAGCAGAACAGAGGAGCGCATCGACAGGGACGAGCTTTTGCCCTGACTGTCGAGGAGCCGATTGGCGATGTCATTTCAGGTTCTGTTTATCTCGACTCCTTTCCAGCTCATATTTTGTTCGATTTTGGTGCTTCTCATAGCTTTGTATCTGTATCTTTTGCCTTGAGACATCGCCTTGAGTCTGAACCGTTGGCGAGGACTTGCAAGATCATGACCGGGGGTGGTATCATCCTGGTCAGTAATTAAATCCTATAAATGTTGTATATTTATTTATTGTATTATTTATTTATTATTAGATGTTATTTTTTATTTTAAACTTGTGTTAGTGGACCTAACTAGTTTATATTAGATCCATGGACCAACATTTAATTCTAGTTAGAATTGAGCCCAATAGTAAGCAAATTCATGAGGAGGGTGATTAATTAAATTAAACACATTAGAATAGAACCTTCCTTCCATAATTATTTTTTCATGAGAGGCCCCAAGGGATATTTTACTTTACATAGTAGCTTGGGGAGGGGGGTAAGTGGCCGGCCTAGTTAGAATTGGGGGAAAAGTTTCTCTCTTCATTTTTATTATAAATCTAGATATAGAATTTCCTCTTTCAAATTTTTTCATTCCCACATCAAATTCTACCCAATTTTTTTCTCAATTTCTTCCCTAATCATTATTGGAGACTAGTAGAGTAAGGATCTACAAGGAGGAAGTAAAGATCTACAAGGAGGAGCAAGGATCTACAAGTTGAAGGCTCTTTTTATCCAATTTGGAGATTTTATTGGGAATCCATCTCCCATTAGGTACAATTCAATTTTTCTCCTATAATTAGACTCTAAATATGTATTTTAATCATTAGGAACCATCACATATGCTAAGGCAACCCATAGGAATTTGAATTAGGTTCATAGGAGGCCCATGGAGATAGTTATGTGATATTTTGTGTCAATTTTGGGGAAATTTCGAGATTGACACATCTTATGTTTGTCAATTAGACCAAATTAACATGTGTTTGATTGTGTATGGCTAGTATCATATCCACAATTGGATACATGTAGGCCGTATCGCGATAATTTGGAGATACGGGTTGATTTGGGGGTTTTCTTCTGACACGGGGGGTTTGAGCATGTCACATTTTGACACGAACACGTAGATGTGTAATTAGCTCTTTGTATTGTTCATAATTATTATTTGCTCGTGTCCTTCGGGGTACGTTTGGTGGTGTGGTGGATTTGTATCGCAAGCGTATCATAGATCTAGTGTAATACGGGTGCGATGCATTCCACGTGTTTGTTTTCTTGCATTTCAATATACTTGTTTATAGCTATTAGAGTATTATAATTTTATGGTTATGTATATATATATATATATATATATATATATATATATATATATATATATATATATAAACACAATATCACTATATATATATATATATATATATATATATATATATATATATATATATATATATATATATAAAAGTTTATAGATATGGTTGTGTTTATAGATGTGTCTGTGTGTGTGTGCTAGGAAGGGGGGTCGAGCATGCAGCGGCAGCCTTGGCTAACAGCAAGCATGCAGTGCACAACAGTGAATCATCGAGCAACTACAAGCAGCATATCAGTAGCAGCAAGGAGGTGATGCAGCATGAAGCAGGTAGCATGCACTGCAACAGCATGTTGTAGCAGCAGCAGCAAAAGCATGCACCAAAGGTGTAACAACAACTGAAGCCACAACAGCAGCAAAGCTGGCAACTACAACATCAACATAGCAGTAGCAGTGAATCAGTGAGCACTCCAGCTGCAACACAGCAAGCCAGCAGCTGCAGTGGCATGTAGCAGCTAGTGCAGCTGAAATCTCAGCAAGTGCAAGAACAGAGGGCAGCAAGGTAAGGAGGTAATTAGTTAGTTCATTGATAATTATAGTTAGTAGGTAGTAATTCATTAATAGTTTAGTAGCTAGTTACTTAGTTATTAGTTATATATATGTATACATATTGTTATTTAGTAGTTAGATATATATACTTGTTACTAGTTAGTGATATGTATGTATGTATGTATGTATGTATGTATGTATATATGTATTGGTATGTTAGTAGTTAGTATAGTAGTATTGTGTTAGTTAATGCATGTTAGCTATAGTTTAGAGTTTTTGGTAGTTAGTTATATGTTAGAATTCACATTACCTTGTGATACCAAGATAATGTCAAGGTATTGATGGATACTCAAGGTATTTTATCACGCCCCAGTCTCAAAATACGTAGGACTAGGAATACGTAACATGCCAGCCGTATGTATACAAACTCCAATATATGGAAATCATATGCACACGTACGCTGTACATGAATATCCAATCCACCAGTGGTAATATACTGTCACAACAAGTCACACGCAATCTATATCTCATCCACAGCACAAATAATAAATAGAAATAAGTAGTTGGATAATAACTGAAAATCAAAGATAAGTATCAATTACGATAGTCGGATGAAAACAAATCCACTACAAATCGACTATACTAAGCTACTAAAGAGAGAAGAGAATCAACTCTAATATAAGATAAATGTCTCTAAAAGAGTAGCAACAAAATCTCTAAACAGCGACAATAAATCACAGATACTCCGAGGGTAAGACCTCCTCAGTCTGATAGGTAGCGTCAGGTCCAGGTCCGTACTCCTGCGGATACTCCTGCTCATATATATCTGGAAAGGGACCAGGTCCTCAGAGGGACATAATAAGATACATATAAACATGCCAATAAAGTACTGAAAGTAAACATCCAATGGGGTCGCCTAACCGTCTAAGTGAATGCAGTTTGAGAACAACTTTCCACCAAGTGGGCTATCTGGCCATAAAATGGGATTGGCATGATTCTCTCAGAGAATCAGGGGCCTACAAAGCATGTCATCTTTTGAACGGCAGAGGCCGCCAAGTAGTATAGGGGTCATCACGACCACGTATCTCTGGCGGAGCGTACGGGTTATATAAAAAGGAAAGTGCAAAGGAGCCCAAATGTCTTACTTGTTGTTCTCCCCACCTCATGCTCTAAGCATGTCACATCCATAACACGATTTGGTTCATAGCCTATCTTTAGTACAATAGCCCAATCCTGCAACCAAACAAGGACAAGGATTGGACCACCGTACTACAATAGGCTATGTCCATAGATTACTAATAACTGCTAAGTCTTCTGGTATACAAAGTTTCTATCAGCAGTTATCCCTAACGCACGGCCCATACGTACAGGAGGTCAGAACTATTACGCAGTCCGTGATCTATATGAGACTCACCCTCGTGTAGCAGCTGTGTCACGGCCAATGAACCTAATGATGCTTTATGATAATGGGGTGGTCTCATAAATAAGGTTAATGCATATACATAATAAAAATCTATCACGACGACACCGCCGTTTGCACCCAAGTTTCCTTGGACGCGCAGTTTATATAGCAGTTAAAATATATGAACTAAAGACAGAAAATAAAGATGCATGCAACATATGGAATATGAATAACAGTACAATGGCAAGGTATACTTGCCTGGCAAGATATCTGTATAGTGTAAGCGTCCAAATATCAAGGACACGGGATCTGAAACTAAGACCTCTGAACAAACATCTCCGGATACTGAAATAGACATCACTAACATTTTCGGAATCAGCAAAATAGTTAAAATTACTACCCTTTCGTCCAATTTGGACACAGGGACAAAACGATAATTTCGAGTCAAAGTGGGGTCCACATGTGGCCCACTTTGCACCGAAAAGCGTGCCAAGGGTAACAGTCTCTAAATGGGACAAATTATAGGTCAAATAACTCTAAATGTCAGTACGAATTCAACGGTATGTCCAAATGTGAATTCCGGTGAGCCGAACACAATTTTGCCCAAAAAGTCAACCGTAGGGCCCGCCAATTGGTGACTTGGTCAACTATCTCAGAATTGCGTGAAAATTGGATCACAGGACCGGCACGATACCACGAGTCCAGTGGTGTAAGTTTCATCGTATTCTGACGAGCTTGCACAAAATACGCAGAGTTTTTACAAAAATCGCGATATTGGGAATTTTCTGCTGATACGGGCTGATACCGACGCGCACACGCGTCCAAATCAGTTTTCGCGAATTCTCATACGTCCGGGTATACTGCGCGCACCCTTTGGTACACTTGGTACATGACAGGGCGATCCCGTTTGACGGGGCGCGCTCCGTATCACAAATTTTGAAATTTAGAAAAAGTATATTTTCGGGATTTTCTACCTAATTTATTTTAACATACAACAGCTAATAAATTATTGTATTTAACAGAAAATAAACTAGGTTAGGTGGTCTTCACATACAAAAAAGAAAAACCAAAATCGGATCTCTGTGATGGGAGATACGAGTCCGTGAACATAGGTAGTTATCGCAGTTTTTTGCGATACCCAAAAGTTGTTA
Source organism: Iris macrosiphon (assembly GCA_036927795.1). Lineage (NCBI taxonomy): Eukaryota > Viridiplantae > Streptophyta > Magnoliopsida > Asparagales > Iridaceae > Iris > Iris macrosiphon. The sequence continues at coordinate 288,842,464 of JAYESA010000004.1, forward strand.
TTTTTTGTCAACTTGGGCGCTGTTTTTGCCTAGGTTTATGCACTAAATAAGGTAAACTAATGCACAGGATTTATAGAGGGATAGGTAGTGAACGTACCGGTGAAGACGGGGTCGAGTTTGGTCGAGCGAGGGCGCTGGAATCGAGACGAGAACACAAGTACATCGCTATGTATTTCCTGTCTTGGTGCGCTGGAATCGCCGACGTCGCGCGGGCGGCCGGGGTTCTCCGACTAGGCAGCTAGCGGCTGGAGACGGCGGTCAGGTACGGCGCGGTGGCTGGAGGCTGCTGGAGTGGTGAAGATTAGGGTTTGGGGTTGAGTTTATATAAATAGAAGGAGAGGCGGTGGGGTAAAAATGCGCGCGCGCGGGGGGATTCCGCGGTTTCAAAAACTGCGATTGCTGCTGCTGTTTATGTTGATATTTGCTTAATGGGTTGTGGGTTCAAGCGGGTAGGGTAGAGGCTAAGGGGTTTGGGTTAGATCCAATAGGAATTATATATTTGTTTTTCTTTTTCTTTTTCTTTTTTTTCTTTTTCTTTTTCTTTTCTTTCTTTTTCTAATTCTTATTTCAATTCTTTTTCTTTTCTAAATAATTATATATATATATATATATATATATATATATATATATATATATATATATATACATATATATATATATATATAGAAAAAAATGCTAGAAATTTTATTTTTGCATACCAATAAGCTAGCAACTGTCCAAAGGGTCTCCTACATGAAATAAATTAGGAAAAATTTATAATGGCTCCATAAATCCCCCTAAATACACAAACACCTCAAATAAAAATAAATTAAATCTATTTCCTCTATTTAGGTCATAATTATCATAAATAAATTAAATAATTAATAAAAAATAGGGTTTTCAGAATTAGGGGTTTTACATATTTGGTTTTGAGTATCATGATGGGTGTGTGGTGGTGTGATACCGCATTGGTTCAAAGCCAAGGTATCCACTTAGCATTAGTTTAGTTAGGAATATTATATATTGTTAATTGTATATACATATTATGATATTTTTCTATCTAATTATTTGCGTATCTTAGGATATGGTATCTTGTTTGCATCCTAATATCTTAGTATAATTAGTGTGGCCTAGTTACATAGTGTATGGACCCAATATCTTAGAAATAGACTCATACAACATAGAAATAGCAAGTTTGACCAAGTTTGACCAGTTTGACCTAGAGTTGGCCTTGTTTGACTGTTTTGACTTATAAATTACTTTATGACCTAGAAGTTGACTAGTTTAACTTATTTTTATTCCAAAATCTTGTATTGACGTAATATTCCCTATTTAGGTCTTTGAGGCACCGTACCGGACATCTTTAATATTATTCACCGGATTTCAGGCGAGTACATTCTCTGATAGTTTCTCATTTATGATATCCTCTATGTCTCTTGTATCTAGTATAGATATCCTTAATTTTTTGACACGATGGTTACATGGATTGGTATATCCGGATCTCGTCATGAGATATTATTCCTTGGTATGTATGATATATCTTGTGCAAGCCTTGTTTCCTTGTTCTTCTTGTATATATACAGATATTGATTCTTGGGGAGACTTGGTACCTACCCAGAGAATCCCGTGTCATAACGTACCATGGTTGGATCCACTATACCAGTCAGGGACGGAGAGTATGTAGTATAGATATGTAATCATACCCTTCTTGTATCATGTCTTGTTCATTGAATAGTGTTAATGTTACCCCCACATTTCAGATTAGGGGTATTTTTGTCTTTTCGTAATTAATGTGTAAATGATTGCATGATAATTAATTATATTTAAATTGTTATGATTTATTTGATTGTTGTATTTTACCGTTGTTTCGATAATTAGAACGCTACGCTAGCCATTATCTTCCAACAGATTTCACACTATTGTGGCGCCCCGTTTCCCCTATTCGGAAAGCGCGGCTAAGAAATACAAGATAGTATTGTTCGATCTTGATAGATTAAAATAAGAACTCGTCCTCGTTATGGATTTGCTTCTTCGGAATCGATTCCCATATTCAGTAGACCGTGCCCCCGGGATCGACTTAGCGGCAGAGTCAGGAGGGACCTCTCCGCTGCATTCTTTTGTTGCCTCGGATTTTGATGCCGCTTGTTGCTTTCGTGCTTTGAGTTGGTTTTCGGATTTGTTTGGATTTTCTTGAACGGTTTCGATAGATTTTATTATTTTCGTTCGAGGAGCGCGGCTAAGAAATATAAGACGGTATCGTTCGATCGGGATAGATTGAAACAAGAACTCGTCCTCATTATGGATTTGTTTCTTCGGAATCAATTCCCATATTCAGTGGACCGTGCCCCCGGGATCGACTTAGCGGCAGAGTCAGGAGGGACCTCTCCGATGTTATCTCTTATTGCCTCGGATTTCGATATCGCTTGTTGCTTTCGTGCTTTGAGTTGGTTTTCGGATTTGCTTGTTTTTCTTGAACGGTTTCGATGGATTTTATTGTTTTCGTTCATTGCACTGTATTTCAATTCTGAGTATGGAAAGAGAGGAAGAGGTATTGATCGAGCTGTTCGTGATACAGGTGAACGAGCAGTAGGCGGCTTACGAGTGGAGTCTTGAAGCGCCTCTTTCCTTCTCCCTTCCAACCAACTAAGTGAGTGGCTACCATCCCGATTAGCTATCCCTTCTTCCAAGCTTCACACTCAAAAGTCTTCCATCCTTGTTGCCCCGATCAAATGATACTAAGTAATAACTAAAAGATGCTAAGATAAAATGGGAATAGACATTGGATTATATTGCTTGTCAAAACTAAACTTGTGAACTATTATATTATTGTATGCTAGTTCATTGCAAATGTTCTATAAATCGTGCTAAGTATGGAACATACCTTGTATGCGCATAATTGTTAAGGGAGGCTATGAAAAATGAATCATGTGATACTGCTTGTCCTGTACTCGTGTTGCCTCAACTGTATGAACTGTTAAACTTAGTAAACATACTGTTCGATCACGGACAACTTGTGCACAAGGTCATTGGTTCCTGCGGACGGTCGCTGGGGCACTGGCACCGATCCGGTCCTGACGGAACTCTACTGTATGGTCTACTATACTGGACGAGATGGCTTGTAGCGACCACTGTACTTTCGCTGCAAACCATTCTCGCTAAGACTAGTGTCCTTCATGGCATCATACCAGTGATCCCTGTATATTTAAACATGTTGCAAACTAACTTGTGTCTTCGTGGCAGGGAAGGCATAGTAAGTATTGTGCAGGTGGTTCAGACGGACAGGTAAAAACCACCGAACGGTGACAAGTTTATTTCAGTATTTTATATATATACTGCTGCTTGTAAAATGAACTAAGACAAGATAGAAAGACCACAATAAATATGTATGCTTCATTAAAACAACGTGTTGATTGGTATAGTTGGTTTAGCTCATCTTCACCAGTATGTTTTGACATACTGACCCTCGTTGATACATGTTCCCCGCACTAAGAAGAACCGAGCGAGGAGCTAAAGTCGTCTTTTCCGATCCAGTCCAGCTGTAGGCGCATCCTGATCGCGCCATATTTTGAAGTACTTGAAGAAAGGAGCTAGAACCCAAGCAAGAATGCAGCTCCGTGGAAAAGCCGTCCTCCAGCCCGGAGGTCTTTATCATTTTGAAGTTTAGTAAAGGGATGTAATGTACATGACTGCTATCTTATTTTGTGTCAACACTTTTGTAAGCCCATGCGGCAAATTAGCTGACTCATTCAAGAGTTTGTAATAGATGTTCATTATCAATAAAGAGAACTTTTCCATGTTTTAAATATTTGTTTCAATTTATCTGCGTACTCTGAATATGTGCTCGTTATGCAAAATACTCTAGCCTTGTGCGGGCGCAACCCCAGGCCCGCACGACGGTCACGCTCGGGGGGACGCCCCTACGACTCCACGGAATCGGGGCATGACATAGTGGTATTAGAGCACAGATTCAAGTTTCTGACCATCGTATTAGAAAAGTTCCTTTAACGATCAAATCCCTATGCGAACTCTTGAACTCGCTAGGCCAAAATGAGATATGTTCATGCAATCAGTCCATAATATATTATGATCATAATATAATTTACCTTCTTTTGAAGGAATGGCACCAGCGCAATCCTCAGCGCTAGCACCGGACGAAACGCAAGGCCAAGAAAGTAGTTCGGACACTTCGGGAAGTTCAAGGAGTCAGCGAGCCGTGCCAAGCATCGATCCCATCCAGCAAATGTTACGGATGTTGGAGGCAAACCAACAAAGGAACGAGGCTCGCTACGAACGGGCCGAGAAGCGGGCGGAGGAGAGTCAGCTCAAGTTTCAAGACAATATAGAAGCTCGATTCTCGGTCCAACAGAAGCAGGTAGATACCCTACAACAGATCATTCAGACTTTGGCTTCCAACCATTCCGCGGCAACAACAGCGACTCCGGTGGAACAGCCCGTGCTTGAAGTCGAGACACCGTAAATTCCAAGGACGAGGGATGTGACTGCCTTCGACTTTGGCCACTTCAAGAAAGTCTGCAATACTCCATTCAATGGGACTGAGGACCCAATCGTGGCTCTAGATTGGTTGGCCGAACTTGAAGACTACTTCGCTCTGCTAGAGGTCCCCGAAGAGAAGCGCATCGTATGTGCGCAACTACAGCTCCGCCTCAACGCGCACGATTGGTGGGACGTGCATCGACGATCTCTTTAATTTGACCATGGAGAGGAGGCGATCTCGTGGACGACTTTTTATGCCGCGTTTGGAGAGGAGTTTATACCCCCTCTAGTACGACGTCAGATGGAGAACGAGTTCGTGCAACTGAGGCAAGGCAGCATGATAGTTAAACAGTACTCCGCCGAATTCAACCGACTCTCCAAATTTGCTAGCGCCTATTTACCTGATGCAGCGAGTCAAGCTAGAAGGTTTGAAGGTGGTCTACCCCTGCCATCCATGCGCACGTAGTCATTCATCAGTACGAGACTATGTAGGGAGTTATGAATCATGCTTTATCTCTTGAACCGCAGTATCCTCATGTTCCTACCGCCGTTGTGCATACCTACAATCATAAACGCCAAAGCAGCGATAGAGGAAACAATGCTGCAAAGCGTCAAAACCATGGTGGCCATCAGAAAGGGAACCCGAGACCATTTTGTGATTTCTGTAAAAGACAGGGGCACACCACCGATAAATGTTACAACAGGAAAGGGTTGTGCTTCAACTGTGGCGGGCAAGGCCACATAGCTCTGGATTGTCCGCTCCCATCTAAGCTTCCACCGCAACATAATATTTCCTAGCGGTAGGTTCTATTCTTAAGTTTCGGGACGAAACTTCCAATTACTTGGGTAGGATGTGGCGCCCCGTTTCTCCTATTCGGGAAACGCGGCTAAGAAATACAAGATAGTATCGTTCGATCGGGATAGATTAAAACAAGAACTTGTCCTCGTTATGAATTTGCTTCTTCGGAATCAATTTCCATATTCAGTGGACCGTGCCCCCGGGATCGACTTAGCGGCAGAGTCAGGAGGGACCTCTCTGTTGCATTCTTTTGTTGCCTTGGATTTCCATGTCGCTTGTTGCTTTCGTGCTTTGAGTTGGTTTTCGGATTTACTTGGATTTTCTTGAACGGTTTTGATAAATTTCATTGTTTTCGTTCATTGAACTGCATTTCAATTCCGAGTATGGAAAGAGAGGAAGAGGTATTGATCGAGCTGTTCGTGATGCAGGTGAATGAGCAGTAGGCGGCTTACGAGCGGAGTCTTGAAGCGCCTCTTTCCTTCTCCTTTCCAACCAACTAAGTGAGTGGCTACCATCCAGATTAGCTATCCTTCTTCCAAGCTTCACACCCAAAAGTCTTGCATCCTTGTTGCCCCGATCAAACGATACCAAGTAATAACTAAAAGATGCTAAGATAAAATGGGAATAGACATTGGATTATATTGCTTGTCAAAACTAAACTTGTGAACTGTTATATTATTGTATGCTAGTTCATTGTAAATGTTTTGTAAATCGTGCTAAGTATGGAACACACCTTGTATGCGCATAATTGTTAAGGGAGGCTATGCAAAATGAATCATGTGATACTGCTTGTTCTGTACTCGTGTTGCCTCAACTGCATGAACTGTTAAACTTAGTAAACATACAGTTTGATCACGGACAACTTGTGCACAAGGTCATTGGTTCCTGCGGACGGTCGCTGGGGCACTGCACTGATCCGGTCCGGACGGAACTCTACTGTATAGTCTACTGTACTGGACGAGATGGCTTGTAGCGCCCACTGTACTTTCGTTGCAAACTATTCTCGTCTAAGACTAGTGTCCTTCATGTCATGCCCCAATTTTGCCGAATCGTTGGGGCATCCCCCGGCGTGACCACCGTACGGGCCTGGGGTTGCGCCCGCACAAGGCTAGAGTATTTTGCATAACGAGAACATATTCAGAGTACGCAGATAAATTGAAACACAGATTTGAAACATGGAAAAGTTCTCTTTATTGATATATGAACATCTATTACAAACTCTTGAACGAGTCAGCTAATTTGCCGCACGGGCTTACAAAAGTATTGACTCAAAATGAGATAGTAGTCCTGTACATTACATCTCTTTACTAAACTTCAAAATGATAAAGACCTCCGGGATGGAGGACGGCATTGCCACGGAGCTGCATTGTGTACAGAGTTGCAAGCTCCTTCTTCAAGTACTTCAAAATGCGGCACGGTCAGGATGCGCCAACAGCTGGACTGGATCGGGAAGACGACTACGGCTCCTCGCTTGGTTCGCCTTAGTGCGGGGAACTTATTTCAACGAGGGTCAGTATGTCGAAATATACTGGTGAAGGCGAGCTAACCGAACTATACCAATCAACACGTTGTTTTAATAAAGCATGCATATTTTTGTGGGTTTCTATCTTGCCTTAGTTCATTTACAAGTAAGCAGCATATAGAATTTACTGAAATAAACTTGCCACCGTTCGGTGGCTTTTACCTGTCCGTCTGAACTACCTGCACAATACTTACCATGCCTTCCCTGCCACAAAGACACAAGTTAGTTTGCAACAGGTTTAAATATACAGAGGATCACTGGCTAGATGCCACGAAGGACAATTTATAGTCTCAAGACGGAAGAGTGTGCAACGCGGGTGCACGCCTCGTTCCGTCGATACAGACGACTTTACAGATATAGAAGCATGAAAAATACGCCGGATAACTATACGCGGCATGTTTGTGCAGAGCGGCGTAAAGCAGAGGCCTTAAGAGCCATCAAGCGTGCAACAGAGCTCTTTTCGCCAAGAACGCAGCGTGAAATATAAAGCTCGAAGGACCATCCGCGTAAAGCAGTACGTCCAAGCCGCTTCAGCATAAAACAGGGTGCTTCATCGCCTCATCCTCTTTCAGACGCAGCATTAAGGTGTACAAAAGACGCTTCGTATTCTCCGTGGTGAACCTGTCAGACCCTGCAACGAAGATCCTGCATTGAACCTGACGTCTGGACTTATGACAAAGGGATACGGTTCGACTACCCAGGCGATGGCTATAATGATGGCACATCACTGCGATCCAGGCTGTCAAATACCGTCATCCCCTTCGCGTAAACTGTTTTTACAAGCACGAAGGGATACGCTGCCTTGTTTACACCGGCAAAACGCAAGCTGTTTACGTTCTGCAGTAGACAAAACCGCCTGCCACACCAAAAGCTGTACGCCGTACGGGGTTCGAGGCACGTCTCTTCGTCTAATGTACAGAACGGTGACAGTTTCTCAAGGCACGTCTCTGCGACTGGTGCGCAGAAAGGGTTGCAGACCGTCAAAGAACACGCCTCCACATTTAATGCACAGGATGGTGGCAAATCTCAGCATTTAATGCAAGAGATTTGATTATATCTTCAAAAGCCGTAATTCCGGCTAAGACGTCCCCATCAGCACTCTGGCACGGTACGCAGCGGCTTCTACGCCCACCCAGCTCCTATGCTCTCTCGGTCTATATGACCACTCGGCTTCTACGCCTGTTCGGCTTCTACGCCCACCCGGCTCCTATGCTCTCTCGGTCTCTATGACCACTCGGCTTCTATGCCCATTCGGCTTCTGTGCCTGTTCGGCCTCTACGACCACTCGGCTTCTACGCCTATTCGGCTTCTACGCCTGTTCGGCTTCTATGCTGGTTTGATAACTATTTGGCTTCTATGCCATGGTGACAGACATTTGGCTTCTATGCCAACCTCTTCTACACAATGGATACCTACCTACGTGGCTTTTACGCCGTGATCTTCGTAGCGATTATACGCGTTGTGTCCCTTAGTTGGACCCGCGTTACACGCTCATTCAAAAGATCATCTATACGCAGGCATTGGTTACTTTAACCGTTGTGTAAAAGGGTGCTATACTTTCCACTCCTTGATTTCTACACCGACGGAGTGGTCAATGTCACTAAAACTCTATAAATAGAGACCTCTATTAATGAGGAACAAGGTGGACAAATTGGAGGGTCAAAGAAGTTAGGTCTGAAAACTGATCAAGAGATCCAGTACCAGATCCAATGGTGGAGAGAGAGAGAGAGAGAGAGAGAGAGAGAGAGAGAGAGAGAACCCGGAGCTCAGGCAGAGAGTAGGGATCGACGACTTTGGCATCGTGCATCCACCCTCTTTTGCAACCTTTGAAGCTGCTTCCTGTCTTCTACGGCACTTCTTCAACATCGTGTGGTCCAAGGGCTAAAGTGATCGACTGCAGATCAGACACCTATAGCAATATTTACCCAGATTAAATAAATTGAACTCCCATATCCTCGTATAGGATCAAATTGTACAAGTTTGTTTGTAAACAAAAGAAGGCGGGTTTCGTGTAAACCCCATATTGAATACATTTTCATTCTTTCGTTTAATACCACAAACAAGATGGCGACTCTGCTGGGGACATCTTTCTCTTCTGATGAGGAAGCAATTGCTCAACACGATGCGGTATCCGTGGGATCCGTGAAGAAGACACTGGTCGTCCAATTCGACCAGTCTGCCTACGAAGACATGCTTCGAACCGGGGGTAGCTCTCACTCTCTCTCCGTCCAAGACAACAGGAAGCTGCGCAAGTTCTGGATGCCCAAGACATCCTCTACCATTCCTGTGGACTCTCCGATCTCTCCGACCTCTCCGACCAATGAGGTGGTAGCATTGCTTCCTCCGTGCCCTGCACATAAAATTCAGTCTCTCCCGCTACGCACGGTATAGACGAAACTTCGGGCAAAGCCTCAGCGCTGAACCAGAAGTATCCACTGCGCTCTACGCGTAGGAATCAGTCTCCCGCTACGCGCGGTACAGACAAAACTTCGGACAAAGCCTCCGCGCTAACCCAGAAGTATCCACTGCGCTCTACGCGCAGAAACCAGTCTCCCGCTACGCGCGGTACAGACCAGACTTCTGATGATGCCTCAGCGCCAAGTCAGAAGTACAAATCACGTTCCATGCGCAAGACAACATCTGACCTCTACGGGAAACCAGATGAGTGCCGTGATTTCCGCAGGGGAAAGCAAGCGGCGGGGTACTCAACTTCTCGGCCGTTACGCCAGCAAAGAAGCAATCTACCTACCCTCCGGATTACGCGGGAAGCCAACGGCCGACTGAGGACCTTTTCAGCTTTACGCCAGTCTGAGCGAATCTCCAAATTACGCCAGGCGAAGTCCCACGATGTAAAGCATGCTCAGGCTACGGGAAGGCACCCTCCTCGGGGATTATCCGCCACCCATATAACCAATCTGTTGTATACAGGTGGCGTAGGGAAAACCATGGTGCCCAATCTCCACATGCCCACTGATGGGAACAGAAGGAATAAGCCATCGTCTTCTTCCTCTACTCCTCTTGACTTGCACGCATATCTAATCCAGAAACGTAAGAAAAGGGGACCTTCCAACATGTCTATTACGCCCCCTAGCGAGCAATATTGTAATAGTCATAAATTGTGATTGACTGCTGCTGTTCTAAAGCAAAACGGTCGATTTTCGACCGATTGAGCTACTCTCAGTCTTTTCCGGAAGAAGAGCCCGCGTATGCATCCGTGAACATGGCTTCACACATACCTAGAGGAGGGACGAGCTCAAGACGTCATCCCTCTGGGCCTCCGAGCCGAAGGAGATTCGAAGACCTCCTCAGGAACACTGAAGCTGGGGTATTCCAAAACACCCGTGCAAGGTCACAGCAACCAGCTTCGTACTCGTCTGATTCCGACGCTGGGGGTCGCCAATCTCCCAGATCAGATGCTGAGAGTATAGAGTCGACTTCTGCAGCGACCTATACCTATCATTCGAGGACGCCCAGGGAAATGAGAGTTTACGCCGTTGAAGATGAACGCGAGGAAGCTTCGCCGTCAGGAAACGCGGAACAACGCATCACTGTGCTAGAGACATCGCTGAAACAAATGCAATCCATGATGGAGAACATGCACCAGATGATGCTGACTCAGCACGCAGCTGCCATGGCTCAAACATCGGCCCCGCCAACTCAGATACGTGTGGGGGTGGACTTACCACCATCTAACCCAAGCCAAGAGCCTGCTCTAGATCAAGAGTCAGCAGTTCCTCCGCTTCCTCACTCGGTGAATATATTACCTCCCGTTGGAGTCACGATACAACCAACTCCGTACTACACCGTAGCCCCGCTTCCAACTGAAAATCCGATATAGGCAGTACGGGAGTTGAAAGCCCAGTTCGACGCCTTGAAGCACAAAGATCAGCTCAAGAAACTGGAAATCAACCAGCCTTACCCAGCTATTTGGGAAGAGGTCCCTTTCCCTCCGAGGTACAAACCTCAGACTATGGTTCTGTTCGAGGGAAAAACATCACCAAGTCAGTACATGAACTATTTCAGTATAATGACGGTGTTGTTACAAGGGAACGACGCCCTCCTCACTCGGGTGCTCAAAGGCTGCCTCTCAGGAGTAGCCTATCAGTGGTACCGTAGCCTGGCGGATAACTGTATTACTTCCTTCGAGGACTTCAAAGCTTTGTTCTTCACGCGATTCTACGAGGGTGGAATGGACATGTCTATGTCCTCTCTTATCGAAGTCAAGCAAAGGGAAAAGGAGGACGTTCGCACCTTCGTCGAACGTTTTTGTCAGGCCACCTTACAGATGCCTCCAGGAGTTCCAGACTCTGCGTTATTAGACATTTGCAGAAAAAACCTCCTTCCCGTAGTCTCGGTGTTTACAGGACCCTATCAATTCCATGAGTGGCCCTCGTTCATCATCTCGGCAGTAGCCGTCGAAGACAACAGTCGCAAGGCGCGCGACAATGGCATCATGATCTCCGCCTCCGATAGAGGCAAAAGGTCATCTCCCAGCAGCGACCATCCTCGCAGCTCTAAGGGAAAAGAAGCTCTGACGGTCAATACGTCAAGACAAAAGACCGCGGCGACCACGCAGACGAAACCCGGGACTTTCAGGCCCGTCGAAGTCTACTCTTTTGACGACGACGATATCCCTAGTATATTCGAGTGTCTCGTCAAAAGTGGCAAGATCACCCTTCCAGAGCTAAGGCGGCCCCAAGAAGTCGGCAGTACTGACGACCCCAAATACTGCATCTTCCACAGATACGTACACCACCCAACAAAGGCATGTTACATACTGAAAAGGAAGATCCAGGGGTTAATCGATGCTAAGGCCATCACTCTGCACAACACCGAGAAGACGGTCACGGCCAACATGATTTCTCTGCGGTTTGGCGATCTGCCTCCCCAAGAAGTCATGGACGGTGTCACGCTCATTCCCCGGACCACGATGGACATCGTCAATCTTCCTCCAGCTGGGGGTCAAAATCATGACCTGGTACCCCTAACCACCCAGCGGGGCAAGATTATGTGGGTTCATCCGGATTTGGTATCAGAGCTCGAGGAGGAGACTAAAGCTACGTCTAGAAAAAGCTCCAAATGCAAACCATGCCATATGGTCGCAACTTCTTCGCCATCGGACGAAGACGAGGTATTTGCTGCAACCCGTTCAGCGAAGGCCTACCTCAACGACTACGGAGCGAGTCAGGAAGATGCACCGGCGGACGCTTCAAATGCCAAACCTTCAGGACCAGGCCCCGCCGTACCAGAGGCTAGCCCTTCAAAACCGACGTCGGCGGACAAAGGAAAACAAAGAAAAGTGTGCTTTGATAAACCTGTGAAAAACATTCCAAACAAAGGTTTTGAGAAGCCGTACAACTTCGATATCCTGGCCCAACTGGCTAATACACCAGCCAGGCTCTCCATCTTTGAGCTACTCAGGCTCTCCCAAGACACTCGTCTAGCCCTAAGTGAAGCGCTGATGCAGGCGGAGGCATGCTTGACCCAGCTCAAGTCCCCCGACGAAGAACCAGTGGCGTGTCCTCAATGCCACAGTGTGATGGAGGTGGTCCCAAATATCACTTTTACCCAAGATGACATGCTGTTAAAACATAACAAGCATGACAGGCCCCTCTATTACACCAGGTACATCGGTTCCATGGAGGTCGATCGGATTCACATAGATCCGGAATCGTCGATCAGCATCATCCCTGACAGTCTGCTCAGACCATTGAGGATTCCTACCAGCGAACTGGCTTACACCTCCACTACAATCGTGGGTTTCAACGCCAGAAGAAGTAAGCCGTTGGGAAAGATTCGCCTAAGGATCCAGATTGGCAACCTCAGATCGGTGGCCACATGTTACGTGATCGATTCAGAGGTGTCCTACAATATTTTGCTGGGAAGACCGTGGATCCACGATCACAACATCGTTCCTTCAACTCTACATCAATGTCTTAAATATGTAGACCCCCAAGGAATGGTACAAATAGAGGTTGCCGACCTAAACCCGTTTAAAGGAGTAGAGTCCTACTATTCTGACGTCGTGTTGTACTCTCAAGACCACACGGAAGAAGTGTCGGGCGAGACGGAGAAGGAATCCCACCGGGAGCCAGGAGAACCCTCTGCCGCACTACCGCTGTCAATCAGAGTGAAAGGACGAACCACTCGTCCAAAAGCCATAGAGCCTATGGCTATTCACCTGAACAAATCCAGATCAGGAAAAGGAAGCAATTCTCCAGTGGTCACTCTGAACCAGAAGCCTCCACCTTTGGTCATCAACCTTCGGCGCAACGGGCGGCCGACCGATGTAAACGCAACCAGGAACGGAGTTCCAGATGATAATAAACATCCTCTTTTCCAGTACGTTAACGCTCAAATTCCAAAACAGGAATCTACTCCCCGTGACGAGGTAGAACCCATAGCATAAAAATTCTTGGAAGCTATAAACTCCTACCGTACGTATGTCTGGGAAGTAGCGTCATCATCCAACGTCATCACAACGTATGGACCACTTGAGGATTCTATCTTCATTGTCCCGCCTACCTGCAACAGTCAGCGCCCAATATTCTTCGGCCGCATGCGCAATCAACTTACTGACCAGGAAGATCCTTTCGATGACGATACTGGGAAACTGCAAGTTCACCGATACAGCCCGCAAGCGCTGAAGATCATGCAAAACATGGGCTACGGCTTAAAGCGGAAGCCAGGCCTCAACTACGGAAGAGGCAGACGAACGCCGCCGCGCGGCGACCCCCGCTATCGACAAACTCGTTTCGGGTTAGGGTATGCCACCTCCCTTACGACTTCCAAGTCAGACGAGGACATCTTTCCCTCCTCCCAGAATGGCTCGTCGCCCCCCGACTCACCTGATGCTCTCGAACAAACACTATCAGTAAATATGGTAGTGACAGATCCCTCAGAAGCAGATGAACAGGATTCTGAGCCGTTTGAGAATGACTCTTGGGCTCAACAAATGGATACGCAGTGGAAATTCTGCTTCGAGCAAAGAGAACCTTCCACCAAGGACGAAGTTATCCAAATTGATGTTGGGGGTAAACTTTTGCCAAAACCGATATTCATCAGCAACAATCTTTCCCCAGCTGAACGGGAAGAAGTTATCCAGCTGATAAAAGAATATATCGACGTCTTTGCGTGGAATTATGAGGATATGCCGGGCCTTGACCCGAAGGTGGCTACTCATAAGCTCAATATATTGACCGACTCGAAGCCTATGAAGCAACACCAACCCTGGTTCCCCCCGGACATGATGGACGCCATCGAAGCTGAAGTCAAGAAATTGATAGCCTGCGGTTTCATACGGGAAGAACAACATCCCGACTGGGTCGCCAACGTTGTCCCAGTCATGAAGAAAAATGGGAAAATACGTATCTGCATCGATTACCGAGATCTGAATGCAGCCTGCCCCAAGAATGAGTTCCCTCTTCCCATCACGGACATCATGATTGACAACACCTACGGTTTTGAACGTATGTCTTTCATGGACGGATTCTCCGGATACAATCAGATCAAGATGCATCCTGAAGATGAGAAGCACACTGCCTTCCGGACCCCGTTGGAAGTATATTGCTATACGGTCATGCCCTTCGGATTAAAGAACGCTGGGGCTACATACCAACGGGCTATGACTAACATATTCTATGAGCATTTACGCAAAACAGTAGAATTTTACGTGGACGACATAGCCGTCAAGAGTCGCCTCAGAGACGATCACATTCGAGACTTGAGGACGGTATTCGAGTTAATGTGCCAACATCAACTCAAGATGAACCCTACGAAGTCCTTTCTCGGTGTATCTAGTGGCAAGTTCCTGGGATTTGTCATTACCGCCAAAGGCATCCAAGTGGACCCTGACAAAGTTCAGGCCATCGTAGAAATGCGACCGCCCCGCAATCTGAGGGAACTCCGGGGATTTCAAGGCCGTCTGACCTATATCCGGAGATTCATATCCAACCTCTCGGAAAGATGTCAGCCCTTTTCGCATCTCATGAAGAAAGGTGTATCCTTCGTATGGGACGAAACCTGCCAGCAAGCATTCGGGGATATCAAACACTACCTCACCAGTCCGCCAGTTCTGGTGCCTCCCATCATAGGAAGACCATTCTTGCTGTACGTTCGAGCGATAGATCATTCGCTAGGAGCTCTTCTCGCACAGAAGAACGATGTGGGGCATGAACAGGCTATCTACTACCTCAGCAGGATGATGGTCGGAGCCGAACACCGGTACAACCCAGTGGAGAAAGAATGTTTGGCTCTGATGTTCGCTATCCAAAAAAATGCGGCACTATGTCACCGGCCAGACTATCCATATCATCTCTAGGATCAACCCTCTTCGAGTACTAATGAGAAAGCTAAGTGTTCTTAATTCCCGGCTCGCAACTTGGACGATGCTGTTAACACCATATGACATGGTATACGTCCCGCAGAAGTCCATCAGAGGCCAAGCGCTGGCCGACTTTCTGGCTGCTCATCCGATCCCGGAGGCCTCCAAATTATATGAGGACATTCCCGACGAAGTTGCAGAATATAATTTCGCAATGGAAAGTGACGCGTGGCAACTGTTCTTCGACGGCGCCTCCAGGACTGGTCCCTAGGGAAACGTGGTTTCAGGGGTAGGAATCGTCCTGGTCACTCTTGATAAACTCGTCATCTACCGAGCGTATTCTCTCAACGAACCATGCTCCAATAATGTGGCAGAGTACAACGCTCTGTTAATCGGCCTCCAAGTCGCTAAAGAGCTGGGGGTCGAGTCCCTGGAAGCTTTCGACGATTCTCTGCTTATCGTCAATCAAGTCAGAGGAATATATGAAGTCCGGAATCCAGACCTCATCCCCTATCACCGAGAAACGGTCGAGATAGCCATGACATTCAAAGGGTTCTTCCTAGAGCATGTACCTCGATCTCAGAATCTAGAAGCTGATGCCCTATCCAGTCTAGCTGCGGATTTAGCCACTCCTATAAGAAGGCAGGATTCGGTAATCCTTCTTAACAGAGATTTATTTTGCGTAAAGAACAACTTTCACATAGAACACAGCTACGCCGTGAACACGAATCCCCCTAGAAGAGACTGGAGAAGTCCCTTCATAGACTTTGTCGCATACAAAATCTTGCCGGAGGACCCCAAAGAAGCAGTATCCGTCAAAAGACGATCATTACGCTTCTACTTCGATGCATCTTCGCAATGCCTATATCGCCGGACCTACAACGGACTGCTATTAAGATGTCTCTCTGACGACGAAGCACAGCAAATCATCCGGGAAGCTCACGATGGCATATGCGGAGCGCACCAGCCCGGTCCTAAGCTACAGGATCTTATTAGGAGAATGGGCTATTACTGGCCCACTATGATCACAGACGCGATCAACTATGCAAGACAATGCAGGGCCTGTCAGGTTCATGCAGACTTCATACACCAACCGTCTAAATATCTATATCCTACGGTTGCATCCTGGCCTTTCGAAGCATGGGGTATGGATATCATTGGTCCTATTCACCCGTCTTCTTCCAGAGGTCACCGGTTCATATTGGCCATCACGGATTATTTTTCCAAATGGGCAGAGGCGATCCCTCTTGCTAAGGTAAAGGCGTCTGACGTAATCAGCTTCATCAAGCATCACGTCATTTATCGCTTTGGGATTCCCCGAAGGATAATCCATGACAATGGGCCTCAGTTCATCAGCCAAGCATTTCATCGATTTTGCGATAAAAATCGAATACATAATATTGCCTCTACGACATATTATCCGGCTGGTAATGGTTTGGCGGAAGCTTTCAACAAAACCATTATCAAACTCTTGAAGAAGTTCGTCTCTTCAAACAAAAGAGACTGGAATGAGAAGCTGGGCAAATGTCTCTGGACATACCGCACAACGGTACGGACATCGACAGGTTGTACCCCATTTTTACTGGTCTACGGGAGCGAAGCAGTTCTTTCCATTGAAATCCAGATCCTGTCGCTCAGGATAGCCGTGACTAATGAGCTGACTCGAGAAAAGAATGACCTGTTAAGGCTTCAAGAGCTGGAAGGATTAGACAAGAAATGCCTCCAAGCTCAACAGC
The DNA here is from genome assembly GCA_036927795.1 of Iris macrosiphon. NCBI lineage: Eukaryota > Viridiplantae > Streptophyta > Magnoliopsida > Asparagales > Iridaceae > Iris > Iris macrosiphon. The sequence goes on from JAYESA010000004.1 coordinate 288,859,317, forward strand.
GCATCGCGCTCTACCAAGCACGCATTTTCAGAGCTTTCATTCATAAAGTAAAGGAAAGAGTATTCAAAGTCGGCGAGCTAGTTTTAGCCGTAAGAAGGCCGATGATTCTTACTCGCAGGAGTAAAAAGAAATTCTAGCCCAAGTGGAAAGGTCCCTATGTGATCGAGACAACGTTCTCGAACGGCGCTTACAGGTTAGCCCAACCTAATGGAGACCTGTTAATGGCTCCTATTAACGGTAAATTCCTGAAGAGGTACTATGCTTAACCTCCTCCGCTCAAGTGGAATATAGCGAGAATCTCAAATTCTGACAAAACTACTTCCACAAAGAAGCTAGTTAGGTCATATTCTATTAAGTCCATATGACCTTTGAATAGGTATGTCCTGCTAGAAGTTTATCGAGAGTTTATCATGTCCATACTACCTCTGATATCACTCTCACCCAAATATGTCATTTACATTCCGAAATGATGGGTCCACAAAGTCAGAAAAGATTCGCTTTATTTATTCCCGAAAGGAGCAAAATTACATTGGGGAAGCGAAGAGAAGAAGGGGTACATCATTGTGGGAGAGCAGTCAGATCGCGAATCAGCTTCGCCAGTGCAGCCACTCTCTCGTCCCTGGAAACCAAGGCATCAGCGCGGGCCTGTTCCAGCCGTGCCTCGGGATTGTTTGTGAAGGACAGTTCAGCCCTTGCCCGGAGAGAGCCAGCTCGGGCAGCTTCTACACGCTCCAGGTCCCGTCGCGCGGTGCTTAGTCGACCAGTCGCTATGCCTAGACCTGCCAGCGACTGAGAAGCCCACTCCTGTGCCAGAGCGAGTTTCTCCTTCAACCTGCGAACCCTCGCTGCGTTCCCTTCATGCTCGGATTGGCACTTCGTCTCAAGAGCGCCAGCCTCCTCCACGACAGCTTTTCTTTTATCCACCTCCAGCTTATGTGCTTCGATGGAATTATCTAAGCTCTCCAGCTGTTTGGTAAGCCGTGCAGTCATGGAGTCGTATCTGGCCTGGACTTCGGCTTCAAAACTGCCCCGAGTCAGCTGCAAGTATTCATTAATAGGTTGCTCCAACCCATTAACCATCGCCTCCAGGGCGTCAGCTACCCCGGAATCGTCGAACTCTCTGACAGCCCCAATTGAAAACTGGGAAGCCTTCTTCAGACGCTCAAAATCCAGATTCTTCGCCAACACCATTGATATCATCGTGTTCAAATTGGTATAGAAGGTGTTGGTATACAGCTCGGTCAGCGCAACCAGATCTGGTTGGACGCCAGGAGTGGCCGCGATATTGACGAGTTCCCCTCCAGGAATGATTACGGACGAGGTGGCCACAGCCGCCGCCTCGACAGGTGGTGCGACCAAAGAAGGTGCGACAACGACGGTCGAAGTTATCGGCATACTCGCAAGAGACGAGGTCACAATGACGGGTTCGTCCTCCTCTTGAGGTGACGAAACTACTCCGGGCGAGTTGGCCCCCGAAGCTATTTCCCCCTCGAAGTCGAACGCCTCCGTATCATCTTCGAAAGCCCGAGCAGAGCCGGAATGCGCTTCAACGCTATACTCCCCGTGGACGCCATCTCCTGAGAAGAGGACAAGAAAGTTGATATCAATATGATAGTAATCTTTCTAAGAGGAGACATAAAGATGACCTTTACCCGTAGCCAACGGTATATATGCCGCGTCTGCAGCCGATGTAGCTATATCACGCCTTAATGACGCAATACGAACTGTCATATCTGGGGAATGAGGTGGACCAACCGACATCGCCAGGAGCTCCACCAAGCCTTCACGGAGATGCGGTCGAGGTTCGTCAGCTGGAACCTCGCTGGTCATGATTACGGACGCAGCAGGAGTTTCCTCTGTTGCTGGTCCAGGGGAAGATTCTCCCATTCGCCTCGGCCACGCAGGCGATTTCATTGCACTACCGGAGGTAGTGGCAACGACGGCAGCCTCAAGCAGGAGTCCTCCGGCACCGCCAGCCGAAACTGAGGGTCCCTCTCCGAGAGGCGGGAAACCTCCAATCAAAGAGACATCCCCAACAGGAGGGGCAGCAGGTTCCTCTCTAAGAGCCTCAATGCCAGGAATCCGGAGAGGGCGATCCACCGTCTTCTTCTTCCTCTTGCGAGGGGAAGTCTGCTTCGAAACAGGAGCCCTTCGCTTCCCAGAGACCGCCAAAGCCCCTGCAGGCGGAGGCACTTCGCACCTCGACACCGACACCAGGGGCTCATCCGGAGTGACGGACTCCTCACCCTCGTCAGATGAAACCGAGGGGACTTCGATTCTTCCCCCAGGCTTGGAAGAAGGCACCCTGAAGCTTCCACGCGTGTCAAAATCGCGATGGAGGGTGTTGATCGCCACGTAGAACTGAGCGTACGAATGGAGGATCTGCAGCTCCGTTGAGAGGGTGGCTACCAGCACGATAAAGATTGCTCCCGTGCAGCCCATGATGAAGTACCGCCATCCCCTGGCTCCATCAATGAGTCCGCCCCTGGACCTGAAGCTGGTGATGGCATTGCCCACGTGCAGCTGATCGTACCCAAACTGCCTGGTGAACCGACTGGGCAAGTAAGGCTCGAAGAAGCAATGATCCTCGCTTTTGTACAGCAAATGGGAGGGTCTGATGCAGACCAACCAATTAAAAGCTTCCGGAGAAAGATTGGTCTTTTCTCCGCCTAAATCCTCAAGCCTAATCCCCGACTGATTGCGATGTACGGAAGGGACAGTGCAGAGGAGCTTCCAGCAATGACCGAGGCTCAGCGCCAACCGACAGTCCACGACCGTGTTCACGTTCCAGAGGGATTCCTTGTAGTTCAGCAAGAAACTACCCCCCGCGCTGCTACCAGGACCGGGAGACATCACCCGGGGGTTGTGGAGAATTAACCATCCCATCAAGTACATGTATGATAACTCTACCCGGGGAAAGCTATCACGTCGAGCTTCATCGACGAGCAGTCCGTCAGTCATGGCTCTCAATTCAGCCTGTATACGGTACACCATGGCAGGGAGCAAGCCCAGCCTTGCCCCAAACACCAGACGGACGGCGGGCCACAGGATGTTCCGGTGAATGCGGTCCGCGGACGCGATACCGGGCACCACTACTCGACGCAGCCATAGGGAGAGAAAGCCAGCCAGCTTGGCTTTCTCAGACAAAGGCCTGCGGCAGCACCTCAAGTAACTATAGGCCTTAGTGCCTTCAGGGTACTTTCCTACCCCGTCATTGAGAAGCTGATCTGGAGCTTCAGCCTCCTCCATAAGATCCTCGACGACCTGGGCACTGAGCATGCCCAAGCAGTTCACGGGCTCATGCTTGTCCCCCAAAACCTTTACTGACTTGACGGCCCTGGCCCGGTGGAAGAAGAGGTAGGACATCCACTTAGTGGTATGAGCCAAGTCAGAAGGCTCATTATAAAAAGCAGTGCACGCGAAGTAGTGGCACATCAGCTCCTGATACACCTCCACAACCCGAGGGTCCGAGTCCTCCAACTCCCGGTTGGTGGGAACATACTCTTCATACGGAGTATCCTCCATCGGCAGTCTCGAGATCGTTGCCATTTCGTGAAGGGCCAACCCCAACTCCCCCAGTGGAGTGGCGAAGGTCCCGGTGAGCGAAATGTATCGCTCCATCAGCGCCAGAAACAGGTTAGGGTTGGGAGGCAAACCGACACTCGTCACGCTCACAACGGCATACAGTCCAATGACTTCCAACTCTCTCCGAAAATGCTTCAAGGCCCAGTCAACTAGGCGGGACCATCGGAGGTTTGTTGGGGTGATCCACCCATTGCACCGAGGATTCTCCTTGGGATATACCCCCCTCGCACCATGAAGTCATTACAAAAAGTCGGCAATTGGACCGGCTGGATCACTGAACTGTCTTCACTCGGGAAGCTGCCCGGGCACAGTCCCCTGAACAACGTCACGACACCAGAAGGGCGGCTGACAAATGACCCCTGGTCAGCTCCTTTCAGGTGAAAGATCTTCCCTGGCTTCCCGTGAAGATCAGGAGTCAGCGTCCACGATATCCTCCTACGATATGTGGCATGGAAGAAAGCCGAGATGGGATAATCTCTCGGCATCGTGGGCAGATACAAGACCACGCTCTCGGCAGGGAAAACCCAGGGTTCTCTCTTGGGCTTTGTCTGGGACTGCTTGTCTATCATGTCCCTAAAGAGAAAGGCGGGCTTGATGTTCTGCTCCCCGTCTATGTACGTTAGGGGCTCCCCGTTGATCATGCTCAGCAGCATTCGCTCACCCTAAGCCGATATCAAGATCCCCCTTCCTTCAGGGTACTGGGGTCCGGAGATAGGAAATGTCACGTGCGACAGATCCTCCAGGTAGTTCGAGTGCAGCATCCCGGCAGCATAACCCATCACCTTAGCCAGTGGAGACTCCTGCAAGTTAACTGCGAGAGTGTAAGAAAAACACGTTATTACGAATCTTGCAAACAAAAAGACCAAGAGATGACAGTCTGTGCTTTACGCCAAGACTGTACAAAATTTGGTCATTTTAAACCAGAAATCACATCCTGAAGCGTAATTGGCGGCATACGGTCCGTGCTTTACGCCAGACTGCTAAAATTCTAGTTATTACGCCGGAAGTCCCATCCAAAGCGTAAAACTAAAATTTTATAGTATACACCATGTCTTCGACAACCAGAGCTTTTACGCCCATAACTGCGAAGACATGGAGTTTTTACGCTGACACATTAGAAATATGGGCGTAAAAAGATAAAAACGTCTCCGTGCGTCATCTTCCTAGAAGAGGCTATCAGCATAGAAGATGACCTAACGCGGTCACGTCAACGTGTGCGAAGGATTTTTTGTCGTTCTTTGTCATTCTCAATGGCTATACCTCTAAGGACGGGTGCGCTACTCGTCGGCAGGATCCTTCGCTCAGAAGGAAGTTCACCTTGCCCGATCGAAGACTCTCTCGCTGGGATAGAAGAACGAGAGGAGGAGCCTATACTCTTTCCCTTAGTGGAGGGGGTTTGCTTCGGCGCCATTTCTGGAAACTCGGAGTGCTCGGAGAAAGAACGAGGGGAAAAAACTCAAGCAATCAAAGCTCTCTTTCGCAGAAGATGGATAAAAAGTTTTTCTCTCAAAAGCTTGGGATATATATAGAGTTCGGTTTGACTCCTCGAATCCTCAGATGGGCTCCTCGAAACCCCAACCAAATCCCACAAAATTAAAATTTTGGTTATGATTGGGTACTACGTCAGCCCACTACTCTCGAAAGACGGACAGTCAGCAAATTCGAAGAGTTTTTCGTGCAAAAGCAGGTCAACGGTTCCTATGCTAAGGAGCTTTCTACGCTCGACAGCAACAGATTTACGGTTTTTATGCTTGCAAGCTATAAGTCTATGGTTTTACGCCCGGATGCCTTTATGCTCGGTAGCTTTTATGCTCGAGAGGCTACAAACCTACGACTTTACGCTCAACAGATACCAAATCGATGATCTCACGCTCGATGGCGTTTAGTTTACGCTCGGAGGCAACAGATCCGCAACCTCTACGCACGGAAGATTTCTTTCATTCACAGGCTACAAATCTATAGTTCTACGCTAAGGAGCTTTCTACGTCCGACAGCAACAGATCTACGGTTTTACGCTCGCCAGCTATCAGTCTATGGTTTTATGCCCGGATGCCTTTGTGCTCGGTAGCTTTTACGCTCGAGAGGCTACAAACCTACGACTTCATGCTTAGCAGCTCCGAATCTACGATCTCATGCTCGATGGTTTTCTACGCTCAATAGACTACGAACTCAGGATTTTCAACTCATCTACACTACGGATCTCTGACTTTCCGCATATCCGAACAGAAAAGCGGTCGATTACAGGAGTTCACACAGAAGATACTCCTTCTTGACCTTAACATATCCCAAGTACCCGAAGCATACAGAGTTCAAACATTGAGAAATTACTCTTCTCGGGTCAATTGGAGGTTCACCTAGACTCCAGTCTGAATATCTCGTCTGTCAAGATGGCAACTCAGTTTGACAGCCATTTCTTGACCCTGTTCCAAGGGATTTTTCGAGAAGTCATTCTTGAAGACGAAGTCTGAACAAAAATTCTGTTCATCAGAAGTAAAAACTCTACGCGGTTCCTCAGTCCTAGCAGCAGGACAGTTCTAAACGTTCAAAATGCTCAACAGCGTTATATGGACTGTTCGCTACGCGTAAAGGACCGGGCCTAATACTCTTCTTATCAGAGTTGGCGTAAAGAATCGGACGTGTCGAAGCTACACATATTCAGACTTTACAGCAACGTATGGCAAGATGATCATATGAAGAAGAAGACGATTTTATTAAAAATCAAAATCATGATTACATATGAGGGAAATCCAATCTACAAGGGGTTTTTCTCTATTTTTCATGATTACATCTGAGGGAAACTCCGTCTACAAAGGAGATCCCCCCTCGTTGTCTGAAGATCGCCCAGAAGCTGTTCTGACAGGTTCTCGCTGGGCTTCAATTCTTCATCCATCTTCTCCAGCAGTCAGTCAGTTCCAGCAAACTGACTGACATGGCAATGATCAACGGCGGGAGGATACAGAGCTGGGCCTGCATAAATTATGCAGATCCCATGCTCCGTGCGCCGCTTAAGCCGGGACAGAGCAAGTCTGTCTGACTCTCGTCACCGGAGGCAACGGGAGAAGACACCACTTGCAAGCGGTGTGGTCAAATACGACCTTTCCTCTCTCCTGGGCAAACGCCATATAAAGTTGCTGATTATCCCGAGCAAGGGAGGCTAAGATATCCTTCCATGATCCATCGTTGCAGTGGACATGTAAACTCCCTCACCCAAAATAGATATTTTGTGTATATTTTATATTATTATATTTATTATATATGTTAAATTTATTTAGAATATGCTCTTAGTTAATTAGAAAATAAATTTCTTGATATATTTACTTATATAAATATTCATTTAGAATTATTTTAGGTTATTTTAGATTTTTGGAGATTTTTCTAGAATTTTTTGGTAATTAAAACTTAGAAAACATAAATTTCTAGGACTTTTATGATTTACTATACGAGCATACTTGCATGTCGTTCCTACCAAATATTTATTTTAGTTTAAAATATTTAATTATATTTTTTTGTAATTTATTTAGAATTTTAAGAAATTTATTTAGATTTTAAAATTATTTAGGATTTATTTGGATATATATAGTCTTAATATTAGATAGATACTAATTTAGTGTTAATAGATATTAATAAGATTTTATAAATTATTTGTATTATCTTTAATTATATTTAAGATTATAAATTATTGAGATAAATTCAAACTCTATTTTAAATTAATTCAAATCCTGAACCTACTAGGAAATCAACTTCATGCATATCCTATCCTTATTTAAATTTATCATAATCCTATCCAAATTAATCAATCCTATTCGTATTTAATTAAGTAGTGTCCACCATTATAAATACCTCATCTTTCATATTTTTCTTCCCCAAACTCCTCTCTTTTTCGTCCAAAAATAGTCAAAATTCGTCATAAATTCAGACTCATTTTCTACTAGTTATGACGAATTAAAAAGACGATATCTCCTAGCTCCGGACTCCAAACATGCTCCAGTTTTTTTTGTTAGAACGATAATGAGGTTAGATTTCTGATAATATAAATTGTTTTTCTAAATTATTAGTATTAAATTCTGGAAAATTCGTAGAGCACAGCATGTTCGAAAATAGACGTGTTTCGATGTTTTTGCGATTTCGGGAGAACCAGGAATCAGAATCATGAACTGTTTAAAGTTTCGGAAAGCTAATGTCGAGATCATCGACATATATTTTTCCCAGAATTTATTTCGAAGTATTTATATACTGTTAATTCTGTAGAACTTCTAGGTTAGAATTTAACCATCGGTGCACAATACAAAATTTGTATGTGCCATAATTCCCAAACGAATTTGAATTCAGACGAGCCATAAATTCCAGTATGTTGTTGATGCTGAAATCTACAGGAAATCATGCATGAAAGTCGAGTTTGTATCGGTTGACTTTTTGGTCAACAGATCGCCTCGATTTGCGTGCCATGAGTCTCGATTTGATAAAATTTAGTTTCTTTGGACAAAATTTAGGAATTAACATAAAAATAAGAATAATAAGATTAAAATAGGATTTTAGAGTAATTATTCTAGAATTAAATAAATTAAAATAAATTAATGGTTATATTATTATATAGTTATATGAATATATATGTAAGTAAATGCTAATTGATAATTATGACTAAATATTCAGACTGTATGACCCTAGGACATCGTGGACTATCCCATACTTACCTTGACCATGTTGACCCTAAGAACTTGTGAATTGTCTGCCTTGCGTACACTAACGTACTGGCATAGACACCTGTCAGTTGACTGACTGATTTCGTACAGTACTTGAAGACGCGACACCCGCGTAATTCAATGCGTAATTGACCGTGTTAGATGACTAGTGTTACCCCTAGTATACCCCCTGATTCCAGTGTAAATGTGGTTGAGTATGTGCTAGTGTAACGACTAATGATTCTATTATATTATATTTATGTGTATATAGGATATTGGATTGTTCTGCGCGATTTCTGGAGCAGGTTATTGGTACATTGCAGCTTCCTTGTCAGGCAAGTATACCTTGCCATTGTACTATTATTTATATTCCATATGTTGCATGCATCTTTATTTTCTGTCTTTAGTTCATATATTTTAACTGTTATATAAAATGCGCGCGACGGTGACGTCGCGATATGCTTTTATTTATGTATTGCATTGACCTTGTTCATGAGACTGACCCATTATCATGTAGCACCATTAGGTTCATTGGTCATGACACAGTGGTTACACGAGTGTGAGTCTCATATAGATCACGGACTGCGTGACAGGTCTGGCCTCCTGTACGTATGGGCCGTGCGTTAGGAATAGCTGCTGTTAGAAACTTTATATGCTAGTAGACTTGGCAGTTATTAGAGGTGTTATTGTGTCATGGATGTGACATGCTTAGAGCATAGGGTGGGGAGAACAACAAGTACCGCATTTGAGCTCCTTTACACTTTTTTCCTGTGCACCCGGATTCTCCACTGGAGATACGGGCGGTGATGACCCATATATATACATTGGCGGGCCTCCGCCGTTCAAAAGACGACGTGCCTTTGGGCCCCTGGATCTTCAAAAGAGAACCATGCCAAATTCCAGTTTTCAGCCAGATAGCTCACTTGTGGGGAAAGGTGTTCTTAACTGCATTCACTTTAGACGGTTAGGCGACCCCTTTGGATATTTATTTCAGTACTTTACTGGCATGTGTTTAAGTATCTTGTTATGTCCCTCTGAGGACCTGGTCCGCTGCCAGGTGTATCTTTTCTTGAGTATTTGCATGAGCGCAAATTTGGATGGTTACATGTGATCCGAGGATGTCTTCTCTTCGAGCTGTGATGGATAGCTGGTATTCTTATATTGTGTTGTGGTGTTGTACTCATATTGTATTTGCTCTTATATTCGAGTTGGTAGTAGATTTGTTTCCATCCAACTATCATCCTTAGATACTTCTTATTGAGATATAGTTTCATAGATACTGGTTATTTATTTCTATATGATTTTGGTGGATGAGATTTAGATTTTACCCTGTGACTTGTGACATATGTTTATACCACTTGTGGATTTTGTATTCATATTACAGCGTACGTATGGATTTGGTTTCCATATATTGGAGTTGCCATATCCATGCGGCTGGCATGCTTACGTGTTCCTAGTCCTACGTATTTGGGACTGGGGCGTGACAGGACACTTGCTTGAAGATGCCGTCTTTTTCGGCTCCTTACACGCTGGAAGAACATGATCTCCTTCTTCCTCATATCGACCCAGCGAACTCCGGCGATCATCTCTGCGTGGTGATGGAAATGTGGGGAGAACAGGTTAACTCCCCTAGCCTTTTATAGGCGAAAGAGGTCACACCAGTCCCCAATAAATCTGCCATAAAGACAGCATCGACCGTTTTAACGCTCCATTCAGAAATGTTTCGAGTCACGAGGTGCGGTTCATGCTTCATTCAAAGCGTTCTAAATTCCGAGAAATTTGAAAGCTTTGAAGGGGGTCTTGTAGAGCATAAAAAGTACGCCGGATAACTATACGTGGCATATTAGTGCAGAACGGCGTAAAGCAGAGGCCTTAAGAGCCATCAAGCGTGCAATAGAGCTCTTTCCGCCAAGAACGCAGCGTGAAATATAAAAGCTCGAAGGACCATCTGCGTAAAGCAGTACGTCCAAGCCACTTCAGCGTAAAACAGGGTGCTTCATTGCCTCATCCTCTTTCAGACGCAGCATTAAGGTGTACAAGAGACGCTTCGTATTCTCCGAGGTGAACCTGTCAGACCCTGCAATGAAGATCCTGCAATGAACCTGACGTCTGGACTTCTGACAAAGGGATACGGCTCGACTACCCAGGCGACGGCTATAATGATGGCACAACACTGCGACCCAGGCTGTCAAATACCGCCATCCCCTTCGCGTAAACTGTTTTTACAAGCACGAAGGGATACGCTGCCTTATTTACACCGGCAAAACGCGAGCTGTTTACGTTCTGCAGTAGACAAAATCACCTGCCACACCAAAAGCTGTACACCGTACAGGGTTCGAGGCACGTCTCTTCGTCTAATGCACAGAACGGTGACAGTTTCTCAAGGCACATCTCTACGACTGGTGCGCAGAAAGGATTGCAGATCGTCAAAGAATACGCCTCTACATTTAATGCACAGGATGGTGGCAAATCTCAGCATTTAATGCAAGAAATTTGATTATATCTTCAAAAGCCGTAATTCCGGCTAAGATGTCCCCATCAGCACTCTGGCACGGTACGCAGTAGCTTCTACGCCCACCCAGCTCCTGTGCTCTCTCGGTCTATATGACCACTCGGCTTCTACGCCTGTTCGGCTTCTACGCCCACCCGGCTCCTATGCTCTCTCGGTCTCTATGACCACTCGGCTTCTATGCCCATTCGACTTCTGTGCCTGTTCGGCCTCTACGACCACTCGGCTTCTACGCCTGTTCGGCTTCTACGCCTGTTCGGCTTCTACGCCGGTTTGATAACTATTTGGCTTCTATGCCATAGTGACAGACATTTGGCTTCTATGCCAACCTCTTCTACACAATGGATACCTACCTACGTGGCTTTTATGCCATGATCTTCGTAGCGATTATACGCGTTGTGTCCCTTAGTTGGACCCGCGCCACACGCTCATTCAAAAGATCATCTATACGCAGGCATTGGTTACTTTAACCGTTGTATAAAAGGGTGCTGTACTTTTCACTCCTCGGTTTTTACACCGACGGAGTGGTCACTGTCACTAAAACTCTATAACAGAGACCTCTATCAATGAGGAACAAGGTCGACAAATTGGAGGGTCAAAGAAGTTAGGTCTGAAAACTGATCAAGAGATCCAGTACCAGATCCAACGATGGAGAGAGAGAGAGAGAGAGAACCCGGAGCTCAGGCAGAGAGTAGGGATCGACGACTTTGGCATCGTGCATCCACCCTCTTTTGCAACCTTCGAAGCTGCTTCCTGTCTTCTACGGTACTTCTTCAACATCGTGTGGTCCAAGGGCTAAAGTGATCGACTGCAGATCAGACACCTATAGCAATATTTACCCAGATTAAATAAATTATACTCCCATATCCTCGTATAGGATCAAATTGTACAAGTTTGTTTGTAAACAAAAGAAGGCGGGTTCCGTGTAAACCCCATATTGAATACATTTTCATTCTTTCGTTTAATACCACAAACAACAGACGTTCTGTCCGGATCGGATCGGTCCCAGTGCCCCGGCGACCGTTCGCAGGAACCAGAAACCTTGTGCACAAGTTGTCCGTGATCGAACGGTATGTTTACTAATTTAGCAGATCATGAAGTTGAGGTAATACGAGTACAAGACAAGCAGAATTTTTCATAATTCATTTTTGCAGAGCCTCCCAGAATAATTATTCGCATACAAGGTGTGTTCCATATTTAGCATGATTTATAGAACGTTTGCAACAACTAGCATACGATAAGATAATAGTTCACATGTTTGATTAACAAACATAATATCCAAGTCTATTCCCTTTTTATCTTGCAGTCTTTTAGTTATTACTTGGTATCGTTTGATCGGGGCAAAGAAGAATGCAAGATTTTAGGGTGTGAAGCTTGGAAGCAGGGCTAGCTAATCGGGTTGGTATCCACTCTCTTAGATGGTTGGAAGGGAGAAGGAAAGAGGCGCTTCAAGACTCCACTCGTAAGCCGCCTACTGCTCGTTCACCTGCATCACGAACAGCTCGATCAATATCTCTTCCTCTCTTTCCATACTCAGAATTAAAATGCAGTGCAATGAAAGAAAATAATAAATTCCATCAAAACCATTCAAGGAAAACAAGAAAATCCGAAAACCAACTCAAAGTACGAAAGCAACAAGCGACATAGAAATCCGAGACAATAAAAGATAACAGCGGAGAGGTCCCTCCTGACTCTGCCGCTAAGTCGATCCCGGGGGCACGGTCCACTGAATATGGGAATCGATTCCGAAGAAACAAATCCATAACGAGGACGAGTTCTTGTTTCAATCTATCCCGATCGGACGATACTGTCTTATATTTCTTAGCCGCGCTCCTCGAATAGGAGGAACGGAGCACCACACTTCATGGTATCATGCCAGTGATCCCTGTATTTAAACTTGTTGTAAACTAACTTGTGTCTTTGTGGCAGGGAAGGCATGGTAAGTATTGTGCAGGTGGTTCAGACGGACAGATAAAAGCCATCGAACGGTGGCAAGTTTATTTCAGTATTTTATATATATACTGCTGCTTGTAAAATGAACTAAGACAAGATAGAAAGACCACAATAAATATGCATGCTTCATTAAAACAACGTATTGATTGGTATAGTTGGGTTTAGCTCGCCTTCACCAGTATGTTTCGACATACTGACCCTCGTTGAAACAGGTTCCCCGCACTAAGGAGAACCGAGCGAGGAGCTGAAGTCGTCTTTCCCAATCTAGTCCAGCTGTAGGCGCATCCTGATCGCTCTATATTTTGAAGTACTTGAAGAAAGGAGCTAGAACCCAAGCAAGAATGCAGCTCCGTGGAAAAGCCGTCCTCCAGCCCGGAGGTCTTTATCATTTTGAAGTTTACTAAAGGAATGTAATGTACAAGACTGCTATCTTATTTTGTGTCAACACTTTTGTAAGCCCGTGCGACAAATTGGCTGACTTGTTCAAGAGTTTGTAATAGATGTTCATTATCAATAAAGAGAACTTTTTCATGTTTCAAATCTTTGTTTTAATTTATCTGCGTACTCTGAATATGTGCTCATTATGCAAAATACTCTAGCCTTGTGCGAGCGCAACCCCAGGCCCGCACGACGGTCACGCTCGGGGGACGCCCCTACGACTCCACGGAATCGGGGCATGACAACCATTGTTCTAGACATGCCAGACTTTTATTCTGATCCTTGTGTGACTCATAATTATGTCTTGTTGTGCTTCATTTTAGTCGCACAACATTCATCGCAACCAACTACATCTAATTCTATATAAATCAAACCTTGTATCCTTGTGTGTTCCAATCGAAATTGGAGACAATCTCGACCTATTTTTAGCAACCCAAATTAAGATATTATTTTATTCTGATTCTACTTCATTCATGACACTTGTTGTCACTACCACATTCTGAAAACAGGGATATTTTTGACCTTTTATTTATTATTAATATTATGGTAATTATATTAAATAATTTCTCAATATTGTATTTAAATTAAATAATTGCATGAGGTATATTTAAATATATTATATTATATACTGTGTTCTTAACGTCTGAGCTGGTAGACTTGACCTAGAGGCCACTAGACGAACACCTTATCGAATAATGGGGATTATGTATTTAATTGTTTATTTTAGAATTAAATTATTGGAGGTTGTATTTAATTACCGTAATTTATTTAATTGTGCGCGCTGTCGTTGTTTCGATATTTGGAGCGCTACCTGACTTTTACCTTCCAACAAATTTTACAACCTTGCCCTAGACGTGCCTGCCTTCCATTCTGCTATTTTTGCAACTCATAATTATGCTCTCTGTACCTTTATTTTAGCCGCACAAAAATCGTCGCGGACGTTTATTTAATTTCTGAATAAATTCCTATTTTGTATCGTTGTGCGTTCCAATCGAAATTGGAGGCAATCTTGACCTATTTTTCGTCCGACCCAAATTAGGGTAATATTCTGTTCTGAGTCTTCTTCACTATTGGTATTGATGACCTGACCTAATTTTGGTCCCATGTACTCATAATTAATTTTAGAACACAACTTACATTTATTTCTAATTAAATTGAGGATAACATTTTGACTGATTTCGTAAATCCTAATTTAATTCCAGTACCCGATTGATTAAGCCCGTACCAAACACACGAGCCCCCTGACCCTACAAAACACCGAACACCGAATCGCCCGCCCAATTTTCATTATTTCATGTGTCTGTGCAAATACCCAAATTTAAGGGGGCTAATTTGTAAATTTGCATTTTTGGTGTCAACACCTCATTGTTTAAAAACAATGAGGGAGCCCAATTATTTAACTAAGTCACCACCCTCATCCCCACATGAAATTTCTCCATGTCAAATCTGGACCACTCATTCAATGGGTGCATCCTCACCCTTGATTTCACCCACACTCTCCCCTATTTAATGTCATATCACCCAAGCCCTAATCCCCAAAAGGGAAACCTAGGAAACCCCCCAAGCTCCCCAAACCGTAGCCTCCTTCCCCATCCAAAATTTTTCCTTTCTTCTTCTCTTTTCTCCTTCTTCTTCCTCTTTCTTTTTGAAATTTCAAAAGAGAGGGGGGGGAACACTGTTCACCCGGGAATCATCCCCGAGCTTTGATCCCTCCGGCGGCCAGGCCGATCCCGCTCCGTCAGCCCCTTTCTCCGACCAACTCCTCACTCCACCATCCCGACCCTGCACAACTCCGGCACCGCCACGAGTCCACTGTTCCTCCTCCATACTCAGCAAGCAGTACCCTGCTCCGGTCGGCTGAGTCGACCCCGACGTTGAACTTCCACCCACCACTGCTCAAGCTCCGCCGGTGCTGCTCCGACCCCGCCCGGCCGAGCTTCCCGCTCCAAGCTCCCCACCGTACAACCACCAACTCCCCTCCATCATCTTCACTGCATTAGCTCTTCCAGGCCATCTCCCCTAGCTGTTGTCCCTGTACTCAGGCTCCGGCCAAGCTCCGGGCAGTCCCCTTCACTCCGGCCTCCCTCTGCTCTTCAACCTCCTTCCCGAGCCATTCACTTCGGCCTCCCTCTGCTGTCAACCCCGGCCTCGCTGATCGACCCCATTCCTCCAAGCTCCTCTCCCATTCCTCCCTGCTGCTCCTCCCTACGATGAGCACCACCCCGTAGCTCCCCGGTCGAGCACCCTCACCTTCCTCATCTCCGTTCATCCCCGAGCCCCTGACCCGAAGCTCCTCCCGCCCGCTGTCCCGGCGTTGAACCGCTCCGACCAGCATTTCCCCATCACCATCGAGCCACCCCGCTGTGAGCTTCCTCTTCCTCTCCTTCTTCCCTCCTTTGTGTATAGTATATTGTAAATGTATGTACATGTATATTACGTATTTAAATTTATGTTTAATATAGATTTGTATATGTAATGCTTATGTGTGTGTACGTGTGTACGTATGTATACATAGGTGTATGTTTGGTGATATATATATATCGTATATTCTCTATTTTGGTATATACTCGTATTCAATATATTAGTATTAATATATTAATACGTATAATTTTGGTAATATATATATACCTATATATAAATGTATGTATTTTTTGGGTGCAAATATACATATATTTATTTGGTATAATTTTATATAGTATATACGTATTAAATGTATTTTGGAATATTTATAAACATATATATGAATATCAGTATTTTGGTATATATATATATATATATAAATATGGTACGTATTTTACATATATATATGTATTATATATGTATTTAATTGGGTGTATATATTAGAAGTATTAATGTTAGTAAAGATATGTATATTTTTATATCTCTACTAGATGACCCGAGTATGGATACGGACACCCCGTAACTCCACCTGACCTATAATCCTGTGAACTGTTAGTTGACTGCCATGCGTACGTTGACGTATTGGCAAGTCCTATACCGATTTGATCGTCTGTCTTGCCCAGCAACCGCAGACGCGACGTCCGTGCAACTTGACGCACACTGACCCTAGATTGACCAGTGCCATATCTGGTAGAGCCCCTGACTTCATGTAATTGTGTTGTGCTAGTATAGCATCTGATACAAGGTTACATTTATTATATGTTTATAGGACTGTTGGATCCTCCAGACGATACTCTGGGACAGGACATTGGTTTTACCAGCTAAGGACCCAAGGCGATTACATTCTCTGATTAGTTTCTAATTTATGATATCTCCTATGTTCACTGTATCTAGTGTAGATATCCGTGCTCTTGACACGTTGGTTACACGGATTGGTATACACGGATCTCGTCATGAGATGTTATTCCTTATTCATGGTGTAGCTTGTACAAGACTTGTTCCTTGTTATCTTGTACATGTACAGACACAAAGACCCGGGGAGATTTGCTACCTCCCTAGGGAATCCCGTGCCATAGCGTACCATGATTGGATCTACTATACCAGTCGGGGGTGGGGAGTATTTTAGTGTAGATATGTGATCATACCCAACTTTACATGAATCATAGCTCACCCCACATCTCACGTCGGGTGCAGCCTGACCATTTATATGCTTCATAGCTATTACGTGTGATTAGCCTGACCTCTACATGCATCATAGCTAACCAACGGTTAGCCTGACCTTACATGAATCATAGCTAATCACATGTAGCCAGCCTGAGCAAGTTTCCAAGCCGATCACATGTTAAAGCTAGTACTCACACACTTAGTCATGGGTTTCTTGCTCATTGACATATTGTTTCTTTCCCTGCATTTACTTACAGTATTTCCAGTATTTCCTTTTTGTATATTTCTCGTTCCTATACATGCATCTCGTATATTTCTATCTAGAACTGCTACATAGTTTATATCATTAATATAGAACTGCTATTTAGAGATGTACTTTACTCCTTCCTGACTGGAAAATATTTTCCAGACTGTGACCTTAGTGGACTTGTTTCTGACACTTGGGGATTGGATGTTACTGATTACAGGTATGACTATTTTGTCGTTAGACTTGTCTTGTATTTCTTTGCTTACCTTGATATCTCATCGTGCTTTAGTTTATGTGATTGAGTACTTCCAGCATTATTTCGTAATATCCACGTCTCCTTATGGAGTTGGGTATTCATGTGAGTTGATTAGATAGTTACATGACCTAGACAGCGTTCTACCGCCGATGCTGCGGCGTAGGCTGGACGTACCCGCGCACTCGTGTCCCTAAACCGGGTGCGGGTCGTGACACTTGTGTTCCACTTAAATTCAGACCCTTGTACTTCTAATTAATTTTAGAACACCACTTGCATTTATTTTAACTATTTATACCATAAATCTCACTTTGTGCAATTTACCAATTATTGGGCATTTTTGTGCAAAAGTACATTAAGGTATCCCTCCCGTTGGACAAGATACGTAAATAAACCCAATTCTCCTTCATGTGTATTTTTTTATAATTTTCGGGAGTGTGCAAATTACGACATTTATCTCTTTGGACCATGGCCTCAAAACCGTGAACCAATACAATCCTAGCCTTCCGTTTTAATTCTATTTAAATCCTAGTCATTGAAATATCCATGGCAAGGCCCAATCCCAAGAGGGCTTTTACCAAGCCTATTCTAGGTCAACCCAAATTCTACTACCTATATATATACATATTTCTACTTTACTTTTTCTTTTAACCTAAACTAATCTCCCAGCCGACCAAATCACTATCTCCCCTATTCATTCCCGACGCCCTACACGACCTAGCCGTTCCTCCACCGACGCTGCACCGGTGAACAACCACCTGCTATCGACGACCCACCAAACTTCGACCATAACCCGCCTCCACACGACGACCCCGGCCCGCTGTACTTATCGACTGCTGCTCAGACCGCCAGACTTCACCCGCTTCTACACCCGCCGGTCGCCACCACCATCCACCTCGACTGTTCCCATCCCCGACCGACTTTATCCCCTCCACGATGCCAGAACGACGCGACCGACAACCGCCTGCACCGCTGCTGAAGCCGACAACCCGCTGATCTCGACAACAACCCAACTTCGACGAACCCGCTGAACTGAAGATCGCCGGACTTCGACCCTCACCCGTCTCGTCCTTCGCCGGAGCACTGAAACCCACAACCCGACCGGCCAAAACTCGCCTGCACAGCCCGGACCTCGCCATCCCCGCTGGACACGTCGCCCGGACTCGCTGCACCGTCGACGACCGCTGAACCGGAGAAGCCCGGAGCCACTGACCTGCTGCTAACCGACACCAGCACCCCACGAAGACCTCGACGTACACGACTCGTCCTACGTACCCAGGTTCGAGCCCCTTCACGTGCGTGTACGCGCACGCACATACGCGTATTCTTTATTGTATACATGCGTATTGTAGTTGGTATTGGTATATTGGTGTGTTGGTATGTACGTATTGGCATGCGTATTGGTATATGGTTAATATTAGTATTGGTATATAAGTATATATACATATATAGTATAATTCTTAATTAAGTATATATATACCTACGTATATGTATCGTACATGGATCCCTAATATATGTTTAATATATATATATATATATATATATATATATATATATATATATATATATATATATATATATATACATAGTATAAATTCTATTATGTATATACATATATCTTTTATAAGTGTAATTAATTAGTACGATTATAATACGTATAATATGTATAGGTTAGTTAATAATATGTATTATATATCTATGTACTAGATGACCCGAGTGTAACCACGGATACCCCGTAGTTACATTGACCTGTGACCATGTAGCATGATAGCAAACTGCCATATGTACACCGACGTACTGGCAAGACCGTAGCATTGACTGTCTGTTATACACAACAACTATAGACGTGACCCCCTAGCGTAGTCTCTGAGATCATTATGTTGATTGTGTGTTAGAGTAATGTCTGATGCAGTATTGTGTTATATGATATGTCTATAGGACTGTTGGATCATTCGGACGATACTTTGGAACCCGGACATTGGTATTGCCAGCTAATGACCACAGGCTAGTACATTCTCTGACAATTTTCATTATATTGATTATCTCTATAACTCTTGTTGTATAGCATACATGACTCTGACACTGTTGTTTACACGAGTTGATATTATCGAGACCTGTCACGAGGAGTCGTGATTGGAATCCATCGTGCTAGCTGGGGAAAAATAGGGAAATATTAGTAGCTTGTGTGATCATATCCAAACTTTACATGCATCATAGCTCACCCACACCTCACGTCGGTGCAACCTGATCATTACATGCCTCATAGCTGTTACATGTGGTTAGCCTGACTATTACTCGCATCATAGCTATCCGGATGGTTAGCCTGACCTTACAAGAATGATAGCTAATCATATGTAACGATCCTGATCTTTCCTAAGCCGATCACATGATATGTTGATGTTTCACACACTTAGTTAGATGTTCTTGACATGTATCACTAGTATATTGATCTAGCATCTCTACATGTTCTAGTTATTGTTCTAGTACTCATTTATATTCTAGTTCATTGTTCTAGCATGCACTGTATTTCTATTCATTGCTAGATGTATATCGATGATGACATATGCTCCAGTATTCCTTTATTCCAGCATTTCCTTATTTCCAGTATTTCTTATTGCCAGTATTCGTATTTGTCTTGTATTTTTTTACACTGTGTTATAGTTTTTGTCAATATACGTGGAACTGCTGTTAGTGCTTGTACTTCGTTTCAATCCTGACTGGATATTTTTTTCAGAGGATCTTGAGGATTTCTGTACCACATACTATGGACCGGGTATAGATGCAGACTACACACCAGAGATCTTAGAGGAGACTATTCCTTTATAGGAGACATTACCTGTAGCTATCTAGGCAGAATTTTTCTTATACACTGAGACTTATTTGAGGTTTATTCAGTTTATATTTAGACTTATGTTAAGTTTAATTAGAGACCTGTGGAGACATTATGTTGGACAGCTAGACTGTGATTTATCTTTATTTTGAGATATGGTGTTTAACTATGTCATTCTTCTTATCTTTTATCGTGCCTTACTCTTATAGATGTTGTGATTGAGTTTACATTATGAGATATTGTGAGATGTATATTGTCCTCCTTATGGAGATTGATATCATTGACAGGTATTTAGTTATATAGTATTATTGTGACCTAGACAGCGTTCTACCGCCGATGCTGCGGCGTAGGCTGGACGTACCCACGCTCTCGTGCCCTTATATCGGGTGCGGGTCGTGACAGTTAATCATACACCGTACGTATAATTAACCAGGCCATAATTCTTGTATCAAGTTTCCAAGCTTATCACATATTAAAGCTGGTACTCACTCACTTAGTCATTAGTATTTCTTGTTCATTTCTTTATTTCTCATTCTCGTATTTATTTTCAGTATTTCCTTTATTGTATATCTCTTGTATCTATATATTGCATCTTGTATATTCATATCTATTTACTATTACATAGTTTATATCATTTATTATAACTGTTGTTTGAGATATACTTTGCTCCTTACTTGACTGGATATATTTTTTCCAGATGACACTGAGGAGTAGTACTCCACTCACTACGGGCCTTAGGATATGGTTGGCTTAAAGCCAGAGACCTTGGCTCAGGAGGGTCTCATCCCAACTGAGACAGACGACCCAGGACTCGTAGCTTGTAGTTAGTTTCCTTTTGGTACTGGATTTGTCTCCAGCATTATTATTAGATTTTCTCTGACTTATTGGATATTATTTTGTCTCATGAGTTATATTTGTGACTCTTCTATTCTTTTATCATATTTATTCTTATTTCCATCTTATGGATCTGTGATTGAGTATTCATTTACATTGGTGGCATATTATATATTGATTGCTAGAAAGATAGTTTATCCAAACAACATTCTACCGTTGATGATGCGGCGTAGGCTGGGCGTTGTTCACTACTTGCATCCCTACACAGGGTGCGGGTCATGACAGTAACACATCTTGAATATCAATAAAGAGATTGTTTTCTTATGCCATTGTATTCTTTACTTTTTTGTAAATTTATGTCGTTGCTTCTATACTTGAATGGCCTACTTGTCCTGTTCAAAGCCTTGGCCTTGTGCAAGCACAACTTAGGCTTGCATGGCATCATGCCCATGCTAGAATGATCGATTCTGCAAGGCGCTAAGTGAGGACAATCTGCCCATTGTAGGAATCGGGGCATGATATAATGGTTTCAGAGCAACTTGAATCTTTGGCCATTCTGTTTCTTCGCTTCAACTCAAGATGTTTTCTTGCTACTTGATATCGTAAATCACCTCAGGTTAACTGGATAACTTAATTTGTAGAGCATTGAAAGGAAACGGTATCTCGAGATCGTGCATGTCGAACCACCCTAAGTTAGCTGGTAGTAAAGGCTGGCCACTACGGATACTGTATATCATCTGTATAGTGGAGTGCAGTATCTGACTTACTTATAAGCCGAGCCAGTGTCTTTCCTATAGAAAACCTGGAATTGCTACTAATTATTAAATTAGCTCAGGACCCTTGTAAGGGACTGGTGCATCATATATTCTTGCTTGTAAATTATTGTTTCAGCCATACCTGCTCGATTATGGCATAATATGAGAATACTTATATATTGCATTACTGGGATAGCTCAAAGATCATAGATCAAGCCGTAACACACATGTTTGGCCGTTAAATCTGTTTTAGTTAGAGAAGTGGACCGTTGTAGCAAAAAAGTTTAACTCATGTCCTTGTTTGGTTGTTGAGTTGCGTTGTTGTGTTACAACAGAATACAGGTCGAAGTTACTTATTATCACTATGTTATTTTACTTAATATTGTATCCCTGCTTGTGTATTGTGCCTTATGTTGAGTAGAATTAGGGACATAGACTGTCGTGGCATGGTAGTTCAACTCATGTCCTTGTTTGGTTGTTAGGTTGCGCTATTGTGTTACAATAGCCTATGGACTGAAACTACAACTCCGAGTTATTCTAGCTGGACCATAATCAAGGGACATATTCTATCTTGATGTGATGTGGCACTTCCTTTCCTTATTTGGTGAAGGGGTGTCGTGTCTGTCACGTCCCGGTCCCGTAAGGGCCTATCGTCCTCGCTTGGTCCCTATGAAACCAATCGTCCTCGCTTGGGCGCAATGTCGTGCAAGCCTAATTTGTGCTTGCACAAGGCCAAAGCTTAAACAAGGATAAGTAAGCTATTCAAAATGGAAGCATCGACACATATTGCAGAAAAGTAAAGAACAAAATGGCACAAGGAAACAAGCATCTTTTATTGATATTTAAAAGTGTTACAAGCGACACTTGGCCGAGTTACAAATCGCTCAAGCACTCTCTTGAATATAATTACATCGTTCCATACATTACATCCCTTTATACAAAAGCAGCTCAAAGCAATCTCGATACGGCTCAAGGCATCGACTCCAAATTTTTGGGTCCTGGGGATGAGGCACGGCTATCGCTTCCTCGAATGATCTAGCACCTGCGAACAAGCAAACTGTTGGTGGATCAGCACTTTGGAGAAAGTACTGGTGAGTATAAAATCAACGAACAAAAGAAACACTCCCTGAAATCCACACTAAGTAAGCATGTGGCAAAATATTACATTACTAGTGATCTTGCTACTTTTACCTAAGTTTATTTCATGCAGCTGTAAACCCCTTGATTTTGCAAGAATTTTAAATTGGAATTTTTCACAATTTTCTGGAATTTTTTGGGATTTTTTCTGTAATTAAAATCAGGTTTCTAATTATTAAATGATTTTTATTTGATAATAAATAATATTAAAATATTATGAAAATAATATTTTTGGGTGTAAAATAAAAAACTAGACTTAGGGTAATTTTTCTGGAATTTATTGGACCCCGAACATATTTTAAAACACATAAAAACTATTTACTTAATTATTTAATTATTTAATTATTTATTGTTATATATTTAATTAATTATTTTAACAAAATATTCCGGCCCAGCCCAAACCCTGGCCCAACAGACCCAAACCCAGCCCAATACCCAACCAGCCCGTTGGCCTAGCGGGTCGGGTCGGGTCCGCCGACCGAACCCGACCCGCCACCCAAACCCGATTCCCCCACTTCCCCGCACGATCCGCTCCGGCCCCCGCTTCCACCGGCCGCGCCGCCCGCCGCTCTGCCCGGCCAGCGCCCACGACCCTCGCCACGACTCCGTCTCCTCCGCCTAGCCCGGCCCCCCTTCCTCAGCTCCGCCTATAAATTTTCCCCTCCGTTCGGCTCTCCGGCCATGCCCTCACCACCTCCTCTCCCCTCTCCGTCGACGCCTCACCGCCGCGCCGTGCCCGCCTTCGCCAGCGCCGTCAGCCACCGGCGCCACCCACGCGAGGCCCCGCCGCAGCTTCCTCCACCGCCTCCGCCCCTCCGGCACCCCGCAGCAGACCCGCAGCCGACTCCTCTTCTCCAGCAGCAGCGGCCGTCCCCGCCCGCTCCGGCAGCCGCCGGAGCCGTGCCCGCCCTCGCCGCGCCGCCCAGTTTCCCCCGGCCAGCCTCCCCCACCGCGAGCCGTCCCGGCCAGTCGTGGCTCTCCGGCAGCCCCAAACCCTAACCCTAATTCTCAAATTGTGTCGGACACGATTTAAACCCCGATTTTCGAGCCCCGTTCAGGTACGTGTAACTTTCTCCTCGCTACCCCATTTTCAATTCCGTAAATTGCGTTGCGAAGCCTGCATGACCCTCCCGGTGCCCGTGCAACCCGCTCGAGGCATCGCGTCCTGTGGTGATCGCACACTGCGATCCAAAAACAGAAAAAACAACGACCCGATTCACCCCGAAACTGGGTACGCCCCGCCAAACGGGACGACTTGGTCGCGCGCGGTCTTCACAGATACGTGTGCGTCGTCGATACGGACGTGTGGGATTTTGCGGAAGTCGATTCGGGTGTGCGTGCACACCGGGATCAACGCGTATCCGCGGACACCGCCCCGTATCCGCCTTTTCTGATTCATGCCCTAACTTTCTGTACGCACGTCGGATTGAAACGAAACTTGTGCCATCGGACTCGTAGCGATACGCTGGTCCTGTGACCCAAGTTTGGTTCGATTCTGAGAATATTGACGAAATTGCGTGTCGTGGGCCCCACAGGCCCCGTTCGACGGGCGATTTTATTTTTGGCTCATCGGAATTCAATTCTGAAAGTTCCGTTGGGTTCGTATCATCGTTTCTGACATGTTGACACTAAGTTTGGTGAATTTGGAGACCTTTGATCCTGACACGTTTTCGGTGCAAAGCGGGCCCACATGCGGACCCCGTTTTGACCCGAAATTGCCGTTTTTGCCCTTGTCTCCAAATTGGACTCAAGGACAGACGTTTCTAGCTATTTGATATCTTCTGAGCATGATGGTAATGTTTATTTCAGCATATGGACACATTTCTGGAATATTCCCCGAGGATAGAACTGTAATTGGATCCAAACATCAGGCAAGTACCTGCACTTCAAGTTTATTCTTTATATTATGATAATTAGTTCCTTGCTCTACTAGCACCATTGGAGGTTTACACATAGTGTTAGAATACTGGATTTCATGTCTTGAATACTGGATTTCATGTCTTGCTTTTCGTGTCGGGTGGGAGAATACTAGGAGGCATGTAGTTTACCCTTCCCCCTGTTCCTGTCTAATAGCTGTTGGTATGCGACTGTACCATCAGCCGGATCTCGATTATTTCTGTCTAATAGCCGTCTATGACGGCCGTATTAGCCTTATAAGCCCCTACATGCCAACTATGTATTCTAAACACACATTTCACACACGCATAGTTCCTGATGTCTTGTTGCAGTTCCTGTTGTCTTGTTGCAGTTTCATTTACTTGTTTCATTATAATCTTGTTTTACTCATGTCCCTGGTTTATAGCAATTAATCATGTTTTACTTATATTCCTGATTTTTAGTGCTTAACTCTTAGTTAATTTTATTACTTATTATGCATATTCTTATCCTGATACTTGTCATAAATATTTAGTTTAAGCTTTGTTGTGTATTGGTACTTTGCTCCTTTCCTGACTGGATCCGTTGACATATTAGGCGATGATGAGGACTGTGCCCCCACCTTTTATGGTCCCTCTGAGGTAGCAGGTGATACTTTTGAGGAGCCGGTTCCCCCCCCCAGGAGACTACTTCTGAGGAGTAGTTAGCAGATAGTTATTATTTTTCTTTCAGCTCAGTACTCGGGTTTGTCCCCGATTTATCTTCTGGTTTTTTATTAAACTGTGGATTTGGATATCACAAGTTGTCTTATGAAATCATAGCATTCCTATTTTCTGTTATTATCCTTGCCTATTTATTATTGTGGATGAGATATATTTAATTACCTGTGAATATGATCTAGACAGCGTACTGTCGCCGACACTGCGGCGTAGGCTGGACGTACCCATGTACTCGTGCCCGAATATCCGGGTGCGGGTCGTGACACATTTTTGTGGTGGCCCATGCAGGTCTACGACTAAATTGTTCGGTTTCAACTTAGGGACCGAACATGCCTGCAATAAGAATATGATAAGTTTTAGGATCTCATCCACTTGCTTGAATCGTTCTTGACATCTATCTCGGATTTGAATTGATTCCTTGACTTGCATCCTGCCTTGATTCCTGTGCGCCCCTTATCCATTATTTTGGATGCAGAGTAATGGATCTATCAGCAAGCGATGAGGTTCCTACAAGATCACCACAAGATGCTCTACCAGCACTCGAACCGAGACCACCTTGGTACCACAAGCAACACTCTCCCAGCTAGCCAGCAACAGCAGAGGACACCACCTCAAGGACGCGGACAAGCTTACGTGATGACCGTGGAGAACGCGTAGACTCTTGGAGTAGCTAATGCGCGTAAGTGATTTGTAGCTGCCGTTTCTAGCATTGTTTAGCTCGTGCCTATTGGTTCGTGACCTCAGCCACAACCTAGTAATTTTGAACTTGCTAATAACCTGGTATGCTTTTATATTTGATAACTGTAGAGATTGTAGAGTCTTTTGTTATTGTGCTTATTATGTTTTTGTTTTGTGAACTTAAATAATTTGTACCTCCTTTCATCATCATCTAGCGTACTTATATTTGTTGTACTACCTTGACTTATGCTGCTAGTATAGCCTAGTTTTGCAAGCTTATCCTTTTATCAAGCTTGTTCATGACATATGTATTATTGGGTCGACACACTAATACAATTGTCTATACAGAATCAGTGTATTACGGTCTGATCAACCTTAGTGCATTTTGGTTCGCTCTTCGCACTACTTTACGTGGATTGAGATATATAGTTGACTAGTATACTTGCCCTCTAGATGTGTCCGAGCATATCGTATCAGTTACATAACTGTACTAATACGAGCATGCGAATAAATGATTACCAGAATAGGATTTCAATCCACAACTGCTTGACAATTCCCATTTGAAATCTTTAAACGCCTTGATCCCGATACTTCTGTTCTATCACTCACCCTTGAACTCTTTATTATTGATCTTTGTCTTCCCTTATTTCGGAAAGATGAAACCTCATGCTTGTTATAAGTTTGATACACAGAGGATACTAGATATGTCCCATAGGCCGATCACATACTTGAGGATTATCTAACATATCATATATGATCGGCGTTGAAGTTTCAAGGATTGAATGACATGAGTAAACATATTAAGGAATATTTTCTTAAGGTATATAGCCTTATGTGATGGATGGATAAATTCTAAGTTGGGTAGCAGTGCATTGTCAACTCGAGATAAATTTCCTTTAGATTGTGACCGAGTAAGATTATATTGGGAGAGGTTCAAGCCATTCTAATTTTAAAAATTTAGAGGATAAAAATATAGAATTTCAGAGTTGAACATTGGTGGACTACATTTAAATAATTTTTCAATTTGATGATTTGAAGTAAGAATTAAAATTTGATGGTTGGACTACCTAGTTGGAATATTGAGGATATGAATGGAATTTAAAAAGTTGAAGCATACAATTGTGAATGGGAATACTATTGGACTCGAATCATTTCTAGAGGAAATTATGATAGTTAGAATCGTGAGGCAAATTTATAAGCATATGCAAATCTTGAAGATGTTATATGGGCTTAATCTAAAATTTGCCTGTGGGTAATTTGAGAAAGTAAGAAGTGATAACCATAGGTTAAATTTTGATTGGAACAGTAGTCATCTTAATCTTGAAGTGATTGCAGTGGATATGATTAGGATTTTAATTATCGCAAGGAGATTGCGATGGACTTACCTTATGTACATGAAGGATTATCAGATTATGGTTTAATTTTAATTTCGAGGACAAATTTTTTATAAGTTGGGTAGATTGTAAATCCCCTGATTTTGCAAGAATTTTAAATTGGGATTTTTCACAATTTTCTGGAATTTTCTGTAATTAAAATCAGATTTCTAATTATTAAATAATTTTTATTTGATAATAAATAATATTAAAATATTATGGAAATAATATTTTTGGGTTTAAAATAAAAAACTGGTCTTAGGATAATTTTTCTGGAATTTATTGGACCCCGGACATATTTTAAAACACCTAAAAACTATTTACTTAATTATTTACTTAATTATTTATTTATTGTTATATATTTAATTAATTATTTTAACAAAATATTCCGGCCCAGCCCAAACCCTGGCCCAACAGACCCAAACCCATCCCAATACCCAACCAGCCCGTTGGCCTAGCGGGTCGGGTCGGGTCCGTCGACCGAACCCGACCCGCCACCCAAACCCGCTTCCCCCACTTCCCCGCACGATCCGCTCCGGCCCCCGCTTCCGCCGGCCGCGCCGCCCGCCGCTCCGCCCGGCCAGCGCCCACGACCCTCGCCACGACTCCGTCTCCTCCGCCTAGCCTGCCCCCCCTTCCTCAGCTCCGCCTATAAATTTCCTCCTCCGTTCGGCTCTCCGGCCACGCCCTCACCGCCTCCTCTCCCCTCGTCGTCGACGCCTCACCGCCGTGCCCGCCTTCGCCAGCACCGTCAGCCACAGGCGCCACCCACGCGAGGCCCCGCCGCATCTTCCTCCTCCGCCTCAGCCCTCCGGCACCCCGCAGCAGACCCGCAGCCGACTCCTCTTCTCTAGCAGCAGCGGCCGTCCCCGCCAGCTCCGGCAGCCGCCGGAGCCGTGCCCGCCCTCGTCGGCGCCGCCCAGTTTCCCCCGGCCAGCCTCCCCCGCCGCGAGCCGCCCCTGCCAGCAGTGGCTCTCCGGCAGCCCCAAACCCTAACCCTAATTCTCAAATTATGTCGGACACGTGTCAGACACGTGTCGGACACGATTTAAATCCTGGTTTTCGAGCCCCGTTCAGGTACGTGTAACTTTCTCCTCGCTGCTCCATTTTTAATTCCGTAAATTGCGTTGCGAAGCCTGCATGACCCTCTCGGTGCCCGTGCAACCCGCTCGAGGCATCGCGTCCTGTGGTGATCGCACACCGCGATCCAAAAATAGGAAAAATAAGGACCCGATTCACCCCGAAACTGGGTACGCCCCGCCAAACGGGACGACTTGGTCGCGCGCGGTCTTCACAGATACGTGCGCATCGTCGATACGGACGTGTGGGATTTTGCGGAAGTCGATTCGGGTGTGCGTGCACACCGGGATCAACGCGTATCCGCGGACACCGTCCCGTATCCGCATTTTCTGATTCACGCCCTAACTTTCTGTACGCACGTCGGATTGAAACGAAACTTGCGCCATCAGACTCGTAACGATACGCTGGTCCTGTGACCCAAGTTTGGTTCGATTCTGAGAACGTTGACGAAATCGCGTGTCGTGGGCCCCATAGGCCCCGTTCGACGGGCAATTTTGTGTTCGGCTCATCGAAATCCAATTCTGCAAGTTCCATTGGGTTCGTATCATTGTTCCTGACTTGTTGACACTAAGTTTGGTGAATTTGGAGACCTTTGACCCTGACACGTTTTCGGTGCAAAGCGGGCCCACATGCGGATCCCGTTTTGACCCAAAATTGTCGTTTTTGCCCTTGTCTCCAAATTGGACTCAAGGACAGGCGTTTCTAGCTATTTGATATCTTCTGAGCATGATGGTAATATTTATTTCAGCATCTGGACACATTTCTAGAATATACCCCGAGGATAGAACTGTAATTGGATCCAAACATCAGGCAAGTACCTGCACTTCAAGTTTATTATTTATATTATGATAATTAGTTCCTTGCTCTACTAGCACCATTGGAGGTTTACACGTAGTGTTTGAATATTGGATTTCATGTCTTGAATACTGGATTTCATGTCTTGCTTTTCGTGTCGGGTGGGAGAATACTAGGAGGCATGTAGTTTACCCTTCCCCCTGTTCCTGTCTAATAGCTGTTGGTACGCGACTGTACCATCAGTCGGATCTCTATTATTCCTGTCTAATAGCCGTCTATGACGGCCGTATTAGCCTTATAAGCCCCTACATGCCAACTATGTATTCTAAACACACATTTCACACACGCATAGTTCCTGATGTCTTGTTGCAGTTCCTGTTGTCTTGTTGCAGTTTCATTTACTTGTTTCATTATAATCTTGTTTTACTCATGTCCCTGGTTTATAGCAATTAATCCTGTTTTACTTATATTCCTGATTTTTAGTGCTTAACTCTTAGTTAATTTTATTACTTATTATGCATATTCTTATCCTGATACTTGTCATAAATATTTAGTTTAAGCTTTGTTGTGTATTGGTACTTTGCTCCTTTCCTGACTGGATCCGTTGACATATTAGGCGATGATGAGGACTGTGCCCCCACCTTTTATGGTCCCTCTGAGGTAGCAAGTGATACTTTTGAGGAGCCGGTTCCCCCCCAGGAGACTACTTCTGAGGAGTAGTTAGCAGATAGTTATTATTTTTCTTTCAGCTCAGTACTCGGGTTTGTCCCCGATTTATCTTCTGGTTTTGTATTAAACTGTGGATTTGGATGTCACAAGTTGTCTTATGAAATCATAGCATTCCTATTTCCTGTTATTATCCTTGCCTATTTATTATTGTGGATGAGATATATTTAATTACCTGTGAATATAATCTAGACAGCGTACTACCGCCGACACTGCGGCGTAGGCTGGACGTACCCACGTACTCGTGCCCGAATATCCGGGTGTGGGTCGTGACACAGCTCAGGATTTGAGTCAGTATACTTCTTTCGAAAACATAGCTTTGGAAATAATTTTGCATATTCAAACATGTAAGCATACATTCGGGACAATGTTCTATCGTGCAGTGTACAACATGTATCATGCACCATATTCTAACTCTTAAGAACAAAAGTTATCTTTAGTGGTCTGATCATCTCGAATCAAAACAAGTGTATCAAGTGGACTTTCATTATTTTCAAGCAAACAAGATAACATATCTATATGATTTTGGTCCCCGAGAAACTCAGGATCAGTAGCGGTAATCCAGCTATCTAATGACTCTTTAATCTGATGCTATTAGCAGCTGTGACACATGGTTGCTTTTCACTAACATAGTAGCAGTCGTGACCAAGGTTCAGCTCTTCACTAATAGCCATTGTCCAACTGATGCGAATACATAAAGCACTATCAGTTAAACTCTATGATGCAAACAAAATGAACAAGCAAGCTATATATATATATATATATATATATATATATATATATATATATATATATATATATATATATATATATATATATATACTATTTGTATTTCTTACCCCTTGCCGAATGGTTATCCCTGCAGTAGACATACAATTTAGCAACGATTTGTATATATATATATATATATATATATATATATATATATATATATATATATATATATATATATATATAAGGTTCTCTATTTTCCTGTCCGTCTCTGCATCAAACGGTTAGGTATACAAGAAGGCTAGCCTAGCATGTACCCTAACTATATGATGGCCTATTAGTTACCCCACTGATGGACAAACAATACCCCCTAGATCCCGTAGGACCGGAACATCGGGGTGCTCTAACAATCTCCTCCGGACCGATCGATTCACAGTGCCCCAAGAACCGTTTGAGAGACTATTTCCTTGTGCACAAGTTGTCCGAGACCAATGCATGACAAGCAACATTTATCAAATAAAACTATTATGATGCACTAAAAATGAACAAGCATATCACAATCTAATAGCCACACCCCTAGATCCCGTAGGACCGGAACATCGGGGTGGGTTACTAGACTCTTCTCTTTCATTCTTTCAAGCAAAACACATACTTCACATATCTAATAACACACCCCCTAGATCTTGTAGGACCGGAATATCAGGGCACACTATTAGTCTCTTCTTATACGAATGAAAGACTTATAGCAGTTCGATATAGCAAAACAGGCAAACGAAACATATAATAGCAAGCACAATATCGATTTTATAGCAACTAGCATGCAATATCTATCTCTTTCTTAGCATATAACAAAGGGACTTGTTCAAGCAATTCATTTACTTATCTTTTTAGCATGGTAAGGATTTGATCGATAGCGGTGTCTGTGTATCTAAGCATGCAACATTTCTTATACTCTTGACTTAGTATGGCAATGTTCTATCTCTTTTCAGACAAGCATACAAGTTTTCTAGTTAAGCATGCAGGTTCATTTCAATGACAATCTATACGAGTTCTCTTATTAAGCATGCAGAGTCAGGTTTTATCATTCTTCTTATGAAACTATCTTCTTAAGCAAACAAGCATTTCAAAAACTCAGATTTATTATTAAGGTGTGTAAGAATCAGAGAATAAAGTTTCTGCCCACTCACATAGATCAATCGTTTTGAGGTTCGATCATGAACTCTCCGAGAAGACTTCCACTCGAGCAAGCAAAGCGATATTACTTTTACATAGTGCCTACGCGGGGCGGGGCACTACAGTGTCATGTCATGGATGGGATATATGCCATTGATTGTTGGTTTATGCATCTCATGCTATAGAACTAGTTTTGTTTCTTCATTTTGTGCTTCCTTTGTGGTACTTGCTATTTGAGGTCTGATCCCACTGGTTTTGCATGGCCAGGTTTAGAGCCAACACCTCTTTACTTCGTATTTCTGGAGAAGTCTACAGGCTAGCTTGGGCACCCAGCTCAAGTTTAGTACTGCATATCACCCGCAGACAGACGGTCAGTCAGAGAGGACCATTCAGACCCTCGAGGACATGCTTCGCACTTGTGTTCTGGATTTCAGAGGCTCATGGGAGGATTACTTGCACTTGGTAGAGTTTGCTTACAACAACAGCTACCAGGCCAGTATCGAGATGTCACCATTCGAGGCATTGTATGGACGGAGGTGTCGCACTCCGTTATCATGGGATGATGTAGGCAAAAGAGCTTTGCTTGACCCGGAGATGGTGGTGGATGAGGCGGAGAAGGTCAAGCTCATTAGAGATAGACTTCGGGTGACGCAGGACAGGCAGCGGCATTGGGTCGATAGCCACCGAAGACCTTTGGAGTTTGAGGTATAGCTTAGAATTTAGATTTTGTTCTTGTGTTTGCTTATTTTATATTAAGTGATGAGACCTTGTTTGTGCTAGATTGGTGATCTGGTATTCCTGAGGATTTCTCCGACGCGGGGCACTATTCGCTTCGGTGGAGGCGGAAAGCTTAGCCCACATTTCGTCGGACCCTTCAGCATCCTTGAGGTGTGGTTCTTTCTTTTCCTTGCATTCATGTCCTAGTTTTGTCTTTTAATTTTGAGGACAAAATTATTTTAAGGAGGGTAGGCTTGTCACTATCCAATTCTAAAAATAGAATTTTTTATTTTAATTTGGTAAATTGTGTATTGATCATAAATATTTGTATTTATATTTAATTAGTTGGATGCATTTATTTTTATTAGTTGTTTTAGGATTTCGGCTAGTTTGGACCCGTGTCAGACCCTATTGGACCTTGTCAGACCCTTTTCAGACTCAACCCTTGGTGTAGAATAGTTATTTTATCTTTAATTATCTAGCTGGGTTGTTTTGGATTAGTTAGATTGGTTTAAGAAACCCAAAACCTAAAACCCTAGTTTGGAAGACTTAAGTTGAGGGTATTGTGGTCTTTGTGTTAGGCTTCTAACCCTAACCCTATTTCTCCTATATGGCCGCCCCCCTTCTTTTTCATTTCCTTCCACTTTATTTTTCTTCCTCCATTCTCTTTCTTTACTTCTTTCATTTACTTCTCTCCAATTCCAAGTAAGTATTTTCACCTTCCCTCTCTTCCTTCATTTACTTCTCTCATTAATAAAAATCCTAATTTTCCATTCTTTCTAACCTAGGTGTGTAGAACCTTGATTTGGTGTAGAAGCTTGGTTTGGAGGCTTGGTGTGGTAAATTCTAGGATTTTTTGAGACTTTGGCCTTGGGATTTCAACTCCTAAGAGGTAAACCCTAACTTTTCTCTTAGTGATTACTTTAATATAGTGTAATTAGTAGTTTAGAACCTTTCTAGACCTTAGGGCTACCCATGGGAGGAAGTTAGAACTTGTTTGGATAGGTTTGGAGACTTTTACCTAGGATTTTGTGTCAATTTTGGATAAAATCCGAGATTGGCCCATTTTGAGGGTTGTCCTAGGTTAGACGGACCTAGGTAGACGTGCTTGGGTGTCTTGAGGGTAGGTTCATGTTCCTGTTCGGACACGCGAGGTCGTATCGCAGAGTTTTGGGCGTTTTGGGCGTTTTGGGCATTTTGGAGATTTTCCTTCTCCGTGGGTTCCACGTGCATATGGAATTTTGCCACGGACCTAGAATCGAAGAGTTAGCATTTTTGTGAGGTTTTAGACGTTGTTTAGAACACGTGAATAAATTTTTGGTCGATTCTGATTAGGTTTGGCGTGCGTTTCGTGAGGTATCGCAAGCCGCACTCCAAGTGTTCGTCGAAATAACCAAATGGCCATTTTGACTTGGTTTCTAGGTTTCGGACTTATACGCGGGTTGGTTTAGCCTTGGGGAGTATCTATTAGGATTTTCGAGTTTATATTTGTATATATATATATATATATATATATATATATATATATATATATATATATATATATATATATATATATGTATTTATATGAATAAGGGTGAGTATGTGTGTATTGGTGTATTTGGGGGTGAGTGTGTTTGAGTCTGTATAGGTGTGGTTGTGTGTGTGTGTTTGTGTCTAGTGTGTGTGAGTGTTGAGGATAGGTGTGTGTTTGAGTGAGTGAGATTGGAGGAAAGAAAGAGGGACTGAGAGAGGGATCGAGATAGGGAGTGAGATTGAGATAGAGGGAGCAGCAGCAGGTAGTAGCAGCAGCAACAGCATGTAACAGCAGCAGCAGCAGCAGGCAGTTAGCAGCAGCAGCAGCATGCAGCACCAACAGCAACAGAAACAATAACACCCCCCTTTAGCTACTAGAGATGAAAAAGAGAGTGAATAGATATATAAAATATATCTATATAGATATATATAGATTTACATAGATAGATAGTTTTATATATATATATATATAGTTAGTTAGTAAGATGAGAAGGGTAAGGTAAGGTATCTCAATACCTTGAGATATCAAGGTATTGAGGTAATGAGTATCGGGGAGAGGTATTAGGCTTTTGCCTAGGAATGGGGTTAGAGTTGGTTTTATATATATATATATATATATATATATATATATATATATATATATATATATATATATATATATATATATATATATATATATGTTAGGGTATATATTAGAGGATATAGGCGGGGTGTATAGCATAGGTTGATATATCGGATACCGAGGGTATCCCGGTATCTCAAAGAGGCGAGTTTGAGGGTTTACTAGCTTAATGAGCTAGTTTTGACCTATAATTTTAGGGGCACCCTATTTTGACCTAGAGTTGACCGTAATTGCCTCGGTTGACCGACAAAGTCAACCTTTGACCTAGTTTCGGCCTAGAGTTGACTTTTTGGATCCCGTGTTAACTTTTGACCCAGATTTCACCGGTTTGACCCGTTTGACCTAGAACAACCCTAGAAGCTTGTTTTTAGTTATTTTATATCTGTTTAACTCTTTAGAATCCCGTTTAACCTTGCTTTTCGCAATAGGTCTTTGCGACGCCAGTCCGGATCTCGATCTTTACCAGTTGCTCAGGACGTCAGGCGAGTACCTACCTCTGATTGTTTCCATTTCATGATAGTGTATATATCACCTGTTCTAGAACTGTTAATACTTAATTCTGATACATTATTTTATGAGCTGGAACTAGTTGGATCCTGTCATGAGATGTTATCCCCCTTACCATGTTCAGCGGGTACTCTATCACGTGTATTTTATCATATGCTTCGGGTATTGATTCTCATGTGCTTCATGTGCTTCGTGTACTCTCGCTTTCATGTGTGCGAGTTATTTATCATGTACGTAGCATGTCATGGTTGGATCCAAGAGTATTAGTGGGGGAGGGGAGTAGAAGTTGGTTATGTGATCAAATCCAAACAGTATTCATGTGTATGTCGGTTATGCAACTCATGCATAACGGAGTTATCGTAGAATAAACCATGTACAACCCAAGCCGATCACATAACGAACTTGTGCTCAAGGCACTTAGCTATTATTCCTATTTTTTAACATGCAGTTACTTCTCTACTACTTGTATTGTTCCCCAGTTTTATATTATAGTTACTTTATCAGTTCTACCATGTATTTACTTTCCTGTGCATCTTGTATTCTTTTCTATTGCTAGTCATATACACCTTATCATATATTTGGAGTTACTTTCAGAGTTATGTACTTTGTTCCAATCCTGACTGGATATATTTTTCAGAGGATCCTGAGGACTTTTGCCCGACTTACTATGGGCCAAGCGTCGACGATTGTTGTGACCCTGAGATAGAGGAGGAGCCCGTCCCAGCTGAGGAGACACCGCTAGCGCCCTAGTATAGCTAGGTGGGTTTCACTGGGTTTGTTTCCAATTGGTTTTGGATGACTGTATTATTTATTTTGCTACTACTGTGAGATGTTGTAGACTCTTAGACTTGGACTATATATTTTGGATATTGTACTTGCTCTCTTTGATTCTTTGTTTCATTTGTTGATATCTTGTCGTGCTTTACTCTTCCCCTAGTTATTGTGATTGAGTTTATATATATATTGTAATGTTGTCCTCCTTTTGGAGAGGTTATCTTGACAGGTTATTGTGAGATATAGATAGTTGTGACCTAGACAGCGTTCTACCATCGATTCTGCGGCGTAGGCTAGAAGTACCCACGACTCATGCCCGATTTTTTGGGTGCGGGTCGTGACAGTAGCGGTCTACAGCGAGGCAGCAGCAGTCCCAGCGCAGCAGCGCCGCGGTTGCAGCGAAGCGCCGCATAGGCAGCAACAACAGTCTGCAGCGAGGCAGCTGCAGTTCCAGCGCAGCCGTACCGCGGCTACAGCGAGGCAGCGCAGCAGTTGCAGCAGCGCAGCGACTACAGCATGCAGCAACACGTGCAGCGGCAGTAGCGAGGCGCGCAACAGCCAGTTTGGTTTGGTAGTTAGCTAGTTTAGTTAGTCTATTAGATAGTTTAGTTGTTATTAGTCAGTGTAGTTCCTTGGTATATTAGTAGTTAGTTACCTATATATATACTTGTATTACTTAGTGATATATATATATGTGTATATATTTGTATCTCTAGCTATGTATATGTATATATGTAGGTATGTATACGTATGCATATATGTATTAGTTGCATGGGTAGTTAGTATAGCATAGTAATTGGTATTAATTAATGCATATTAGTATATAGATAGTAGTTTGTATTAGATAAATACATATTAGCCTATAGTTTAGAGATTGGGTAGATAACATATACTAAGAGCCCATTACCTTGAGATACCAAGGTAAATGTCAAGGTATCGGGTTAGTATCCAAGGTATTGAGGAATGCTCAAGGTATTGGGTTTGAGTATCGGGAGGGGTGTGTAGGTAGTGTGATACGCTTTGGTTCAAAGCCATGGTATCATATTTGCATTAGTTAACTAAGGTACTGTATGTATTGCCTTGTGTATATATATAAATTACTATTTTTGTATTAAAAACTTGCGTATCTTAGGATACGGTATCCTATTATTTTCTTAGTATCTTAGAGCTAGCTTGTTTGGCCTAGATTCATAGTGTATGCACCCAATATCATTGAGATAGACGCATGCAACCTAGAAATAGCTACTTTGACCAAGTTTGACTAGTTTGACATAGAGTTGACCTAATTTGACTAGTTTGACTTAGAAATAGCTTTATGACCTAGAAGTTGACTAGTTTAATTTATTCTCATTCACAAAACCTTGTATTAATGCAATATTCTATATATATGTCTGTGACACCAGTTCGGACACCATTTTGCATCATTGCTCTGGACCACAGACGAGTACATTTTTTGATAGTTTTCATTATTTGATTACCACTATAATTCAAGTATTTAGAAATGTTACTTATGATTTTTGACACGATGGTACACGGATTGGTATTATTATTGGATCATCAGTCATGGAATGTTACCTTGATTATGGAGATGGTATCGGATACTGTCCTTGTTGGTATTGGATAACACTGAATATTGTAGATTAAATATTGGATAAATTAGCTAGTAACGTGTCATGATTTGATCCATCATATCAGTCAGGGCAGGAAAAATATCAATTAAATATGTGATCAAGAAACTATCGGCTAGTAGTGTAATCATTGGCTACTAACTAACCATACAATTCATGTATGGTTGAGTTAGCTCTTTAGTGTAATAATTGAATCTCCCAGGCTGATCACATATTTAATTAGTATCTTAAAACACATAGTTATTATAGATTCCATTATTCAGTTAATTGATTACCTTGCTCTATTCTGACATTATAGTTTTATTCTTTCATTCTTGTATGCATTGATTAATATTTCTTTTGCTAGTATTGCCTATTTTTTCATTATTCTTGATCATCAGTTATATTCTCATCGTAGATAGCATTCTCTATATTACTGCTTAATAGTTTTTTTTTAATTAACTGGAACTGTTATTGGGTTGTACTTCGCTCCATTTCTGATTAAAAAATATTTTTCAGAGGATCCGAGAGAGTGGTGTCCGACATACAATGGACTTCGAATTATAGATGGTGCAGACTTGGACCCACTAGTTCTGGAGTGACTGCCGGGAGATTTAGCCAGATTCACTAGTTAGCATAGTTAGTTCTTTTTAGCATTTTGGTACCGGATTTATTTTTGGCATATATTTGAGATTTGGATATTATTTCTAATTGTTGTTGTTATATTTTTTTAACTGCATAGTTATGTTAGACTTCTGTGATATCTTCTCGTGCCATAGGAATGTGATTGAGTATTGTGTTGAACTAAGTTGATTACACTCTTCTTGGAGTTGAGATATTATTGGAGGTTTATGCTTTATTATGAGATAATTAGATAGTATAGTTGACCAAGACAACGTTCTACCGCCGATACTGCGGCGTAGGCTGGGCGTTGTTTCCGACTTGCATCCCTATACCGGGTGCGGGTCGTGACAACAACATTCACTAAAACCAACACTAAGTAATTATGTTATAAAATATTAAATTACTAGTGATCTTTTTAGTTTTATCTAGGTTCATTTCATGCAGTACGGGAACAGAGTCATATTATTTCTTTTGGAAGCATATTTGAAATTAGAGTTCATATTCGATATACAAGCAAGCAGGCAAGTCAAGCAGTTCATGCACGATAAGCATATTCATTTACTATCTCTTGTGCGCAGCGTGTCTCGTGAGTCATATCATTACTTTAAAGACTCTAGCATGCATCTAGTGGACTATTTTCTTAACATCTCTCTCTTTCTCTTATTATCAATTATCATCTTATTGTGTGAACGAGATTGAAGCATATACGAAAATATGACTTCTCTATGAAAGTATTTAATATAAGAGAGCATATTTGATAACATGAATATCACTTATTCAGTGATTTTTACCCTTTCGTCGAACGGCTATCCCTGCAGCAGACATACAAGTTAGCAATATTTGCATATATATGGATAAGGTTCTCTTTTTCTGTCCGTCTCTGCATCAAACAGTTAGGTATGCAAGAAGGCTAACCTAGCATGCAACCTAACTACATGATGGTCCATGGGAAACCCAAGCTATATAGACATGAACACCCTACTGATCGCAGGACTTCAATGCCTCAGGGTGTTCCTCTGACCCCCCTAGGGCGAACGATCCCCAGTGCCCCAAAAATCGTTCATGGGATTACCCTTGTGCACAAGTTGTCTAAAGACCGATGCATGAAATACAACTCTATCATATAAACTCTTACTGTGCAGCAGTTCAATAAACAAACATATAGTCAATCTTTTCTCTCTTTAGTCTCTATGCGAATATGCCACCATCTCTATCTCTATGCAGACTGGCCGCCATCTCTCTAATACCGTTTGAGCATTTCAAACTATTCTATGAAAATATGTAACAGTCTCTATTTAAGCAAGCAAGCATGGAAGCGGTTCTCTATCTCTTTTAACTAAGCATGCAGTTCTACTCTTTCTTTTAGCATACGATGGAAATATATGAACATTCTTTTACTCTTGTTTATTAGCATGACAGCAGTTCGTTCGATAGCGGTGTTCGTGTAACTAAGCATGCAATATTCTATCCTTTAACTTAGCATGACAATGGTTCTATCTTTTTTAGACAAGCATTCAAGTTCTCTAGTTAAGCATGCAGGTTCTCGTTCTATCATTCTCAATGTGAATATTATCTTATTAAGCAAACAAGCATTTCAAAAACTCAGATTCATTATTAAGGCGTGCAAGAATTAGAGAATAAAGTTTTGCCCACTTACTTAGATCAATCACCTTGTATTTTGATCGGGAACTCTCCGAGAAGACTTTTACTCGAGTCAGCAAACCGATATCTCTTGAACATAGTGTCAGCACAGAGCGGGGCTGTCATGCCCCAGTCCCAAAATTATGTGGAACCAGGCCACATGGCATTGGCCAGCTGACACGTCTCCGAAGGAAACCTAATTTATTGGACCCAAAGAGACGTGCTACGCTGTCCTAAAATACTAACAAGTCTAGTACTAGCATATATCAGGTAACATCTAATATCATCCACAATATATTAATAAACACTAAAATCAGTACTGGAATATAAGTGCTAAGTCTGAAATGTCATAGTACAAACCTGATAAGTCTGGTGGGAACAAACCCACTACAAAAGCTAAAATTAGAGTGCTGAAAATAGCAAGACTAGAGCATCGGCTATCTAGATAAAGAGGCTCCAGCTCTACATGGTAAGTCTACTCACGATCAGAGGAACTCGGATGGCTGCACCTCTAACTCCTCCTCGGAAGCGTACCTCGTCTCCTGCCCAGGTCCGTACACCGTGGGATAGTACGCCTCATCTAAATCTAGAAGGGAACTAGGTCCTCAGTGGGACATAACAAGATACATAAAAGC
This sequence comes from Iris macrosiphon, assembly GCA_036927795.1. Taxonomy (NCBI): domain Eukaryota; kingdom Viridiplantae; phylum Streptophyta; class Magnoliopsida; order Asparagales; family Iridaceae; genus Iris; species Iris macrosiphon. Next base: position 288,899,873 of record JAYESA010000004.1, read on the forward strand.
ATGCCATATATAAATACTGAATAAATAAAGGGTGAGCTAACCATCTAAGTGAATGCACTGTGAAGACCTCATAGTACGTATGGGAAAGTGTAGGCTAGACATATGCTAACTTAATTCACCAATCGTCATGACCGGCTAGTATATGCCACATATGCCCCCAGAAATATGGGCGCTCTGCAATCGTCCATCTCTGAGGAGCATGGTATCCGAAGGTATAACGTCAAGGAGGTGGGTGTCCCATATGCCTACTAGCTGTTTTCCCCGCCCAATACGGGTATACAACTCGAATACACAACGAGCATACCACGTAGCTATATGCCAAGTCATAATTTTCTAGATATCCTTATTTCGTGCTAAACCATGATGTGTGTCTCACGCACCGGTAGCTAATCGAGTACGCGAACCCGCATCCCAACATAAATTTCAATTGTTATGTGTATACAAGTGTCAGGTCTAGGGGAATATCAGAATACCCTCGCATCTGTTGGTGAGTTTGCTAATGTCTAAGTCTGTTACACTATGTATCGACAGATTTGTCGACCACACCCAAGTCAATCTCGAGCGTGTACAGCTATATGTATATTGCAACAAGATCACAAACAACAGTTTATAATTTTAAACAGTAAAATTTGGCAAGGTATACTTGCCTGAGCAAGACTTTGTATAGTGTACGTCCTGATAATAATGTGTGTAAGTTTTTGGTGAAAGAAGTGGATTAGAGCTTTGGGAAGTGTTGGAACATATATAGGTATAAGGAGGCGGTGGGGAAACTTAGGGATTAAGAATTTCTGCTGCTGTTGCTTTCATCCTTTCATTGGTTTAGGTTTTGGTTTGTCTGCCATTGGTTTAGGTTTTGATTGGTCTGTCATTGGTTTAGGTTTTGGTTGGTCTGCCATTAGTTTAGATTTCGGTTAAGGAATAGATAGAGAGGCGGTGGGGGATGAGTCATGGGGGATGAGTCATAAGAGGGTTATTTTATGCACGGTGATAGGAATTATGCGATGGAATTAGTTTACGCGTGGAGGTTGCTTTACGCGTGGTATTAAACTTTACGCGCGGAGGTGGTTTTACTACTGCGGTTGTTGCTGTTTACGTGGGTAGGAGTATACGAGGGGTGATGAGCTACTGCTGATATTTCCTTACTTTACGCAGGGGTTGGTTAACGGGTTGCGGGTTTAGGTTTTGGGTTTGATCCCAAGGGGAATTCTATTCTAATAAAATCTATTCTCCCTATTTAGCTCATAACTATTATAAATAAGTAATAAAACCATTTTTAGAATTTAGGGGTTTTACATTCTACCCAACTTATAAAAATTTCGTCCTCAAAATTAAAACTAAGTCACGGTAGCAAGTACGAATGGTAGAAGATATATAAATTAATATGGTAATTTCATACCTTGGTCTATGAACAGGTTTGGATAACGTTTGTGCATGTCGTCTTCTCGCTCCCAAGTGGATTCTCCTGGTGCGCCATGCTTCCATGCTACGCGGACCAAGGGAATAGATTGGTTTCTCAATACTTTCTCTCGATGATCAAGGATTTCCACGGATTGCTCTTGATATGATAAGCTCGGCCCAATGGTGATTTTTGAATGGTCGAGGAGATGACTGCTGTCTGCCATATACCGCATGAGTTGTGACACATGGAATACGTTATGTACTCCCTCAAGTGAAGGTGGTAGCGCAAGTCAATATGCCACTTCTCCCACTCTCTCTAACACGTTAAACGGTCCAATATATCTTGGACTCAATTTACCGCGCCCTCCGAATCGAATGGTGCCTCTGGTGGGTGATATCCTCAAGAAGACATGATCGCCTTCTTTAAACTCCAAGGGACGTCGATGAAGATCTGCCCATTGTTTTTGCCTGTCTTGCGCTGCTCGCAAGTGTCCTTGGATTTTCTTTACCTTCTTCACTGTGCGAACAATTAATTCTGGTCCTAGAATCTGTCTTTCTCCCACATCGCTCTAACATATTGGGGAACGACACTTCCTCCCATACAATGCTTCATAGGAAGCCTTTTGAATGCTCGCTTGATAGCTATTGTTGTAGAAAAACTCGACCAAATGTAAATGGTCCTCCCACGATCCACTGAAATCAAGCATGCATGCTCTCAACATATCTTCCAGTGTCTTAATAGTACGTTCGGACTGGCTATCTGTCTGTGGGTGATACGATGTGCTGAACTTTAGGCGGGTACCAAGACTCTCTTGCATACTTCGCTAAAAGTAAGATGTGAACCTCGTATCCCTGTCAGACACGATACAAACTGGCACTCCGTGCGGTCGCACAATATCTCTTATGTACATGTCATCTAAGTCCTTTGTGGATTGCCCAACTCTGAAGGATAAAAAGTGGGCAGTCTTGGTGAGTCGATCTACGATTACCCATACCGCATTACGACCATTAGGACTCCTTGGAAAGCCCATAACGAAGTCCATCGTGATGTGCTCCCATTTCCACTCAGGTATTGGGAGTGGTTGGAGTAAGCCTGTGGACCTCTGATGCTCAGTCTTGACTTGCTGACACACCAGGCAATTTGCCACAAAGTGGCCTATCTCCCTCTTCATTCCATGCCACCAATAGTACTGTCTCAGGTCTCTGTACATCTTCGTGCCTCCTGGATGAATAGAGTATGTTGAGCTATGTGCTTCTGACATCAGCTCTTGATGAAGTTCTCCATTCGGTAAATAGAGACGATCTCCACATCTTAAAGTCCCGTCCTTGTGTATGCGTAATCATGTTTGTATTTCAGCCTCTGTCCTTTGTCGAAGCCTCTGGAATCTGGTATCTGTTGGTAGGGTAGCCTTGATCCTTTCGACTAATGTTGATTGCAACTGATAACTTAACAATCGGCCGTCAGTTCCTGGCATAATGACTTCTATATCCATCTGCTCTAGATCTTTCCACAGATGTTGTTGGGTAGTCAAGAAGAATGCCATGGGCCTCCTGCTTAAAGCGTCGGCTACTACGTTGGCCTTTCCTGGATGGTATTGCAGCTCAATCTCAAAGTCTGTCATTACTTCGAGCCAACGCCTTTGTCTCAGGTTCAAGTCCTTCTGGGTGTAGACGTACTTTAGGCTTTTGTGATCAGTGAATATCTCCACTCGTTCTCTGTATAGATAGTGTCTCCAAAGCTTCAAGGCAAAAATGATTGCCGCAAGCTCCAGGTCATGAGTGGGGTAATTCTTCTCATGGGTCCTTAGTTGTCTAGAGGCGTAGGCTACAACCTTCCCATGTTGCATCAAGACGCAACCTAAACTTTTTCCGGATGCATCGCTGTAGATTACGAATCCTCCGGATCCTGAAGGTATGGTCAAGATAGGTGCCGTAGTCAAACGCTTTTTCAGCTCGTCGAATGCTATCTGACACTCTTCTGACCAGATGAACTCCTGCTCCTTGAGGGTCAAGCGAGTCATCGACTCCGTGATCCTTGTAAAGTTCTCTATGAATCTCCGATAATATCCGGCAAGTCCTAGGAAACTCCTCACCTCTGAGACATTGATAGGGGTCGGCCATATTTTTACTAACGAAATCTTCGCTGGATCTACCGAAATACCATCTCCTGAGATAACGTGTCCAAGGAAAGTGATACGATCTAAGAAAAACTCGTATTTGCTTAGCTTTGCATAAAGCCTCTCACGCCTTAGTGTCTCTAACACTAGCCTCAAGTGCTCTCCGTGCTCTTCATGGTTCTTTGAATATACCAAGATGTCGTCGATGAAGACTACCACGAACCGGTCCAGATACTGATGGAATACTCTGTTCATTAGGTTCATAAATACGGCAGGTGCATTTGTTAATCCAAAAGGCATCACTAAGAACTCGTAGTGACCATAACGAGTCATGAATGCTATTTTTGGAATGTCTTCTCTCCGCACCTTTACCTGATGATAGCCTGATCTCAAATCTATCTTTGAGAACGCTACTGCTCTTGTTAGTTGATCGAATAGATCATCAATTCGCGGCAGGGGGTACTTGTTTTTATTGTCAAAGCATTAAGGGCTCTGTAATCAATGCACATTCGGAATGTCCCATCCTTCTTTGGTACAAACAACACTAGTGCTCCCCAGGGTGATGCACTAGGACGAACAGATCCCTTAATCTGCAACTCTTCTAGTTGTAGCTTCAGCTCATCTAGCTTCTTCTTTGCCAACCGGTACACATTCGAAGATACCGGTGCTGCTCCGGGTACTAACTCAATAATGAACTCTACCTCTCTATCAGGCGGTAGACCTGGCAACTCCTCCGGAAATACATCCTCGAATTCTGCAACAATAGCTGGTGGAGCTGTCTCCATAGCCATGTAAGCTCTAGGTGTCTGGCCTACTCCTTGTTCGATGGTGCCCCGCATGTACTCGAACTCCGGGTGATCTGGCGGTCTAAAAATAATGCTACCCCTCCGGCAGTCTAGTATAGCATTGTACTGGCTCAACCAGTCCATGCCTAAGACAACATCGAAGTTTGGCATTGGGAGTACTAAAAATTGGGATCTCATCTCCCTACTACACCCGACTACGGAGCACGTTCTAATGGTGCTGGTAGCCAGTACTATGCCTCCTCCGGTAAGAATCTTCCAACTTTTAGGCAAGGGGGAAGTAGCTACTTTATGCATGGATACGAAACTACTAGATATAAAAGATAGCGTAGTGCCAGAATCAAATAATGCAGTTGCAGGTATTGACGCAACTAAAATGGTACCTGCGATAGTTTTCCCTTCTGGTTCCTCCGTAACTGTAGCTAAGGTAAAGGCATGTCCGTGCCTTTGCCTGGCTCGGTCAAATTGAACCTCCTGTGGGGCCAAGGGTGGTCCCTTCTGAAATCCTCCGGGGGCTGGTGGATGCTGACCTCCGGTCGGGGGTAGCAGTCTCTGGGTTGGTGATGTTGGCCCTTGTCTAGTCTGGGGTGCTGCCTCTCTGCGTTGTGGGCAGTCTCTGGCCAGGTGTTGACTTGCTCCACATATCATGCACAGTCCATGCTTTTTTTGGCAGTATCTGGCGAAGTATCCCTTCTTGCCACAATATTGACAAGTCAGAAGCTCCTTGTGTTGATATGGCACTGTCCTTTGTTGTGCCTGCATTCCTGGATAATGGATTGGTCCTCCTGCTCTGGGATGGGCTTTGGCTGGTATGGTCATGCTAGAGCGCCTCGCTTCTCTGCCAATGACCTCCTGGATTCTTGCCTCTGAAAGAACCTCCTCATAAGAGATCCTGGACTGCGTGGTGGTATACCTTTGTAGCTCGGGGGTAAGGCCGTGATGGAACCTACTGGCCTTCTCCAGCTCGTTAGGTATCAGAATGGCACCAAATCGACTAAGTCGACTAAACTCTGCATCGTAGGCATCCACAGTCATAGTTCCTTGTTCTAGGTGTAGGAAATGGGAGTATAGAGCATTCCTGACCGTAGCCGGGAAATACTTCGCATTGAAGTATACTAAGAATTGCTTCCACGTCTGGTTCTTGTCGACGCTGCGCTCTATGGAGTCCCACCAGTGATGAGAGTTGCCTTTGAGTTGGGCCCTCACCGCGGTCATCCAAAGGTCTGGATGCAGTTGTGAACCTTCCAGTAGCATCTCCGTGTTGGAGACCCAATCTGATATTTCCTCCGGAGTTTCGCTGCCCAAAAACGTTCCCGGGCCCATCTGGCAAAAACCTCGGACAGTACCAGCTGGTTGGACAAGTGCAGGTGCTGGATTAGATATTCTCTCCAGAGCTGTCATCTAGCTCTGCCTTAAGGTCTTAGTCTGATGCCATTGTGCCTGCATCATGGCTTGGAAGAATTGGAACATTTGTGGCTGTCCCTCTAGTTGTGGCATCAGGGCTGGAAAGGGTGGAGGTGGAGGCAAAGGTGTTTCTGCCTATTGTGTTGGTGCCTGGGAGGTCTGTCCTTCTTGCTGAGCTAGTGTAGCTCCCTGAGTAGGACCATTGTGGAGGTATGGTGGATAAACCGGTGTCTGTCTCAGGGACTGGTCTCTCAGGGTAGTCGGGGTTCTATTGACATCAGGTGAGGTGTCTGTTGCCTTGTCAACCCTATCATCTGTGTGTCCACTGGGTACGTCCATATTTCTGGGAGAAAAGAAACAAACATGATGCAAGCATTTAATAGAATGTTTGCATAAAATAGGATTTCAAGGTTGTTTGCGTAAAATAAAGATTCAAAGAAGTTTGGCGTAATTTAAGACTTCAGAGCTGTCCGCGTGAAATCGAGATTCTAGATAGTCTGTGTAAAGTAGGGATTCGAGACTGTCTGCGTAAAGCAGAGATAGAGATTTTGAAATTGTCTACGTAACACAGAGTTTCAAGCTGTCTGGCGTAAAGTAGAGATTTACTATCTGGCGTAAATCATAGCTTCAGAGCTATCTGCGTAAAAGTCTGCTATGCCTTCCTGCGTAAAGTCTGCCTAAAGTATGTGCGTAAAGTCTGTGTGCGTAAGGGTTGCTTGCGTAGAATCTAACATACGTTGTTTTTATTGCAGCATAAAGTCTGTATGAGAAACTCTTTGTATTACTTGGATGAATTTGTCAAATAATTCAGTGAACCTAACATCTGACAAAAGTACTACACGATAATCGAGAGGGTGGCTGTGATAATATTTCTGCACAGAGACATAGGTTGTCGTTTAGTGACGTATTTGATACACCACTCAAAGAAAGAAGATTGAGTCTTCTGAATACGCATGTCTATTGTAATGAGCTTTTACGCTCAAGATAAGACAAAACCTTGATGTTACGTAAAAAGTTGTTTCATGCTCAGGGCTCGAGGCATATCTCTGCATTTAATGCACGAGATTTTCCTTTGTCATGACTGGAAAAACTAAAACTATGACTAATACGCTTATATCACTATCCTTGTGGTTTACGCCTAATCAGGCTACTCTACGCTGGTTATCAAGTTTACGCTGGGGTAGTTTCCTACATGGCTTGCATGACGTATCATACGCAGGATTAGGAAAACTATGGAAACGTGGTTTAGCAGTTGTCATAACCGCAGCGTAAAGTTGGCAGTCTCTTCCTAGTTTTGGCTTTTTACGCCAACAAGGATAAAGGGTCTGGTCATAATTTAAGGGTTTCTGGCGTAAAACTTGTTTTATCCAACCTAGGATGAGATTTAGTCAAGTGTGAATGAGATCTTTATGCTCTATTCCTATATGCAGGCTTGTTTGGTACAGTTATGTAACCAAAATAATATAAACTAGACCTGCATGGGCCACCACTAAAACCATGTCACGCCCCAGTCCCAAAATCATGTAGAACCAGGCCACGTGGCATTGGCCAGCTGACACGTCTCCGAAGGAAATCCAATTTATTGGACCCAAAGAGACGTGCTACGCTGTCCTAAAATACTAACAAGTCTAGTACTAGAATATAACAGGTAACATCTAATCTCATCCACAATATATCAATGAACACTAAAATCAGTACTGGAATATAAGTGCTAAGTCTGAAATGTCATAGTACAAACCCGATAAGTCTGGTAGGAACAAACCCACTACAAAAGCTAAAATAAGGGTGCTGAAAATAACAAGACTAGAGCATCGGCTATCTAGATAAAGAGGCTCCAACTCTACATGGCAAGTCTACTCAAGATCAGAGGAACTCGGATGGCTGCACCTCTAACTCCTCTTCGGAAGCGTACCTCGTCTTCTGCCCAGGTTCGTACACCGTGGGATAGTATACCTCATCTAAATCTGGAAGGGAACCAGGTCCTCAGTGGGACATAACAAGATACATAAAAGCATGACATATATAAATACTGAATAAATAAAGGGTGAGCTAACGATCTAAGTGAATGCACTGTGAAGACCTCATAGTACGTATGGGAAAGTGTAGGCTAGACATATGCTGACTTAATTCACCAATCGTCGTGATCGGCTAGTATATGCCACATATGCCCCCAGAAACATGGACGCTCTACAATCGTCCATCTCCGAGGAGCATGGTATCCGAAGGTATAACGTCAAGAAGGTGGGTGTCCCATACGCCTACTAGCTGTCTTCCCCGCCCAATGCGGGTATACAAGTCTAATACACAACGAGCATACCACGTAGCTATATGCCAAGTCATAATTTTCTATATATCCTTATTTCGTGCTAAACTGTGATGTGTGTCTCACGCACCGGTAGCTAATCGAGTACGCGAACCGGCATCCCAACATGAATTTTAATTGTGATGTGTATACAAGTGTCAGGTCTAGGGGGATATCGGAATACCCTCGCATCTGTAGGTGAGTCTGCTAATGTCTAAGTCTGTTATACTATGTATCGACAGATTTGTCGACCACACCCGAGTCAATCTCGAGCGTGTACAGCTATATGTATATTGCAACAAGATCACAAACAACAGTTTATAATTTTAAACAGTAAAATTTGGCAAGGTATACTTGCCTGAGCAAGACTTTGTATAGTGTACGTCCTGATAATAATGTGTGTAACTTTTTGGTGAAAGAAGTGGATAAGAGCTTTGGGAAGTGTTGGAATATATAGGGATAAGGAGGCGATGGGGAAACTTAGGGATTAAGAATTTCTGCTACCGTTGCTTTCATCCTTTTATTGGTTTAGGTTTTGGTTGGTCTGCCATTGGTTTAGGTTTTGGTTGGTCTGTCATTGGTTTAGATTTTGGTTGGTCTGCCATTGGTTTAGGTTTCGGTTAAGGAATAGATAGAGAGGCGGTAGGGGATGAGTCATGGGGGATGAGTCATAAGAGGGTTTTTTACGTGCGGTGATAGGAATTATGTGGTGGAATTGGTTTACGCGTGGAGGTTGCTTTACACATGGTTTTAAACTTTACGCGCGGAGGTGATTTTACTACTGCTGGTGGTGGTGTTTACGCGGGTAGGAGTATACGCGGGGTGATGAGCTACTGCTGATATTTCCTTACTTTACGCGGGGGTTGGTTAACGGGTTGTGGGTTTGGGTTTTGGGTTTGATCCCAAGGGGAATTCTATTCTAATAAAATCTATTCTCCCTATTTAGCTCATAACTAATATAAATAAGTAATAAAACTGTTTTCAGAATTTAGGGGTTTTACAGGGGCACTACACTTTAAAAGCTTTTCATTAAACCAAATAAATTTATGATTTCAAAACAATAAATTTTCGAAGCTAGGATATTTTATGATATTTTTTAATAGAATTTCTAGTAATGTATTTTAAAAAATAAATCAATATTTATAAAAAATAATTTTCTAAACATGATATTTAAAATTAAATAAAAATCTCAAAGATTTAAAAATATTGGAAATCGAAGGTTACAAGTCTACCCACCTTAAAAAAAATTTGTCCTCAAAATTTAAGAGCTGACAAGGATAATAAAGAATTGGTTGGTCAGAATGATGAATCATTGAAGAAAATAATCCTATAAGAAGGATATTTTTACCAAACGAGAGGAAACATAAAGAAAAGAAAAAATATGGTTCAAGATAGGAATAATTTGCAGGAATTATGGCTCGGCCTTGAATCCTCTAGAAAGTTTCAGGTTTGAAAGTAGGCACGAGCACTAAAAAAGGATAGTTAAATGGAATGTTTGTATGTTACCCCTTTCAAGATAACAAATTCAAAGAATACGAAGACAAGAAGGTTATAGGAATTAAAAAGATACGGTTAATTAGATATTTAGGAAGTTTAAATGCAACTTCTATGCTACAAACAAGAAGCCTATAAAAAAATCCTATTTCAAGTTCTATGAAAGGATCATGAAAAACTACGATAGATAAAATCATCTAGGTCATAACTCATTTACTAGAAAAGGTATAAAGTTGCATGAAAAGAACATGGCTCGTGACAACTAATACTAATGCCAAGAGGACAAGCTGCAGATCAAAAGAAACTTCACTGTTCTAAACAGTGATGAAGAGAATTAACTTGTGAGGTAGAATGAATGATATAGGTGATAGTTAGGACGGTTCACGATTTGATACAACCCTAGATATCATTCTAGATGTACTTAAAAGACTATGCTGGTAAGAAAGTAGGTATTTAATAAGGACGTGTTTGGTTAATTAGGTCGACAATTAGGAACACTAAATCTTGGCACGATTGGAAAGAAGAAAAGATACATAATCTATGATAAGAAAAATTGAGAATTACTCCACAATGTCCGGGCAACAGTAGAAGTGTCAAACTTGATAAGCTTGATTGAGAGATTAGATATGTAACTGCAAATAAGGAAAGCTAATATTGATGAGGCAATTTGTAGCTCATACCTACTCATATAGCCTCGATCTCTCGACAATCCCACCATATGAGGGAAATGCTTCGTACCATCTATTGTTTATAAATCCTTATTCTTTTTATACTTTCCTCGATCTCGTGGTCAATCATCAAACTCAATTGTCTATAAAAGTTTTAAATTCTACAACCCTTGTTTTAACCAGATCTCAAATCTCCGATACATATTTTATGCATCATACGTCCAATAATCCTTATCATTTTTTAAATTCATGCTTAACATTGAGTTATACTCCAATTTGTGTGTTTCTTCAAATCTAAATGCCATCTCTATGATCAAAATTTTATTCCTTTTATTAGTAGAAAATATTGCTACATAAAGATTTTAACCTCGACCCATTCATAATCAATTTGTTATTTCATATTCTCCTTGGAAATTTCAAAACTCTAAATTTTGTAATCTTGGTTCTCTATTTTGTACTCCAAAATTTCTAAATTTCGTGTTCTATTAGTCCTTTAGTCATTCGTTGTTTATTCTTACCCACTTTTTTTTCTCTTTTTTTTTCCTTTTTTTTAATTGCATATTATGATCGCGTAATTTGATTACCTCCAATTCATATAACTTAAACTCTTCAAGTCAGTGTCTTAACTCTATTTCATCATTTAAATTCTGCTATCCCTCTTACAAAATTGTAACCTCAATATGTAAAGTGTGGCTCAAGATGAATAAATATTTACTTTAACGTTGTTAGTTTGAACTATATCCGATTATCCTCGAATACTTTTATCGATCTTAGAATATACCCCCAAACTATTTCATACTTCATCAAATCTACATAAAATTTCAATGTCATTGTTTCGATCAAAATTCTTATTCCTTAACCAATAATAAGTATTGCTCAATTAGAGCTTTTAATCTCGAAGTGCTTATAATATCCCCAATCTTGTAAATACACTATCCAGTTATTGCCTCCACTAAGATCACACAAATTCCATCTTTCTTTCAATTTTATCTTCTTGTTGTTCATGGGATTGATCATTTATTCTTCTCAACTTAAAGATAATTATTTACTATTCCTTTATAATCTCCTAGTCAAAATTTATGTCCTTACGGTTCAAATTCCAACCTCTTTATCTCGAGTCATTCTTTGTATTCCTCCAATCCATCTACCAACATATATTATTACCAGACTAGAGGTATATCATTACCACATGATAACCAATTTCTTTATTCTAGAGACCCGTCACTGCCTTCTCCATCGACATTGGTGTCGATTTCACGGGAGCAGTATGATTTGTTCTTATCCCTTATGTGCGACGGTGGTCATCCTCCTGCAGATCCGCAGTAGTCCTAGTTAGGATAGTTTACTGATTGTTTGTATTTTGACCTATGATATTTGGTCATTTATGAATATTCTTTATTTTTTAGGCTTTCAGACTTTATTTCTTGAGGCTGACAGCTCATTGTCGACATCGACAGGGGGAGGATCGAGGTGGATAGATCGTCGGCTTCAAGTGGAGGATGGATTGACTGCTTGACCGCCAGGTGGGGCTGCTGGGTGAGTGGCAGATCTAGATGGCCGCTCGACGCATGATGGAGCTCCGAGGAACGGCGGGGGAGGTTAGTGTTTATAAAAAAAATAAAGATTCCTTCTAATTTATCTTTCAGCAAACCTGTAACCAAAATAAAAAAAGTTCAGAGTTACCGACTTTTGGGAAAGTCGGACTGAATGCACTGCTCTAATTGATCTAAGGTCTATGTGTAGACTGTTCTTGAATGCTCCTAGTGGTATAACCCCCGGTACTACCGACTTCTCGTTGTCGCACACAACTTCGAGAGATGTGACCCGAACATAGCCTTGCCCAGAACGAAACATGGAAGAGAATGAAGAATGGAACAATGCTTAGCTTCGGATTGTAGGACCAAAATAACAGAGCACTTTTATGAATGAATTTGTTCGTATAGAATCAATTGAGAAGTGGGGTTTAAATAACCACCCCAAATGGATGATGGCTATAAGTTGGCAGAAAAACCCGGTCTACACATGAACTTGCCAACGTGCACAAGCAAATAGGTAATGAATTGTTCAAACTGAAGAATTGGTCAAACGGAGAAAATGGATTTGGAAATTGATTTTTGTTCACTGTGTGAATTTACAGCTAACAATCCCCCTGCAAAAATAAAGTTTTGAAATGATAGAAGAGTAGCAGAAGATAATATATAGGCAAGAATATACTATGAATAGATGTGATGGACTACAACCTTGAATCTCACTTAGTGACTATTATTTTTGTCTGAAGAAATGATTGATGGACTATGCCTTAAATTAGACTTCTTGAACCAGATTCAGAAAATAGCACACATAGTACGCTAGAGGTTCTTGAGTCTGTCGAATGGCACATTTGAATGGCCATGCACACTTTTTTCATATTCATGAGAGTTGTCTGGGATCGCCCTGTCCCATAGTCGCGGCCTTCACGACCTCTCGTATAGGTAAGTCCTCAAGGGTTGGTGATAGGTGTTAACCCTACATATAATGCTTGGACCTATTAAGAGTTTAAAACTCATCCTAACCATATCACACTGGAACACTGTCACCATAGGGATGGGATATCAGTGTACAACCTCGTACAGCCACCTGGGCATTAGTTTATGAGATTTTAATCTTCGAGTCAGTGTTCCATAATAGTCACCGAAGTCCAGCTTGTTTCTACCCATTGAACCGGCTTATTGGGATCTCTAGTCAGACTCGTTTGGGTTGCCACTGCTGGTGACTTACTTATGGTCTTAACTATATCCCCCTCGATGATTCTAAGATCAATGTCCTAGACAGACCCTTTGTCAAGCGGTCTGCAAGGTTCTTTTCTGATTTTATATAGTCAAGAACCACATATTTGCCTAATATGCTCTTGATTGCGCTTCAGGTGCCTGTTTATCTTAGCATTCACAAAATTATGCTTTAGTAGTTCTATAACCGATTTATTATCATAGTTTATAGAAATAGCAGAAACATAAATATAAGCAACAAGTATATGTATATTCAGGTTTCTAAGCCATTCAACTTTCATACAAGTAGTGTCCAAAGATATCATTTCAGAGTCCATAGTACTCCTAGCTATGATAGTTTATTTACATGAACCCCAGGAGATTGCATCTCCTCCTAGAGTAAAAACATATCCAGTTGTGGATTTTATATCATGTGATTCAGTTACCCACTTTGCATCTGAATAAACTTCTATAATATCAGGGTGTCTGGTATAATAAAGTTTATAATCTATAGTACCCTTAAGATATGTAAATGCTCTTTCTAATACTGACCAATGAGACTGATTTGGGTTACTAGTATATCTACTTAGTCTTCCAACAGCAAATGCAATATCAGGTTTGGTTCTATTTGTTACTAGTATATACGCACGTGCGTTGCACGTATTTCATATTAAAAAAATAGTTTATTAAAAGAGCAACCGACAATTTTTTAATTTTATTATAGGTGGAAATATAATAGCCAGGAGCATGAAAGTTGGGAGAAATTAAATGACGGAAATATAAAAGGTTTCTCTCATCTCTTGGGTTCATGTGCCTACTTTGCATGCATGCTTTATTAACTTTTGTTTTATTCTCCAAACTACCTACTTTGCATGCATGCATATCTTTGTTTTATTAACTATCATTTTTCAAGTTGCCTCATGCATGCATACATACATTTAATACGTATTTAATTACTGTTTTTAATGAAGGGTATTTTTGGAACGAAAAACTTTCACGGTGAAACCTAGTTTTGGCATTATATAGTAGAATAGATATACATAATTAACCTATTATTTGAGAAAATCTATGTTGTTCTACAGGTGAACCTTCATTCTTCTTGAGAATGGTACTGCTGTCGAAAGGAGTGGGGACATGTTTCTTATCAAAGTACTCAAATTTTCTCAGCATTTTCTCAATAGAGTGTACTAAAGATAGTGTATAACCCACTTTGGATTTGGACACTTGCATTCCTAGAATCAAGTTGGCTTCACCTAGGTCTTTCATATCAAATTTGCTAAATAAATACTCTTTAGTATTATTTATCAACTCAAGTGTTGATCCTAAAATGAGTATGTCATCTATATACAAACATAAAATAACACAACTTTTATCTAAATTTTTAGAGTATATACATTTGCCATACTCATTTGGCAAGAAAGCATATCCTAGAATCGCTTTATCAAATTTGTTGTACTATTGCTTGGAAGCGTGCTTTAGGCCATAAAGTGATTTTACTAATTTGCAAACTTTCTTTTCTTGACCCTTAGCAATAAAACCTTCAGGTTGTTCCATGTAGATCTCTTCCTTTAGATCTCCATTAAAAAATATTGTCTTTACATCCATTTGATGGATCATCATATCATGAATAGATGTTAAGGCTAGAAGTGTTCTAATAGAGGTAATCCTAGCTATATGAGAATATGTATCAAAATAATCTAATCCCTTTTTCTTAGTGAAACTTTTGGCTACTAATCTGGCTTTGTATTTTTCTATAGTACCGTCAGCTCTAAGTTTCTTTTTGAAGATCCACTTACAACCTATGGATTTACTACCTAAAGGCAGGTCTGCTAAAAACCAAGTATTGTTCTCCATGATGGAGTTGTACTCATTATTTATAGCTTCTTTCCAGAAAGGAGCATCATGATAAGATATTGCTTCTTCGTAAGTTGAAGGATCACTCCCTATCAAATAAGTGAAGAAATCTTCCCCTAAATTCCTTTCAATCCTACCTCTTTTACTTCTTCTAGGTTCTATGTCTTGTTTAGGTTGTGGACTAGATGGTTGAAAATGGGAACTAGTAGAAGGAGCAAAGAAAGAGCTTGAGGGGTTGGAAGAAATTCTATTCTTAAAAGGGAATATATTCTCAAAGTAAATTGCATCTCTAACTTCTATAATGGTATTGTTAGAAATTTTATTTACTTCAGAATGAGTCTAGAAATCGATCGGCATTGCGATCTAAAGCATATCCTATGACCAAAACATCTACAATCTTAGGTATAATCTTTCTCTTTTTAAGTCCAGGAATTCCTACTTTTGCTAGACATCCCCAAACTTTGAGATAATAGACTATATGAGTTCTATCTTTGCATAATTCATAGGAAGTCTTATCTTTTAATTTACTAGGGATCCTATTTAGGATGTAGCAGGCTATTAGCAAGGCTTCTTCCCACAAATTATCAGGAGCACCTGAGCTAAGAAGCATGGCATTCACCGTGTCTAACAGAGTACGATTCTTTCTTTCAGCAACTCTGTTGGACTATAGTGAATAAGGAGCAGTCATCTCATAAATTATTCTGTGTTCTTCATAGAAGTTAGGCATTTCGTTTAAGGTATACTCTCCGCCATGATCAGATCTAAGGATCTTGATCTTTTTCTCTAATTGGTTCTCAGCTTCGAATTTGAAAACCTTGAATCTATCTAGAACTTCATCTTTGGTTTTGAGAAAGTAGGTATAACAATACTTTAAATAATCATCTATAAAAGTGATAAAGTATTTTCTACCGCCTCGGGTCAGAACCCTATTTGAATCACAAACATCGTGTCACGCCCCAGTCCCAAAATACCGAGGGACCAGATACGTGGCAATGGCCAGCAGCACACACCGATGGACAAACCCAATTTAATGGATCCATTGGGGTGTACTTAAGCTGTAATACAACAATAATGGTCTAAATATACTAATCTCATCCACAGATATGAATACAACAATATCAGAATCATAAAGCAAGATCAATCTCAATATAATATAAACTCGGGGAAATAACCCGATAATGAGTCTGATACATCTGTCAAGATACAAGAATAAAGCTAACCACAGCAAATACTGAGTATGAAAACAGTATATACTCAAAAGATACCCTCGGTGATCACTCGCCTACTGGATCTGGTACTGCTCCAGTGCCTGCTCCTGATAATGCTCCTGCTCCGTAAACCTCGGGATAGATCTCATCTGTTAATCTTGGGGACATAATCCGGATCCAGGTCCTCAGGGGACATAGCAAGGTACAAGAAAGCTCATGCCAAAATAAATGCAGTGCAGCAATAAATGAAACAATAGGGTAAATATATAACCAGCTAAGTGATATGCAAGTTGAGAGTTTTAGTCATACTCGGGCTGAGACTACTACAGGATCAGTGTCGGAGAAACCCATAGCAGTATTCTCTCGAAGATCCAGTACGGTACCATAGTTCTGTTGCCAGAGACTAAGGTGCTTCCATTAAAATAATATATATATATAATCAGCCTTATGTATGGTAAATCTCTCCCCACCCAATGTAATCTCACGTCTCATGTCCATGACACGCAGGATCAAAACTAATGCAGCAAGTCATATAATATCTATGAATAAAATGTCTATGTCATAAACTTGTATCCTACACAAAATCACCATGAATATCTCAGGAAGATTCTGTCTCATGAATAGTGTCAAGTGTCATGGGTCTATGTACTTGATAAGACAAGTACGAGAATGTAAAAGGTCACGATGTCCATGTCTAGATGACAATACACAACTCCGCGTACGGCGTTGGCACCCGACTATTAATAGAAAGCTAAGTAAGTCACATGGTCCTAGGTCAAGCATGCATAACAATATAAATGAATCAAGGAAAATATGTAACAAGACTGCAAAGTTTGGCAAGGTACACTTGCCTGGTGTTTGAATATCAACAGTCGTCCCGGTATCAGTGGATCCTGTGGGTACTCCACCAAAAGCTGTAATAAACATCACCAACCATCTCAGAAGATGTCAAATAGCTAGAAACGCCTGTCCTTAAGTCCAATTTGGACACAAGGGCAAAAATGATATTTTCGGGCCAAAGCGGGGTCCACATGTGGGCCACTTTGCACCGAAAAGCGTGTTACGGTCAAAGGTCTCCAAATTCCTCAAACTCAGTGTCTACAAGTCAGGAACGATGATACGATCCCAATGGAACTTCCAGAATTGGATTCCGATGAGCCGATCACAAAATCGCCCGTCAAGTAGAGCTTGTGGGGCCCACGATACGCGATTTTGTCAACGTTCTCAGAATCGGTCCAAACTTGGGTCACAGGACCAGCGTATTGCTACGAGTCCGATGGCGTAAGTTTCGTCTCGATCCGACGAGTGTACACAAAGTTACAGCGTGTTCCAGAATGGACGGATACGGGACGGTGTCGGCGGATACGCGTTGATTTCGGTGTGCACGCACATCCAAATCAACTTCTGCGAAATCCCATACGTCCGTATCAACGACGCGCACGTTTTGGTAAAGACCGCGTGCGACCAAGTCATCCCGTTTGGCGGGGCGCACTCAGTTCTGGGGTAAAATAGGGCATTGTTTTTCTGTTTTTGGATCACGGTTTGCGATCACCACAGGATGCGATGCACCGAGCGGGTTGCACGGGCACCGAGAGGGTTATACAGACTACGCGTTACAACTGACGGAATCGAAAACAGAGTTACGAGGTGAGAGAAAATGGTACCTGAACAAGGCTCCGAGAAGTCTGAATTCCACGTTTTCGAGGGTACTGTTTGTGTCCTGGACGTGTCCTTGCTGTTCTAGGGTTAGGGCTGATGTGGGAGATGGCCGGAGCTAGGGCGGAGACGGCCGGGGAGAGGGGTGCTCGGCACGGCGGGTCGAGTGGCTTAGGGTTCCGTTCAGGTGGCTGCGGGTCAGGGGTAGGTGAAGGACGGCGAGGGTGAGGCGACTCGGGTTAGTGGCGGAGCGGGGAGGGTCGATGTGGTGGAGGAGATGGCTGGAGGAAGGTGGTGGAGATGGAGGGGTTCGTCGGGAACGGGGAAGGAAAGGTCGTCGAGTTGGGGTAGCGGCCGGCGGGCTGCTGACTCGCCGGAGGGGACGAAGCCGAGGGGCTAGGGCACGGGGGTTCTGTCGTGGCGGAGCAGCGAGGTGTTCGAGGGCTGGGGGAGGAGGACTGGGGGACTGCGGGGAGGAGAGTGGCGGAGAGGGAAGGTTCAGGGCGGAGGACGGAAGAGAGTCATCATGCTGGACGGCTGGAGCGGGGAGTTAGATCGGGGAAGAAGGAAGAAGAGGGAAGGTGGTGGAGATGGAGACTCGGGCACGGCGGGGAGAGAGGGAGTTCTGGTGGAGGGGCGGTGGCTAGGTCGGCTAGGGCGTCGGTGGCTGCGGGCTGAGGAGGGAGGACGGTTTTAGGGTTCCGACCGGCGGCGAGGGGAGTTAAATAGGGCAGGCGCCGGTCGAAATCGGGGCTGAATTAGGATTAGGGTTTAGTTTAGGATTTCGGGTTTGGATCCGGGTTCGCGGGTTAACGGGTCGGGTTTAGACCCGGATTCGTTAAGGTTTAAGTGCGGGTCGGGTAGTCGGGTTTCGGGTCGAGTTTAGATCCGACCGACCCAACAAGGCTGGGTTCGGTTCAACTGAACCGGGTCTGGGTTGGTTTGGTTTATTTCAAATAAACCCGGTTTATTTCAGGGTTTAATTGGTTTATTTATTTAATAGTTTTTAGGGCTTTAAAAAATGCTTCCGGAGTCCAATAAATTCCAAAAAAATTATCATATGTCTAGTTTTTCATTTTATACCATAAAATATTATTTCCATAATATTTTAATATTAATTAACATCATTTAAAAATCCTTTAATCATAAAATATCTTAGTTTTAATTTCAAAAAAATCCCAGAAAATTATAGAAATTGTGAAAAATCCAAATTAAAAATTTCTGAAAAATCAGGGGGTTTACAATCTACCCAACTTATAAAAATTTCGTCCTCGAAATTAAATTAGGGTAGGGTCTAAAATTTCCTCTCAAGTGAACATGGCGGTCTCTACCCAATTTAGAATTTACCCAGCTATCATCTAAGGCTATACGTCTACGAAAGCTATGCCCCAAATTATGTTATTGAATCCTCAAAGTTTCTAACACCAACCATATCATCTATGACATGCCCTTAATCATTTATAAAAGGGTCATCAACAATGCGACCGGCCTGTGGGGTATATCTAGTACTCTTTGTATATCAAACTTATACTAAGCAAGAGGTTTCGTCTTTCGGAAATAAGGGAAGACGGAGATCAATAATAAAGGGTTCAAGGGTGAGGTAATAGAATAGAAGTATCGGGATCAAGGCGTTTAAAGAATTCAAATGGGAATTGTTAAGCAGTTGTGGATTAAAATCATATTCTGGTAATTCTTCGTTCGCATGCTCGTATTAGTACAGTTATGTAACCGATACGATATATCAGACATGTCCAGGGCAAGTACATTCGTCTACTAATCACTATATATCTCAATCCACGTACGGTAGTATTGCGAAGGGCGAACCAAGCGCACTAAGGTTAGCTAGACCTTAATACACTGATTCTGAAATGTATTAGTGTACATGTCCACTAATACATATGTCATGAACAAGCTCGATAAAGAATAAGCTTACAAAACTAGGCTATAGAATAGCAGCATAAGTTAAGTACATCCAATTTAAGTGTCACGCCCCGATCTCCCGCAGGCTATTTTGGCCGTTCCCGCTAGGCGGGAATCACCCTCGCCAGCGCTCCCGTAGAACGATCGCTTGACCCATCCGGACGTGATGTCGCACGAGCCTGATCCACGCCCGTGCAAGGCCATGGTCCATTGGCTGGCGGCAAGAGTTCTAAGCCACAGAATCGCACAGATTGTCCGAGTGCAGCGAAGTCATAAACGCATAGCGATTTGATAACAGGTTCACTGAGTCGACAATATAGCGGAAGCATTGAAACACAAGTTGAAGTAAAGCAAACTCTTTATTGATATAAACATGTGTTACAGGCGGCGTATAGCCGAGATTACAAGTCGCTCAAGCCTCTCTCTCTGAAATAGTAAAAGCGTGCCAAGTGGCTACAACTGTGGAATGATTGTACAGGCAAGTTTGGGCTATGTTCCAATATTATGTCTTGTATATGTGCTTCAGTCCAGTACGCACCGTTGTAAGGCTTCAGAGGGAACTCCTGGCCTTAGCACGCACGAAGGAGGCGTCCGTACAGAACGAGGTTCTTCCGCACCCTGCATACAAACTGGTAGATTATCAGTATATTGAATGCACTGGTGGGGAAGCTACTCGCCCGCTCGAAAAATCCAAACAAGTAGTATAAGTTCCGTGCACCAACTATTTAGTTGTCTTTCTATTTGCCTTAGGATCAGTTTCATGCAAATATTGAATAGCCTAACTCGTGTGGCAGTGCGCCGTGCGACATGAGAGGAAACACGGCGAGACTTACCAAACTTACCATCTCCTTCCCTGTCCAAGGCAAACATTGAGGCAAATATTGTTAATTCAAGCACGGGCAAGTATAACATTCAGGAGGCATAACATATGCAACACGAGTACTGTTATTTTAAGATCGTTCAGGTGTTCAGTTAATGCGATGCAATGACTCGCACGCGGATAGCCGCTAAGAGAGGTTGACTTAGCTATATGAACACGAGTCGCTGGCATAGCCATAAAGGACCAATCTAGTCAATGACAAGGATGGTTTGCTACGTGCAAGAATGTGAGGCGCCGCATACCACCCTGTCCAAGTACGTGAGACTATACGTGCATTCAGTCTGTGACGAAGATGGAATGCAGCCAAGAACGTGAGTGCTACAAACCATCCCGTCCAAGAACGTGAGACTGAACGATGAGTTCCATCCGGATCGGATCGGCCCCAGTGCCCCGAAACCGTCCGTGGAACTTTACCTCGTTTCCGAGTTATCCGCGACATACAGGTCAGGGTCTTTTCCAATTCTATTATTTCGCCAAGGAGGCTACGTGAGTTTCGCCAAGCAGGCTACATGATTACGTTTCTGTCAAGCAGGCTACATGAGTACATTTTTGCCAAGCAGGCTACGTGAGTATACGAGAACACATGAACACGGATACTTGTAGGTTCGTTCAGGTACGTAACAACTACTTAGTAGTCTTTCGGGGTTTGGATGAAAACAAGGCAACATTCAAGCAGACAAGCATGCGTTTCTAAGGAACAAAAGCAGGCACATTTGCTCGGACCAGAAGGTAAGCCGAGAGATGAAGCCGTTAGGGACTTAGCATGCGAGGGTCTGAATATAAGCAGTATTTCAATTTCCATGTTCTATCAAGCAATACAAGTTAGGATTATTCCCTTAGCTAGGTGCGTTGGATTTAATAGCATGCAGGGGGTGATTCACCTAGCTACTAGCATAAATATACCAGATTTTATGTGTGCTGGCTAAGCAAAGACAAGTTCACCGTAGCCACCCACCTTAGCGATGATTCGCCTCGGTAGAGCGATACGTCAAGCGAGCCTCTGAAAGCCTAAGCTGGATTCCTGTAGGGACAAGTCTGGATATCCTTTGCTTCTCGTTTGAGGCAAAGTGGGTCGGGACAGTTGCACTATTGCCGTTTGAGATGGCAGTCCGCTAGAGCGGAATGGGGTGTTACATTAAGTACGCTAGATGATGATGAAAAGAGGTACAATTTAATCAAGTTCACAAAACAAAAACAAGCAAGCAACCATAATAATAACAGACTCTACAATCTCTACAGTTATCATACAACCTTCTTGTCTAAGTCGCTAGTCGACCAAATAGGGGCAAGGACCTCTAAATTTTATTGTCTGAATAACCACTATCTTCTTATACAAGTCTAAAGTTGTTTCATCCTAGTTTACTTCATCAATGGGTCAATAGGGCTAGGTGGTATTATGTTGTGAGGCATACTACCCAACTTATAACAATAAACTAATACTGTAATCGTCTTAAGGATACCGTAGAAACTCTTGTTAAGGTCTATGAGAAGGGGTCTTGGTACCTATTAGGGTATCCTCCTATATTACTTAGGTTATGGTCGTCTTAAGCCTTAGTCTTAGTGCTTATAGGACAAGTGTCGATAGTGAGGATGGGAGAGTTACTGGTCGTCAAGGGTAAGGGATCTAACTTGTATCGAGGTGGGGGTACTAATTACGCGACTTAAAGCAAAGGAGTAATCATTAGGTCATAATCTACAATAATAACTTAAACTGTCAAGTTCTAATTACCTAATCACACAGCAAAAATTTAGAGTAACAACCAGAATAAACAATAAGAGGCGCACAGAAATCAAGGCAGGATGCAAGTCTAAAAATTAATTCGAATCCGATATAGATGTCAAGAACGATTCAAGCAAGTGGATGAGATCAAAAACTTATCCTTTTCTTATTGCAGGCTTGCTCGGTCCCTAAGTTGAAACCGAACAATTTAGTCGTTGACCTGCTTGGGCCACCACAAAAACCATGTCACGCCCCAGTCCCAAAATACCGAGGGACCAGATATGTGGCAATGGCCAGCAGCACACACCGATGGACAAACCAAATTTAATTGATCCATCGGGGCGTACTTAAGCTGTAATACAATAATAATGGTCTGAATATACTAATCTCATCCACAGATATGAATACAACAATATCATAATCATAAAGCAAGATCAATCTCAATATAATATAAACTCGGGAAAATAACCCGATAATGAGTCTGATACATCTGTCAAGATACAAGAATAAAGCTAACCACAACAAATACTGAGTATGGAAACGGTATATACTCAGAAGATACCCTCGGTGATCACTTGCCTACTGGATCTGGTACTTCTCCAGTACCTGCTCCTGATAATGCTTCTGCTCCGTAAACCTCGGAATAGATCTCATCTGCTAATCCTGGGGACATAATCCGGATCCAGGTCCTCATGGGATATAGCAAGGTACAAGAAAGCTCATGCCAAAATAAATGCAGTATAGCAATAAATGAAACAATAGGGTAAATATATAACCAGCTAAGTGATATGCAAGTTGAGAGTTTTAGTCATACTTGGGCTGAGACTACTACATGATCAGTGTCGGAGAAACCCATAGCAGTATTCTCTCGAAGGGCCAGTACGGTACCATAGTTCTGTTGTCAGAGACTAAGGTGCTTCCATTAAAATAATATATATATAATCAGCCTTATGTATGGTAAATCTCTCCCTACCCAATGTAATCTCACGTCTCATGTCCATGACATGCAGGATCAAAACTAATGCAGCAAGTCATATAATGTCTATGAATAAAATGTCTATGTCATAAACCTGTATCCTACACAGAATCACCATGAATATCTCAGGAAGATTCTGTCTCATGAATAGTGTCAAGTATCCTGGGTCTATGTACTTGATAAGACAAGTACGAGAATGTAAAGGGTCACGATGTCCATGTCTAGATGATAATACACAACTCCGCGTACGACGTTGGCACCCGACTATTAATCGGACGCTAAGTAAGTCACACGGTCCTAGGTCAAGCATGCATAACAATATAAATGAATCAAGGAAAATATGTAACAAGACTGCAAAGTTTGGCAAGGTACACTTGCCTGGTGTTTGAATATCAACAGTCGTCCCGGTATCAGTGGATCATGTGGGTACTCCTCCAAAAGCTGTAATAAATATCACCAACCGTCTCATAAGATGTCAAATAGCTAGAAACGCCTGTCCTTAAGTCCAATTTGGACACAAGGGCAAAAATGACATTTCTGGGCTAAAGCGGGGTCCACATGTGGGCCACTTTGCACCGAAAAGCGTGTTAGGGTCAAAGGTCTCCAGATTTCTCAAACTCAGTGTCTACAAAGTCAGGAACGATGATACCATCCCAACGAAACTTCCAGAATTAGATTCTGATGAGCTGATCACAAAATCGTCCGTCAAGTGGAGCTTGTGGGGCCCGCGATACGCGATATTGTCAACGTTCTCAGAATCGGTCCAAACTTGGATCACAAGACCAGCGTATTGCTACGAGTCCGATGGCGCAAGTTTCATCTCGATCCGACGAGTGTACACAAAGTTACAGCATGTTCCAGAACGGACGGATACGGGACGGTGTCGGCGGATACGCGTTGATTTCGGTGTGCACGCACATCCAAATCAACTTCTGCAAAATCCTACACGTTCGTATCAACGACGCGCACGTTTCGGTAAAGACCGCGTGCAACCAAGTCGTCCCGTTTGGCGGGGCGCACTCAGTTCTGGGGTAAAACAGGGCGTTGTTTTTCCTGTTTTTGGATCGCGGTTTGCGATCACCACAGGACGCAATGCATCGAGCGGGTTGCACGGGCACCGAGAGGGTTATACAGACTATGCGTTGCAACTGACGGAATCGAAAATGGAGTTATGAGGTAAGAGAAAATGGTACCTGAACAAGGCTCCGAGAAGTCTGAATTCCACGTGTCTGAGGGTACTGTTCGTGTCCTGGACGTGTCCTTGTTGTTCTAGGGTTAGGGATGATGTGGGAGATGGCCGGAGCTAGGGCAGAGACGGCCGGGAAGAGGGGTGCTCGGCACGGCGGGTGGAGTGGCTTAGGGTTCCGTTCAGGTGGCTGCGGGTCAGGGCTAGGTGAAGGACGGCGAGGGTGAGGCAACTCGGGTTAGTGGCGGAGCGGGGAGGGTCGATGTGGTGGAGGAGATGGCTGGAGGAAGGTGGTGGAGATGGAGGGATTCATCGAGAACGGGGAAGGAAAGGTCGTCGAGTTGGGGCAGCGGCCGGCGGGCTGCTGACTCGCCGGAGGGGACGAAGCCGAGGGGCTAGGGCACGGGGGTTCTGTCGTGGCGGAGCAGCGAGGTGTTTGAGGGCTGTGGGAGGAGGACTGGGGGACTGCGGGGAGGAGAGTGTCTGTCACGACCCGCACCCAAAAATTGGGCATGAGCCGTGGGTACGTCCAGCCTACGCCGCAGAATCGGCGGTAGAACGCTGTAAAGGTCCGTTCTAGGTCAACCAACTATCTAAATATCTCACAGAAAAATTGGCCACGACCTCTCCAATAGGAGGGCAACCACGCAATATATATAATCTCTCAATCACAATAACTAGGGGAAGAAATAAAGCACGATATGATATCAAAAAGGAAACCAAACCAAAGAGAGCAAGACAATATCCAAAAATATACAGTCCAAGGCCATAATAGCTACAATATCTCACAGCATCAAAAGAATAAGGTACAATCATCCAAAATAACAACTGGAATAACCCAGAAAACCCACATAGCTAACTAGGGCGCTATAGGCGTCTCCTCGGCGCACTCCTCCTCAGGCTCGGGGTCACAACAGTCGTCAACACCCGGCCCGTAGAACGTTGGGCAATAGTCCTCAGGATCCTCTGAAAAAATATGCCCAGTCAGGACTGGAGCGAAGTACATAACTCTAAAAGCAACTCCAAATACATGGTAAGGTGTATATGACGAGCAATAGAAAAGTATACAAGATGCACAGGAAATAAATATATGCTGGAGCACAATAAGTAGCTGCAATATAAACTGGAGAACAATACAAGTAGTGGAAAAGTAACTGCAGGTGAGAAACATGAATGCTAGCTAAGTGCCTTGAGCACAAGTTCGTTATGTGATCGGCTTAGGTTGCACATGAAAAATACTACGATAACTCCATTATGCGTGAGTTGCATAACCGACATACACATGAATACTGTTTGGCTTTGATCACATAACTAACTCCTACTCCCCTCCCCCACTAATACCATTGGGATCCAACCACAACACGCTACGTACATGATAATAGCTCGCGCACATGAAGGTAAGAGCACAAGAAGCACATGATAGCACATGAGAATCAATACCCGAAGCACATGATGAAATACACGTGATAGAGTACCCGCTGAACACGGTAAGGGGGATAGCATCTCATGACGGGATCCACTAGTACCAGCTCGTGTAACAATGTGTCAGAATCAAGTATCACAGTTCTAGAACAGGTGATATAAGCACTATCATGAAATGGAAACTATCAGAGGTAGGTACTCGCCTTATGTCCTGAGCAACTGATGAGGATGAAGATTCGGACCGGTGTCGCAAGGACCTAATACGAAAAGC
>JAYESA010000004.1:288930895-289085895 GCA_036927795.1 Iris macrosiphon
GCTACCACCCCAAATGGATGATGGCTACAAGTTGGCAGCAAAATCCGGTCTACACATGAATATGCCAACGTGCACAAGCAAATAGGCAATGAATTGTTCAAACTGAAGAATTGGTCAAACGGAGAAAGTGGATTTGGAAATTGATTCTTGTTCATTGTGTGAATTCACAGCTAACAATCCCCTCGCAAAAATCAAGTTCCGAAGTGATAGAAGAGTAGTAGAAAAGAATATCTAGGCAAGAGTATACTTTGTACAGATGAGATGGACTACAGCCTTTAATCTCACTCAATGACTATTATTTTTGTCTGAATAAGTTCTTGATGGACTATGCCTTGAATCAGACTTCTTGACCCAGATTCAGAAAATAACACACATAGTACGCTAGAGGTTCTTGGGTCTGTCAGGTGGCACTTTTGAATGGCCATGCGCACTTTTTCATATTCATGAGAGTTGTCTGGGATCGTCCTGTCCCATAGTCGTGGCCTTCACAGCCTCTCGTATAGGTAAGTCCTCAAGGGTTAGTGATAGGTGTCAACCCTACATATAATGCTTGGATCTATTAAGATTTTAAAATTCATCCTAACCATATCACACCGAAACATTGTCACCATCGGGATGGGATATCATTGTACAACCTCGTACAGTCACCTGGGCATTAGTTTATGAGATTTTAATCTCCGAGTTAGTGTTCCATAACAGTCACCGAAGTTTAGGTTGTTTCTACCCATTGAACCGGCTTCTTGGGATCTCCAGTCAGACTCGGTTGGGTTTTCACTGCTGGTGACTTACTTATGGGCTTAACCCCATCCCCTCGATGATTATAGGGTCAATGTCCTAGACAGACCCTTTGCCAAGTGGTCTACAAGGTTCTTTTCTGATTTTATATAGTCAAGAACCATATATTTGCCTAATAGGCTCTTGATTGACTTGAAGCGCAGCTGCAGGTGCATGTTCATCTTAGCATTCACAAAATTATGTTTTAGTAGTTCTATAACCGATTTATTATCACGGTTTATAGAAATAGCAGAAACATGAATATGAGCAACATGTATATGCCTAATCAGGTTTCTAAGCTATTTAGCTTCTGTACAAGTAGTGTCCAAATATATCATTTTAGAGTCCATAGTACTCCTAGCTATGATAGTTTGTTTACATGAACCCCATGATATTGCAGCTCCTCTTAGAGTAAAAAAATATCCAGTTGTGAATTTTACATCATGTGAGTCAATTACCTAGTGTGCATCTGAATAACCTTCTATGATATCAGAGTATCTGGTATAATGAAGTTAATAATATATAGTACCCTTAAGATATCTAAATACTCTTTCTAATGCTGACTAATGAGACTGGTTTGGGTTACTAGTATATTTACTTAGTCTCCCAACAGCAAATGCAATATCATGTCTGGTTCTATTTGTTATATACATAAGAGAACCTATCATCTGAGAAAATCTATGTTGTTCTACAGGTGAACCTTCATTCTTCTTTAGAATGGTACTGTTGTCGAAAGGAGTGGGGGCAAGTTTCTTATCAAATTAATCAAATTTTCTCAGCATTTTCTCAATAGAGTGTACTAAGGATAGAGTATAATCCACTTTGGATTTGGACACTTGCATTCCTAGAATCAGGTTGGCTTCGCCTAGGTCTTTCATATCAAACTTGCTAGATAAATAATCTTTAGTATTATTTATCAACTCAAGTGTTGAACCTAAAATGAGGATGTCATCCATATACAAGCATAAAATGACACAACTTTCATCTGAATTTTTAGAGTATATATATTTATCATACTCATTTGGCAAGAAAGCATATCCTAGATTTACTTTATCAAATTTGTTATGCCATTGCTTGGGAGCTTGCTTTAGGCCATAAAGTGATTTTACTAATTTACAAACTTTCTTTTAAGTAACCATATCTTAGAACAGTCTGCACATAGACCTCAGATCAACTCTTAGATTATTTATAAAAAAAATAAAGATTCCTTCTAATTTATCTTTCAGCAAACCTGTAACCAAAATAAAATAATGTTCAGAGTTACCGGCCTATAGGGAAGTCGCACTGAATGTACTTCCCTAAGAGTTGATCCGAGGTCTATGTGCAGACTGTTTTCGAATGCTCCTAGTGGTAAACCCTTCGGTACTACCGGCTTCTCGTTGTCGCATGCAGCTTCGAGAGATGCGACCCGAACTTATCCTTGCCCAGAACGAAACACGAAAGAGAATGAAGAGTGGAACAACGATTAGCTTCGGATTGTAGGACCAAAATAATGGAGCACTTTTATGAATGAATTTTTTTGTATACAATCAATTGAGAAGATGGGTTTAAATAAGCTACTACCCCAAATGGATGATGGCTACAAGTTGGCAGCAAAACCCGGTCTACACATAAATATGCCAACATGAACAAGCAAATAGGCAATGAATTGTTCAAACTGAAGAATTGGTCAAACGGAGAAAGTGGATTTGGAATTATTATTTTTGTTCACTATGTGAATTCACAGCTAACAGTTAGATCTAGGATTAAGGTTAGGTTTGGATTTCTGATGTGGTTTCTTTGTGGGTTGATCTTTGTATCTGTGAATCGTGTCCAAAACTGTCGAACACGGGGGATCGGGTTTTCTGTGGATGTAATGAAAGTGAATAAAATGATAGGATACAGACACCCGGGGTCAGACTTGAGCCTGACACGGAGATGATGGACACAAATTTTCATATGGACACGAATCAGGACACGAACTGGCGATGCTGGCTGCCTGTGGTGGTGGCTGAATGTTCTTGGGAATTGGGAAAGGATCTTGGGAATGAAACCCTAGAAATATTGGCTTAAATATGCTAGTCATGACTTGCTCTCCAAGAGATGGTAACCTTGTAAATTTCTAAAGAAAAAAATATTAAAATTGAAAAAAATATTCCTAGAAGCTTCCAAAGGCTAACTAATTCCTAATTAGATATTAATTAAATTCATAGACCAAAACCATAGAAATTTCATAATATCTCAAATGGATACAAATTATTATGAACCAAAATCAAAATAATAACTAGTCCTTTAAAAGCTTTTCATTAAACCAAATAATTTTATGATTTCAAAAGAATAAATTTTCGAGCTAGGATATTTTATGACGTTTTTATAGAATTCTAGTAATGTATTTTAAAAAGTAAATCAATATTTAGAAAAAAATAATTTTCTAAACATGATATTTGATATTAAATAAAAATCTCAAATATTTGAAAATATTGGAAACCGGAGGTTCCAAATGACTATTGGAAAGTCAAATTTTTTACATACGCATTGCGTATATAAACTCTATTTTTTACTTTTGCAAATTAGTTCAACCAGGAAACCCCCTAGCCTAGCAATAGAGGCTGGTAAGTAGGGCTGCAAATGAGCCAAGCCGTTCATGCGCTGCTCGAAGCTCCGCTCGATAAAAGCTCATTTGAGCTCGGTTTGTTTAGTAAACAAGCTGAGCTAAAGCTTCATTTTCGAGCTCTTTAATAAACGACCCAAGCTCAAGCTTAGAAGTACTCGGCTTGTTTGAGCTCGTGAGCTGCCTCGTTTATGAGCTTGCGAGCTGACTCGTAAGCTGGCTCATTTAGAAGCTTATTGCTGGTAGTCTACAAGTTTGTTTTGTTATTTAAATTTAAATTTATTTTTTGTCGAATTCTAATTTATATATGTTTGTCTAATAATATGGTTGTGTGCATTTTATATTTGTATGTCCTTAATAATTGATATTAAGAAACTTTTTTTAATTGATTGTTTATAAATAAATTGTTAATATTACAGGTACTTGAATTCAAGCCTAACTAGCTTAAATTGAGCTCGTTAAGCTGGAAATAAAGTTGAGCGAGCTGGAAATCAAGCTTAACGAGCTTGGTTTGAACTTGTCGAATTTGTTTATCAAACCGAACTTGAGCTCAAACCAAACCAAGCTTAAGCTTAATATAAACGAGCTCGAGCCAATCTCAAGCTCTAAAATAAATAAATTTATCAAACTCGAGCTCGATTAATTCTAGTCAAGCCTAAGTCCAAGCTTATAAAAGTTTGGCTCATTTGCAGCCCTACTGGTAAGGGACAAATGGGAGATATTGGGTTGGACTAGGGACCTAATTGTAATTGTCTACAGTGTCCAAATATAAAAAGTGGGGACAAATGCAAGAAAATTACACAAAAGTGTTTCATTGCTTCAAACTTAATTCTGTGGTAGTATATTTTTGGCAAATTCTAAAAGCACTACATATATTACTTAGGACAACCAAATTATTTTTAATTTTTTTAAAAGTTTGCCATTAGTTTTTTTTTTTTACTTGAGGACAATCCAAATTCTTATATAAAAATCAATGACTTCTATTTTTCAACATAACTTTTTTTTTCCAGGACTGTCACAATGTTGACAGTCCTTTCAGTTGCAAGAACTGTCACAAGAATTAGGAAGAACTGTGAAATTTTTTTATAGTCCATGGAAGAAGAAGAGGAAAAAGAAGAAGAAGAAGAAAAAGAAAGGACGGGTGCGGACGACAGCGAGGACGGACCGCCGTCCGCCGACAACAACAGCAACAACAGCAACAACGACAACAACAACAGCGGAGGCCGCTCGCCTCCGCCTCCTCTCCCGCCTCCTGCTGTCGCCTCCTCCTCCTACTCTTCTCGCCTCCTCCAGCCTCTGCCTCTTCCTCTTCCTCCTCCTCCTCCTCCTCCGACGGTTGAATTTGGGATTATGATTAATGTTATGATTTGGAGGTTAGAGAATTTGAAGAGGGAGAAAGTAAAAATTTAGAATGAAAATTTTTAGAAAGGTTTGAAGGAGTTGGACTGTCCTAAATAAATTTTGGACTATTCTAAATAAAAGTTATAAAAATTTGAACTGTCCTGAAATCACAGTCCTAATTAAAATAAAGAGTGCCTATATAATCTGCCGATATTTTCTGTGCAGCCGAACACCGCTTCGCAATGAAGAAAATGCGAATATCCACTGTTCCAATGTCAATTATCGGTCCACGACGTCAATAGACTCGGGCCCGTCCGGATTCTAGTCAATCAGTACACGCCACGTCACATTGTCAAAATACATGGTCACATCATAGGGTCTCCTCCAAAGCGCACCATTCAACTTCTACAGAAGAAAAGAGGAGAGATGGGCTTGCACGAAAGGGAAGAATAAAGGCTTGCACGAAAGGGAAGAAGAAAGGCTTGCACGAAACGAAACGAAACGAAACGAAACGAAATTATCGAGAGAGAGGAGAAGAGAGAAACATGCAGCAGAGATTGTCGGCGGCGGCGTCTGCAGTTTCTCCGGCGGCGGCTACGGGACAGAGGCGGCGGTGCGAGGGGATGGCGATGGGTTCGATCACGCTCGACCTCCGCCCCGGCTTCGGCATCGGCCACTTCACCATCGGTAAGGATTTTTCTCGAACAGATCTCCGATCCCGTTCTCTCTGCGTTGCACGGACACAACACATCACAGACGCTGACACAACACGGACACGGCACGAAAACGATGGGTTTCTTAGAATCACGTGCTGCTTTTGTCGCTATACCACACGTGGCAGGAAATAGTTCCGGGAATAATGTAATGAATATAGGGGAAGATGTGGGCTCATTGGAGCTGCAAAACTCATGCTTTTTGTATTTGAGTGCATTTTTAGGAAGAGTACTGCAAAGCAGAGGGGGCACTTTTGGGGAATTTGCTTATACGTTTCGTGGTTTCTTCAGAATATAGAGAATCGCAGTCCGGCAGTACATTGATGTCATATATTGCAATTATGGACTCAATGCTTTGCGTGGCACCGTTTGGTCAAAGGAACCGTAGGAATTAGGCCTTATTCCTTAATTCGTCAACTAATGTTGGATTTTGATGATCATGAATTAAATAATTAGAGAAAAACATAAAACAGAGATGGAGTAGAGAAGGTTTGAGCAAAATCCCGGAATTTTAATTCCTTGACTAAGAGGGTGTGGCCAGGCGCGATGACAGTGTCAGGATATACACCATAAATCCGTGTGCTACCTACATTTTGTTGTTTTGAAGACTCTTAATTCTAAAATATCATCAAGAAGTAATGTGTTGTTGAATAAGGTTACACGACATAAGACATGTACGAGCTGTGCCATTGGTTAAAGAGCATTCGGGTAGAGATGCACGTGTGACATGAAGTAGTAAGTTACGACATGGTATGCCTTTTTGGCTCACTCTGTGATACTTGCTTTCCATGAATGATATAATATTAATGTCTTAGTAGGTTTCCTTTTCCACCTTCACATAAACATAGAAATTGGTCCTGAATTGGAGTTGTACTATTTAGAAATAACAGATAAAATCTCTAGTAGTTTTCATGTTATTCTAACATCTCCAGTTCATTTTTGATTCAGGGATGTCTATACGCGAAGCATTTTCTCAAGTAGAGCTGCAACCCAACATATATGATGTTGTCCATGTGAAATATTATGATGAGGTTCGAGTTCCTTTTTTATTTATTTGATCAATGTGATCTATATCAATAGTATAAACTACTCAATAAAGAACAGAACATGCTAAAAAAGTTCATGTTGAGCATATCTCTACATTAATATACATAGTTAAACATGGACATAACCATTATTTTAGTTGATTATTTTATAATTGAACATCGGTCAGCTGGAGTTTGTCCCAAATTTGTTTCGTTCACTTGCTGATTAAATACAGTTCTTGCTGCTGCATCATTGGATGTAATAAACTTGGTTTCCATTTCACGTGCCAGATCTGCTTGCGCAGAGTCCTCTAAGGGAAAAAAAGTTGCATCAATCAATTTTAACTTTTTCAAAAGTAGAACTTTAGGTTAGAGTTGGTTTGGAACTCTCTCAACCTTCAGATCGAACTTTTATCCATAAAATGAAGTATATAAATGAATCGGGTTTCATCTTAAGGTTACCATAAAGTATTGTGACGAAGTATGCATAGTACAAATTCGTTAAACCCTTTTTGTTCTCTTCCCTTATCTGGCTTAGATTCTTGTCCTGTCTACATCTAGATCAACCATACTCTAGTTTCCTTTCTCATGTCTTGCAAGCTTACTAGGGGGACTATATCAAGTTCCTGTATACATGTATGTAGCGAAGTGTTCAAAACCAATATCATTATCTAGATTGCAAAGGAGCATTGCTATACTCTATTAGTGAGAAGTGGAATATCAAGACATGACTTTGTGAGCCAATTATCTTGTGAATCACTTAGGGATAATGAATATAATGAAGTATTTTTTCCAATAGACTTGCATATCATAATTCCTCCATGTTGAGGATTTCTACCAATGCTGTGGAAGACAATAGCGACTTCTAGTTGATTAGGAGGGGTCTTTAGGGCCTAAAGGTAGGTGGAGTTAGACGACACTGAGCATATATATATATATATAAATATATATATATATATATATATATATATATATACTGTGTTGTGAAGAGTAAACTTGCCCAAAACTGTAATGCAATTAAAGGAACTACTAGCAAACATTTTCTAAAAATGCAATTAAACATATGAACCATATTTATGATTAAGCTTCCAGTTGCCATGGTAAAGAATAGCAGGTCTATAAACTAATCATTATTTGGTAATCCTTGCCTAGAACAGAGCTAGGAAGACTAGGGATGGGCCTAGGAAGGTTTTGGCAGTGCCTAGGCGGTTTTAGGCGGGCCTTGGTTCAAGCTTGGACAGGACTACGCAGTCTCAGGTAAGACTTAGGCAGGCACCTAGTGCCTGAAGGTCCGATCGTTTCATGATAGATAGAGGGGCTTAGGCATCTTAGGAGGCATTTTTGACAATAGTAGATCCATCAACCTACACATCATTTCAAGAATCTGTCACTTAAAGAAAGTTTTATGTTTGCTAAATCGAAAAGCCACCTAAGACCCCCATGTTTATGTTCTCGACAAGCAAGAATATTGCAGGCCTTTCTATACAAAATCTTTACAAAGCAAAATCATTATGACTAATTTATATTTGTAATTCAGATTTCTACAAATTTAGTATTCTATGCTGTTGGTTTTTTAAGTCTTAACCATTCAACTTTTTCAATATTTTTCCTCCATCCTTGCAGGAACCGCTGAAATTGGACATTGTAATTAGCTTCCCGGATCATGGTTTTCATCTTCGTTTCGATCCTTGGTCACAAGTATGCATACTTCATCTTTGTAGTTCTTGTTGAGTATTTAGTACTTCTTACCTCCCCTTCCCCTTATCCCAACTACTCAACCCATCCACCACTCTACCATACATACAAGACCGCATAGCTAAGAAGAACGGGCGTGCTTTTGTAATTAGAACATAAATGTGGTCTTGGTTGGTTTACTTTATTCTGCATCCTATTGAAATTGGCTTTAAGTATTTATTTAGAAATAGGTCTTGCCATTTATTCTAGGATAACAACACATTCTTATCAGTTATATATTGATCTATCCAATGTTTGTACGAGGAATCTAGAATTTATCATTATCATGCAGCTTACATCCTTGTTGAGATACGTCACAACAAGTCTCTGCATGTCTATGAAGTGTAATCCATGCTAATAAATCTATAATTAGGCCGCCATTGACATACTTAATATTTGTATTTTTTTGTAACATAAGAGGACCGACTGTTCCCACTGCTAACTGATATTCTTGACCTGAAAAGCATCCTTAGCTACTGCCTTATCTTTATATGTTTGTTTGTACTTAACATGAATAAAAAGTTCTATGTAATGCCACATCCTTCATTCAATCAACATCTGTTTTCCAATTACCTTTTTGCGCAGTCACTAGTAAACATTGTTTATGTTGCATATCCAACTTTATGCTCAAGTCCAGTCAAACTTGTAAACAAGCATCACTTTTTTTTTAAACTAATACATTTCCGATTGGATTGGATTGGTCTAACATGTTGATATAGAAACTTCTTAATATTGTCTTGCCTTGATGGCTAAATTGCTATGACTGTTATACATGTGTAGTTAATTTTCCAACAATTGTTTTTTTTTAAATGATTGACTACCTTTAGTATATGCTCACGCCCAAGCCCAAGCGAAATTATCAACATTCCCCACTCCTTTTGTTTTGTAAAGAGCTCGTACATTTTGGATTGGGCTGGAATGATCTAATATGTTGATATGGAAACTTCTTAATGTTGTCTTGCCTTGATGTATAATTTGCTATAAATGTTATAACTGTGTCAGTTAATATTCTAACGAGTTGATTTATCTTGCAAAGATTTGGCAACTTCAGTATATGTAACTTATAGGGTTCTGTCCAGCAGTCTTATTATTCATGTATGGTATTTATAAGATTTATTATAGATTGTTGTAGCTAGTGTTATGTTTGAGGCAAGGTAACGCAGGTTGCCATGTTCAAAAGAATGCAAAGCTCAGGGAGTAACACATGTCCAGACCATCTTAAATATCATCATCGATCTAGTCACTTTTTAAAATATGCAATGGAGGCTAACGATGTACCTGTTAGGAGTGATAAGATTGTAGATATATGAGTTAGTAGAATTACTTCAGACCAAACTAAACATGGGATGGGACTCTAAAAAGGATACAATAATTTCTGATATTATTGAGTTTCTGGTTCGTAATAGAGCTGAATGGAAGCAAGGGATTCATGTACATGACCAACTTTTTGGGATAGAAGATATATTGTCGTTTTAATGACAATAATTGCAAAGTGAAGTGAGCTTATCCATATAACTCAGGGAAAAAAAATATTTTGTTGTATTTTTTTCATTTAGAAACTGAGGAGAGAGAGAAGATATTCTTTTATGAGTTGAGTGAGTGAGGTGACTTATAGTGACGGAGACAAAGAAATGGATGGTTTTGAGCCACCTAAGCTCGAGGTGCTTCAGCATCTGCTGTTCTTTCTTTCTAGTCATCTAAGATTTATACGGGTTGTACTTACCACCGAAAATATAACTATCTCAGTACCTCTAATGCTTTGTCTCGACTCCAAGGATCATTCCCTCGCTCTCATCTTTGAAAAAGAAATTAAATGCAAACCCACAACTTATTATGTTTGTTGATATAGAATGGCGGACCCATAGGAATTCCCTAAGTTGGAACCACGTGCCAACATCTTTATAGCTCATCATATCCTCCTCATAACTACCTCCCTCCAATATATTTAGTGTCTTTCCTACCGCGACCTCTTAGGAACCTTTTTTTCATATATGTATAGTATGGTTTTTACGGCTGTAAAAGAAAAATCCTCAGAGAAGCTTAGGGACAGTAGTAGACTTACTGTTTACTGTTTTATTTTTAAGAACGTTCACAAACAAAGTTATGCTATACTTTTAAGGCAACTCCAGTACACGATTATGAATGATATAATACAATTTGCTCAATAATATAACTTCTTTTTGAATCTTATATTTAAGTTATGCTATACTTTTAAGGCAACTCCAGTACAAGATTATGAATGATATAATACAATTTGCTCAATAATATAACTTCTTTTTGAATCTTATATTTTCTGTAGAGATTGCGTCTAATTGAGGTTTCTGATGTCAAAAGACTTCAGATGCGCTATGCAACTTCTCTGATTGGGTGAGTAAAATGCTCCCTGTTGATATTTTTCTCTATTTTATATTTCGTACTTGAGTAACATTCTTCCTTTCAGAGGCCCCTCCACTTTGGCAACTTTTGTGGCAGTATATGCACTTTTTGGGCCAACATTCCCTGGAATTTACGACAAAGAAAGAGGAGTATATACCCTATTTTACCCGGTATGTTGGTGGAGAAATGATCACAATTCGATTTGTCCCTTTTTTATACTTCTGCTAGCTTATATTGATAATTCTGTTGTCAGGGATTATCCTTTGCTTTTCCCATTCCCAGTCAGTATACAAATTGCTGCAATGAGGTGGAAGGTTTGTCTCTCACAAGTGAAAAGTAATTTTTTTTTTAATCATGGAGCTCTTGTAAGTAGCATCTCATGGTTGTTTCTAATTATTATGGCAGTATCAGCTGAGCTGCCTCTGGAATTCCCTGATGGAACAACCCCAGTAACATGCCGTGTTTCTATATATGATAGCTCCTTAGATAGTAAAGTTGGCGTGGGATCCTTGATGGATAAAGCTACTGTTCCTTCATTGCCTGCCGGCAGTTTATACATGGAAGAGGTTCATGCTAAGGTTGGAATTTTCTGTTTCAGTTTTCCTTTCCTTTGTAATGTTCTACACATGGGGGCATAACTATATCGTTGATGCTATCTGCAATTTTTTTTTAATCTAGCTCTTTGTTGGTACCTATATGAATCCTTTTCTATTCATCTTGTGTAAAATGTCCACCTTTTACTACGTTCTACACTATTTCGTAGATACGTCTTTCTTACAATTTGTATATCCTCTTTTTATTACCTAGGTTGCTCACTTGCATGGACGCAAATAGGACACAACATGATACTGACACGTTGACACATACATGACCACCTATTTTTTTAACTGCATGTGAGTAATGGTTTCTAGGTTAATCATCACATGTTTCCTTTTTCCAACTTTCTGTAGATCTTATGTATGATATGGGTATATTCCTTTTGACGTTAATCTGATTCCTGTCCTTCTTGTAAATAATGCATAATATACCCAGTAAGTAGAAATGTTTATACCGGAAAAATTACATTTCAAACATAGTTGCTTAAAATTTTATGCGGTCTTTCTTGTTCAGCTTGGAGAAGGGCTGCGGTTTACAATTGGAGGCCAACATATACCTTTTGGTGCATCACCACAGGCAAGTCTCTTAGTGTAATAGGAAGATTCTTCCCTTTTAATCGATGTTTGAAGAAGAAACTGAAACAACTATGTAAAGTTCTGAACAGTTTTGGCCATAGATGATTTGGAGTAAATGAAAAAAGAAGATTCTGGGATAAGTCTACGTTACAGATAGCCTGAAAAAGGCCAAAATTAGTGAATTGATTGCAGCGGTTTTGTCAAGAAGATTTCAAAGAAAATAGAGGGAGGTGGGATTACTTTATCTGTCATATTATTCATGTAGCCCCAGAAATCTTCCTAAATTTACAGAAGCATTATACTTTGAAATGTAATTACCCAATCTGATCCAATTACCATTACAGATAGTTTTTGCCTGAAAATGACCAAAACTAGTGAATTGGTTGTAGCGGATTTGTCAAGAAGATTTCAAAGAAAATACAGGGAGGTGGGATAACTTCAACTATCATATTATTCATCTAGCCTCAAAAGTCTATCCTAAATTTACAGATGCATTATATTTTGAAACTGTAATAACCCAATTCGACACAGTTACCCTTGATCTACACACACACTCACTCTAGGAAAGGGGCACATAAGAGGGGCAAAAATTCTTGCAAATAGTATTCTATTTGGACATTTTTAGAAATATTATCCCCCTCTCAGTCACACCAACCTCCCTTTCTGGATGCCATCACCATATTCATGTTCAATTGACTGGTTATAGATTGCCATTCAACTCTGGCCCTTGATGGGTGAGTAGTGAATATCCCATTTACTTGCTCTTAGTAGCTTGTTCTTGTTATTGTCACATTATTGATAATCAACATTATTGATAATCCTATCATTATTTTATTATCAAGTATTAGTATATTATATACCAAACTCCATCAATTTAAGTGCTACACTTCTAAAATCCACACTTTGACAACTATAGATTTGTTTCTCGTAAATCTACGTAGATTTAATATGAGTATTTGTATGTGGTTTGTTCATATTTATTCACCTAGATTCAGGTCCAAAGGTGGTGATAATCATCATCTGAAGGATCACCTTCGCAATGACTATGGCGGGTTCCCTCAACCCTGCCAATGCCTACAAGTCATTGGCTCATTCTTCAACAGGCACGGGGCCAAAGATCAAGTTTTGCTTGATTGCTTGTGTGCTTATGATTTCAAGTTCTATTTCACTCCTCGATGTTTTTTTCTTCCCTCTTTCAGCGTGGTACTACCTCACTACCAGTTACCATGGAGCATTTAGCCTTGCAAGGTCGTCGTTCCTTGTTCACACGTGATTCCACATATCCCATGCTACTTGGGTCAGAGCATGAGCTAAAAATGCTCTCAGTTACTGAACTCATCCATCTAGGTTGCAACACTCCACTGCTCCACCTAGCTACAAGATGCTTTTATTGCTCTGCCATAAGCCCTTTCTCCCATAGTCACAAGTAATCCCTGTATTTTCTTACATATGTGAGTTAGATTTCCAATGGCTGTTATAGCTTTCTCCGA
Organism: Iris macrosiphon; assembly: GCA_036927795.1. Taxonomy (NCBI): domain Eukaryota; kingdom Viridiplantae; phylum Streptophyta; class Magnoliopsida; order Asparagales; family Iridaceae; genus Iris; species Iris macrosiphon. Next base: position 288,944,111 of record JAYESA010000004.1, read on the forward strand.
CCTGCTCGATTGGTTTCATGCCAAATAGGAAGAGCTATATAATTAGTGAAACCATGTAAATCCATCTAAAAATGGAAATGCATGTCCATTTAAATAGCTGTTACTATCTGCTCCAAAAACAAGTCTTGGTTTAATTGAGCAAAAAGGGTCCTTTCAATTAAAAATTTCACATGATAATACAGATCATGTATCTTGGGGGGGGGGGGGGGTGTGTGGGAATTAAGGCCCTGGTACCTATTGGATTGTGTATCATACATGGAGCTATATAGTGATTATCAATCTCAGACCTACTATTAAAAAGTCAGAAAAAACTTTTTTGTCACTCAAAAAAGCTATGCTTTTTAATGTTAAAAATATTATTTCAATATCAAAATATACCAAGCTTTTTGTTCCATCCGCATCTTGTGTTTATCATGACTTTTTCTCCTTGGTTACCGATACTTGTTATTTTAACAACATTCACGGGTCCTCTTGTTCTGAGAATCATATTAGTCCTAGTAAGGAGTGGTGGTATTTGTTGATCGAGAGACCATTAAATCTCCGGAGAAGCAAGCTTCAATGCTCCCTAGGACAATGAGACCATTATTGATGGGAGGATTATGAGCATTAATGCAAAGGAACCTTTCTTTCCCTTGTTAGTCATGGCACAACGTCGAACCCCCAAATAAAGCACCACTAAAGAAGGGGGGGCAAGGAAATTCCCTTTGTTTTCCCTTACTGTGAACCTTGGCGTCTTCCATAACAAGCCTGCTGTTTTTATTTTTGATACAAGAACCCCTGGTTTGTGATAAAAATGGCCGAGCAATTCCAGCAAGCAATATGAATACCTTTATGTTTTACAGACCATTCTAGGATTCCATTTCTTAGTACCATTACCAAAATGAACTCATGCTTCCAAATTGTTGTTTCTGTACCATGTCATTTTTTTATTTTCTTTTTTGAACAACCAAACTTTGTTCCAAACTGTTGATACAAATCTTCCAACAAGATGAAGAGGAATTTGTTCATTTGTAGTACTCCTCGAGGAGGAATATAAAAATAATATCTTCGTGTGTATATATATATATATATATATATATATATGTGTGTGTGTGTGTGTGTGTGTGTGTGTGTGTGTCAAAATCTTTTGGCTCTAGTGGTCATGTCACGCACCGCTCCCAAAATACGACGAGCTAAGTACGTAACATCATCCCCATGCTACGCGACATACATTCTAGTACTGTATTCGCGATTGTCGTTCGTAAGGTTCTAGGATAGGATTATTACATGTCACATGGTGCATAATATAATAAATAACAAGTTTCTACATGACATTCTAAACTATAAATAGGAAAAATTACTATTCTACCCGACTACAACCATTAACTCAATATACATGTAATACATTTATACCTTTAATAAATAATGAGGAGAAATCTAGTTCGCCTTCAATTGTAGCATTTCAATTTTGCTCTCCAACTGTTCTTTAATATTTGATAGCAGCTTCTTTTGGAATATTGCTACAAAACTAGTGAACAATACTAGGTCGTCAAACGACATGCAAGCCCTCAGTCAAGGACGGAAAAATAAAATAAATCGAGAATCTGAGAAGTAGGATTCTCGGAATTCCAAAATAAAGGAACTGAATGATTCAAAGAGATTATTGCGTTAACTTGAAATACGATCATGACTAGATTCTATTCTAGTGAATTCTCAGTGTTCGTCTTATGACTAAGTCCTAACAATTCATACATCACAATTACAATCACAAACAACCTAAGTTCACTACCACTGTCATGCCCCAGTCCCAAAATTATGTGGAACCAGGCCACGTGGCATTGGCCAGCTGATACGTCTCCGAAGAAAAATCCAATTTATTGGACCCAAAGAGACGTGCTACGCTGTCCTAAAATACTAACAAGTCTAGTACTGGCATATAACAGGTAACATCTAATCTCATCCACAATATATCAAGGAACACTGAAATAAGTACTGGAATATAAGTGCTAAGTCTGAAATGTCATAGTACAACCCAGATATGTCTGGTGGGAACAAACCCACTACAAAAACTAAAAATAAGAGTGCTGAAATATAACAAGACTAAAGCATCGGCTATCTAGATAAAGAGGCTCCAGCTCTAGATGGCAAGTCTACCCAAGATCAGAGGAACTCGAATGGCAATACCTCTAATTCCTCCTCGGATGCGTACCTCGTCTCCTGTCCAGGTCCGTACACCGTGGGATAGTACGCCTCATCTAAATCTGGAAGGGAACCAGGTTCTCAGTGGGACATAACAAGATACATAAAAGCATGTTATATATAAATACTGAATAAATAAAGGGTGAGCTAACCATCTAAGTGAATGCAATGTGAAGACAACCTTGGTACGTATAGGAAGGCGTAGGCATAACGTCCAACGTCCTCTAGAGTATGGTATCTGCAACGTCCATTATTCCGAAGAATGAGGTATCTGTATATATATATAACGTCCAACACTCTTAAGGGACGTGGTATCTGCAAAGTATATATACGTCCGTATCACTCCGAAGAGTGCGGTATCTGCAATAAAGGAGGTGGATGTCCCATACGCCTACTAGTTGTCTACCCCGCCCAATGCGGATATACAAGTCGAATCCACAACGTGCATACCACGTAGTTATATGCCAAGTCACAACTTTCTAGATAATCCTGACTACGTGCTAAACCGTGATGTGTGTTTCACGCACCGGTAGCTAATCGAGTACGCGAACCCGCATCCCAACATGAGTTGCAATCGTGATGCGTGTAAAAGTGTCAGGGTCTAGGAGGATATCAGAATACCCTCGCATCTGCAGGTGGGTCTGCTAATGTCTAAGTCTGATACACTACGTATCGACATATTTGTCGATTTCACCCGAGTCAATCTCAGGCGCACACAGTTATATGTACAACAAGAATATATGCAACAATTTATAATTTAAACAGTAAAATTTGGCAAGGTATACTTGCCTGAGCAAGACTTCGTATAGTGTACGTCCTGATAATGTGTGTAAGTTTTGGTGAAAGAAGTGGGATTAGAGTTTGGGAAGTGTTGTAATATATATAGGGATAAGGAGGCGGTGGGGAAACTTAGGGATTAAGAATTACTGCTGCTGCTGCTTTCATTGGCTCTAGTTTCGGTTGTTCTTCCATTAGTTTAGGTTTCGGTTGAGGAGTTTTTAGTAACAACAGGTAGAGAGGCGGTGGGGGATGAGTCATAAGAGGGTTTTTTTACGCGCAGTGAAAGGAATTAACGGTGGAATTGGTTTACGCGCGGAGGTGGTTTTGCTACTGCTGCTGTTGTTGTTTCTAACTTTACGCGCGTAGGGAAGAAAAGTTGGTTTTACTACTGCTGCTGTTTACGCGCGGAAAAAGGACAAGCGGGTAAAGGGGTTTTGGGTTTGGGTTGAGATCCAATAGGAATTCTATTTTTATTATTTATATATATATATAGAAAATTCTAAAAAAAATACATTGGTGTATACGGTTAAGATAGCTACTGTCCAAAAGGTCTCCTACATGGAATAAATTAGGAAAAATTTATAATGGCTCCATAAATCCTCTAAGTGCTCAAATATCTTAAAAATAAAATCTAATAAAATCTATTCTCCATATTTAGCTCATAACTATTATAAATAAATAATAAAACCGTTTTCAGAATTTAGGGGTTTTACATTCTACCCAACTTATAAAAATTTCGTCCTCGAAATTAAAACTAAAGTCACGGTAGAAAGTAAGAATGGTAGAAGATATATAAATTTAACAAGGTAATCTGTGAACAGGTTCGGATAACGTTTGCGTATGTCGTCCTCGTGTTCCTAAGTGGATTCTCCTGGTGCGCCATACTTCCATGCTACGCGGACCAAGGGAATAGATTGGTTTCTCAATACTTTCTCTCGATGATCAAGAATTTCCACGGGTTGCTCTTGATATGATAAGCTCGGCCCAATGGTGATTTCTGAATGGTCGAGGACATGACTGCTGTCTGCCACATACCGCCTGAGTTGTGACACATGGAATACGTCATGTACTCCCTCAAGTGAATGTGGTAGCGCAAGTCGATACGCCACTTCTCCCACTCTCTCTAGCACGTTAAATGGCCCAATATATCTTGGACTCAACTTACCGCGCCCTCCGAATCGAATGGTGCCTCTGGTGGGTGATATCCTCAAGAAGATATGATCGCCTTCTTTAAACTCCAAAGGACGACGATGAAGGTCTGTCCATTGTTTTTGCCTGTCTTGCGCTGCTCGCAAGTGTCCTTGGATTTCCTTTACCTTCTCCACTGTGTGAATAATTAATTCTGGTCCTAGAATCTGTCTTTCACCTACATCGCCCCAGTCCCAAAATACGTAGGACTAGGAGTACGCAACACGTCCAGTCGTATGTATACGAACTCCAATATATGGAAATCATATACACACGTACGCTGTATATGAATATGCAATCCATCAGTGGTAATATACTGTCATAACAAGTCACACAGAATCTATATCTCATCGACAGCACAAATAATCAGTAGGAATAAAAGCTGAATAATAACTGGATATCCAAAATAAGTATCAAGTCTGATAGTCGGGTGGAAACAAATCCACTACAAAACGACTATTCTGAAGTAGCAAAATATCTAAACAACGTCAATAAATCACAGATACTCTGAGGGTAGGATCTCCTCAGTCAGGTTCGTGGAGTCAGGTCCATGTCCGTACTCCTGTGGGTACTCCTGCTCGTCCATATCTGGAAAGGAACCAGGTCCTCAGAGGGACGTAACAAGATACATATAAACATGCCAATAAAGTACTGAAATAAAAACATCCACTGGGCCGCCTAACCGTCTAAGTGTATGCAATTTGAGAACAACTTTCCAACACGTGGGCTATGTGGCCAAATAATGGGATTGGCATGATTTTCTTGGAAAATCAGGGGCCTAAAAGCATGTCGTCTTTTGAACGGCAGAGGCCGCCAGTAATATATAGTGGTCATCATCACCCGTTTCTCCGGTGGAGAATCCGGACGTACAAGAGAAAAGTGCATAGGAGCCCAAATGCTTTACTTATTGTTCTCCCCACCCCATGCTCTAAGCATGCCATATCCATGACACGATACAACCTCTAAATAAGTGCTAGGTCTACTAGCATACAAAGTTTCTATTAGCAGTCATCCCTAACGCACGGCTCTTACGTACAGGCGGCCAACCCAATACGTAGTCCGAAATCTATATGAGACTCACAAATCGTGTAAAAACTTGTGTCACGGCCAATGAATCCAACTAATACTCCATAATACTGGGGTAGTCTCATGAACACGATCCAATGCAAATATATAAATAAAACAAAATCATGCATCATTTGGAATATAAATAATAGTACTGTGGCAAGGTATACTTGCCGAGCAAGGTTCCGTATAGTGCAAGCGTCCACAATAGTGTTAAGTTGAAGGAGTGAGAGTTTATGGTTATATATAGAGAATAAGAGGCGGTGGGAAAAACTTAGTGTTGAAGAAAACTAAAACTACTGCCGCTGCTGTTTTCTTTCTTTTCATTGGTTTTTGGTTTCGGCTGGGGGTGTTTTAGTAATATTAGTGTTAAGGAGTGGTGGAATGAGGAGCTTACACGTGTGGGAAGCAAAGCAAAGCAAAATTGGGTTTTGCTTCTGCTGCTGATATTTTCTTCTCCTATTGGGGTGTTTTGGGTTTTACGCGCGATGAAAGGAAGAGTTTACGCGGGGTAAAATAAGCGGTGGTTTTGATACTGCTGTTGCTGCGGTTTACGCGCGGAGAAGTATACGCGGTGGTTTTGCGGTTTGCTGTTATCTGTTTACGTGGGGAGATTACTTTACGCGCGGGGTGTGTTTAACGGGTTACGGGTTTGGTCTGATAGAAAATTCTATTTTCTATTCTTTTTTTTTCTTATTAATAAAAAAAAAATATATATATACATATACCTATTTATTTATAGAAATCTGGATAGGATATTGGTGTATATGGTTAAGGTAGCAACTGTCCAAAGGTTTTCTACATGGAATAAAAATTAGAAAATTTTTATAATGGCTTCATAAATCCTTTAAATGTTCAATACCTCAGAATAAAATCTATTTTCTCTATTTAGCTCATAATTACCATAAAATAATAAAAATACGGTTTTCAGAATTAGGGGTTTTACACTTCCTTCCATACAATGCTTCGTAGGGAGCCATTTGAATGCTCGCTTGATAGCTATTATTATAGGAAAACTCAACCAAATGTAAATGGTCCTCCCATGATCCACTGAAATCAAGCATGTACGCTCTCAACATATCTTCCAGTGTTTGAATAGTACGCTCGGATTGGCCATCTGTCTGCGGGTGATACGATGTACTGAACTTTAGGCGGGTACCAAGACTCTCTTGCATGCTCCGCCAAAAGTAAGATATAAACCTCGTATCCCTGTCAGACATGATACTAATTGACACTCCGTGCAGTCGCACAATATCTCTCATGTACATGTCTGCTAAGTCCTCTGTGGATTGCCCAACTCTGAAGGGTAAAAAGTGGGCAGCCTTGGTGAGTCGATCTACGATCACCCATACCGCATTGCGACCATTAGGACTCCTTGGAAAGCCCGTAACGAAGTCTATAGTGATGTGTTCCCATTTTTACTCAGGTATTGTGAGTGGTTGGAGTAAGCCTGCGGACCTCTGATGCTCAGCCTTGACTTGTTGACACACCAGGCATTTTGCCACAAAGCGGGCTATCTCCCTCTTCATTCCATGCCCACCAATAGTACTGTCTCAGGTCTCTGTACATCTTCCTGCCTCCTGGAGGAATAGAGTATGTTGAGCTATGTGCTTCTGACATCAGCTCTTGACGAAGTTTTCCATTCGGAACATAGAGACGGTCACCACATCTTAAAGTCCCGTCCTCGTGTATGCGTAATCCTGTTTGTATTCCGGCCTCTGTCCTTTGTCGAAGTCTCTGGAATCTGGCATCTGTTGGCAGGGCAGTCTTGATCCTTTCGACCAATGTTGATTGCAACTGATAATTTGACAATTGACCGTCAGTTCCGGGCACAATGACCTCTATACCTAGCTGTTCTAGGTCATTCAATAGATATTGCTGGGTAGTCAAAAAGAATGCTATGGGCCTCCTGCTTAAAGCGTCGGCTACTACGTTGGCCTTTCCCGGATGGTACTGCAGCTCAATCTCAAAGTCTGTCATCACCTCTAGCCAACGTCTTTGTCTCAGGTTCAAGTCCTTCTGGGTGTAAACGTACTTTAGGCTTTTGTGACCAGTGAATATCTCCACTCCTTCTCCGTATAGATAGTGTCTCCAAAGCTTCAAGGCAAAGATGATTGCCGCAAGCTCCAGGTCGTGAGTGGGGTAATTTTTCTCATGGGTCCTCAGTTGTCTAGAGGCGTAGGCCACAACCTTCCTATGTTGCATTAAGACGCAACCTAAACCTTTTCCGGATGCATCACTGTAAATTACGAATCCTCCGGATCCTGAAGGTATGGTTAAGATATGTGCCGTAGTCAGACGCTTTTTCAGCTCGTCGAACGCTATCTGACACTCCTCTGTCCAGATGAACTCCTGCTCCTTGCGGGTCAAGCGAGTCATCGGCTCCGCGATCCTTGCAAAGCTTTCTACGAACCTCCGGTAATATCCGGCAAGTCCTAGTAAACTCCTCACCTCTGAGACGTTGGTAGGGGTCGGCCACGTTTCTACTGACGAAATCTTCGCTGGATCTACCGAAATACCATCTCCTGAGATAACGTGTCCAAGGAAAGCGACACGATCTAGGAAAAACTCACATTTACTCAGCTTTGCATAAAGCCTCTCACGCCTTAGCGTCTCTAACACTAGCCTCAAGTGTTCGCCGTGCTCCTCGTGGCTCTTTGAATACACCAAGATGTCGTCGATGAAGACTACTACGAACCGGTCCAGATACTGATGGAATACTCTGTTCATTAGGTTCATAAATACGGCACGTGCATTTGTCAATCCAAAAGGCATCACTAAGAACTCGTAGTGACCATAACGAGTCCTGAATGCTGTTTTTGGAATGTCTTCTCTCCGCACCTTTACCTGATGATAGCCTGATCTCAAATCTATCTTTGAGAATACTACTGCTCCTGTCAGTTAGTCGAACAGATCATCAATTCGCGGCAGGGGGTACTTATTTTTTATTGTCAAAGCATTAAGGGCTCTGTAATCAATGCACATTCGGAATGTTCCGTCCTTCTTTGGTACAAACAACACTGGTGCTCCCCAGGGTGATGCACTAGGACGAACAAATCCCTTGATCTGCAACTCTTCTAGTTGTAGCTTCAGCTCGTCTAGCTCCTTCTTTGCCAACCGGTACACATTTGAAGATACCGGCGCTGCTCCGGGCACTAACTCAATAATGAACTATACCTCTCTATCAGGCGGTAGGCCTGGCAACTCCTCCGGAAATACATCCTCGAATTCTGCAACAATAGCTGGTGGAGCCGTCTCCATAGCTATGTAAGCTCTAGGTGTCTGGCCTATTCCTTGCTCGATGGTGCCCCGCATGTACTCGAACTCCGGGTGATCTAGTGGTCTAAAAATGGCGCTACCTCTCCGGCAGTCTAATATAGCATTGTACTGGCTCAACCAGTCCATGCCTAAAACAACGTCGAAGTTTGGCATCGGGAGTACTAAAAGTCGTGCTCTCATCTCCCGACTACACACGACTACGGAGCACGTTCTAATAGTGCTGGTAACCGGTACGATGCCTCATCCGGTAAGAATCTTCCAACTCTTAGGCAAGAGGGAAGTAGCTACTCTATGCATGGCTACAAAACTACTAGATATAAAAGATAGCGTAGCGCCAGAATCAAATAATGCAGTTGCAGGTATTGACGCAACTAAAACGGTACCTGTGATAGTTTTCCCTTCTGGTTCCTCCGCAACTGCTGCTAGTGCAAAGGCCTGTCCGTGCCTCTGCCCTCTTGCCTGCTGCCTGGCTCGGTCGAACTGAGCCTCTTGTGGGGTCAAGGGTGGTCCCTTCTGAAATCCTCCGGGTGCTAGGGGATGCTGACCTCCAGTCGGGGGTAGTATCCTCTGGACTGGTGCTGTTGGCCCTTGTCCTTTCTGGGGTGCTGCCTCTCTGCGTTGTGGGCAGTCTCTGGCCAGGTGTTGACTTGCTCCACATATCATGCACAGTCCAAGCTTCTTCCGGCAGTCTCTGACGAAATGTCCCTTCTTGCCACAATGATGACAAGTCGGAAGCTCCTTGTGTTGATATGGCACTGTCCTTTGTGCCTGCATTCCTGGACGATGGATTGGCCCTCCTGCTCTGGGCTGGGCTTTGGCTGGTATGGTCGTGCTAGAGCGCCTCGCTTCTCTGCCAATGACCTCCTGGATTCTTGCCTCTGAAAGAACCTCCTCATAGGAGATCCTTGACTGTGTGGTGGTATACCTTTGTAGCTCGGAGGTAAGGCCGTGATGGAACCTACTGACCTTCTCCAGCTCGTTAGGTATCAGGATGGCACCAAATCGACTAAGTCGACTAAATTCTGCGTCGTAGGCGTCTATGGTCATAGTTCCTTGTTCCAAGTGTAGGAACTGGGAGTATAGAGCATTCCTGACCGTAGTCGGGAAATACTTCGCATTGAAGTACACTAAGAATTGCTCCTACGTCTGGTTCTTGCCGACGTCGCGTTCTATGGAGTCCCACCAATGATGGACGTTGCCTTTGAGTTGGGCCCTCACCGCGGTCATCCAAAGGACTGGGTGCAGCTGTAAACCTTCCAGCAACATCTCTGTGTTGGAGACCCAATCTGATATCTCCTCCGGAGTCTCGCTGTCCGAAAACGTTCCTAGGCCCATCTGGCGAAAACCTCAGACAGTACCAGCTGGTTGGATAGGTGCAGGGGTAGATGTTCTCTTCAGAGCTGTCATCAAGCTCTGCCTCAAGGTCTCAGTCTGATGCCATTGTGTCTGCATCATGGCTTGGAAGAATTGGAACATTTGTGGCTGTCCCTCTAGTTGTGGAATCAGGGCTGGAAAGGGTGGAGGTGGAGGCAAAGGTGTATCTGCCTGTTGTGTTGGTGCCTAGGAGGTCTGTCCTTCTTGCTGAGCTAGTGCAGCTTCCTGAGTAGGACCATTGTGGAGGTATGGTGGATAAACCGGTGTCCGTCTCGGGGACTGGTCTCTTAGGGTAGTCGGGGTCCTATTGACATCATGCGAGGGGTCTGTTGCCTGATTAACCCTATCATCTGCGTGTCCACTGGGTACGTCCATATTTCTAGGGAAAAAGAAACAAACAAGATGCAAGCATTTAATAGAATATTTGCATAAAACAGGGTTTCAAGGTTGTTTGTGTAAAATAGAGATTTCGAAGAAGTTTGGCGTAATTTAAGACTTCAGAGTTGTCCGCGTAAAATCGAGATTCTAGATAGTCTGCGTAAAGTAGGGATTCGAGACTGTCTGCGTAAAGCAGAGATAAAATAATTTGGCGTAAAGTAGAGATTTTGAAATTGTCTGCGTAACACAGAGTTTCAAGCTGTCCGGCGTAAAGTAAAGATTTAACTATCTGGCGTAAATCATGGCTTCAGAGCTATCTGCGTAAAAGTCTGTGCGTAAAAAAATCTGTGTGAGTAAGGGTTGCCTGCGTAAAATCTAACATACGTTGTTTTTATTGCAGCGTAAAGTCTGCGCAAAACTCGCGTAAAAAGATCTGCCAAAAATCTGCGCGTAAAAGTCTAGTATGTGTTTTCAGCGTAAAGTTTGTACGAGGAACTCTTTGTTTTCCTTGGATGAATTTGTCAGATAATTCAGTGAACCTGACATCTGACAAAAATTACTGCACGATAATCGAGAGGGTGGCTGTGATGATGTTTCTGCACAGAGACCCAGGTTGTCGTTTAGTGACATATTTGATACACCACTCAAAGGAAGAAGATTTTTGAGACTCCTGAAAACGCTGCCTATTCTATATTGATAAAAAATAAGCTTTTACGCTCAACTCCGAAATGAGTTTTTACGCTCAGGATAAGACAACCTTGATGTTACGTAAAAAAGCTGTTTTATGCTCAGGGCTCGAGGCATATCTCTGCATTTAATGCACGAAATTTTCCTTTGTCATGACTGGGAAAGTTAAAACTATGACTAATACGCTTATATCACCATCCTTGTGGTTTACGCCTATTCAGGCTACTCTACGCATGGTTATCAAGTTTACGCTGGGGTAGTTTCCTACATGGCATGCATGACGTGTCATACGCAGGATTAGGAAAACTATGGAAACGTGTTTAGCAGTTGTCATAACCGCAGCGTAAAGTTGGCAGTCTCTTTATAGTTTGGCTTTTTACGCCAACAAGACAGTCAATTGGCTTTTACGCCAACAAGGGTAAAGGGTTTTTGGCGTTAAACTTGTGTTATCCAACCTAGGATAGGTGAAAGGAAAAAAAATGAGATTTAGTCAAGTGTGAATGAGATCCTTATGTTCTATTCCTATACGCAGGCTTGTTTGGTACAGTTATGTAACCAAAACAATATAAGCTAGACCTGCATGGGCCACCACTAAAACCATGTCACGCCCCAGTCCCAAAATTATGTGGAACCAGGCCACGTGGCATTGGCCAGCTAACACGTCTCCAAAGGAAAACCCAATTTATTGGACCCAAAGAGACGTGCTACGCTGTCCTAAAATACCAACAAGTCTAGTACTAGCATATAACAGGTAACATCTAATCTCATCTACAATATATCAAGGAACACTGAAATAAGTACTGGAATATAAGTGCTAAGTCTGAAATGTCATAGTACAACCCAGATATGTCTGGTGGGAACAAACCCACTACAAAAACTAAAAATAAGAGTGCTGAAATATTTCCTTGAAATAAGTACTGGAATATAAGTGCTAAGTCTGAAATATCATAGTACAACCCAGATATGTCTGGTGGGAACAAACCCACTACAAAAACTAAAAATAAGAGTGCTGAAATATAACAAGACTAAAGCATCGGCTATCTAGATAAAGAGGCTCCAGCTCTAGATGGCAAGTCTACCCAAGATCAGAGGAACTCGGATGGCAATACCTCTAACTCCTCCTCGGATGCGTACCTCGTCTCCTGTCCAGGTCCGTACACCGTGGGATAGTACGCCTCATCTAAATCTGGAAGGGAACCAGGTCCTCAGTGGGACATAACAAGATACACAAAAGCATGTCATATATAAATACTGAATAAATAAAGGGTGAGCTAACCATCTAAGTGAATGCAATGTGAAGACAACCTTGGTACGTATGGGAAGGCGTAGGCATAACGTCCAACGTCCTCTAGAGTGGTATCTGCAACGTCCATCATTCCGAAGAATGAGGTATCTGTATATATATAACATCCAACACTCTAAGGGACGTGGTATCTGCAAAGTATATATACGTCCGTATCACTCCGAAGAGTGCGGTATCTGCAATAAAGGAGGTAGATGTCCCATACGCCTACTAGTTGTCTACCCCGCCTAATGCGGATATACAAGTCGAATCCACAACGTGCATACCACGTAGCTATATGCCAAGTCACAACTTTCTAGATAATCCTGACTACGTGCTAAACCGTGATGTGTGTTTCACGCACCGGTAGCTAATCGAGTACGCGAACCCGCATCCCAACATGAGTTGCAATCGTGATGCGTGTACAAGTGTCAGGGTCTAGGAGGATATCAGAATACCCTCGCATCTGCAGGTGGGTCTGCTAATGTCTAAGTTCGATACACTACGTATCGACATATTTGTCGATTTCACCCGAGTCAATCTCAGGCGCACACAGTTATATGTACAACAAGAATATATGCAACAATTTATAATTTAAACAGTAAAATTTGGCAAGGTATACTTGCCTGAGCAAGACTTCGTATAGTGTACGTCCTGATAATGTGTGTAAGTTTTGGTGAAAGAAGTGGGATTAGAGTTTGGGAAGTGTTGTAATATATATAGGGATAAGGAGGCGGTAGAGAAACTTAGGGATTAAGAATTAGTGCTGCTGCTTTCATTGGCTCTAGTTTCGGTTGTTCTTCCATTGGTTTAGGTTTCGGTTGAGGAGTTTTTAGTAACAACAGGTAGAGAGGCGGTGGGGGATGAGTCATGGGGGATGAGTCATAAGAGGGTTGTTTTACGCGCGGTGAAAGGAATTATGCGGTGGAATTGGTTTACGCGTGGAGGTGGTTTTGCTACTGCTGCTGTTGTTGTTTCTAACTTTACGCGCGTAGGGAAGAAAAGTTGGTTTTACTACTGCTGCTGTTTACGCGCGGAAAAAGGACAAGCGGGTAAAGGGGTTTTGGGTTTGGGTTGAGATCCAATAGGAATTGTATTCTTATTATTTTTATATATATAGAAAATTCTAAAAAAAAATACATTGGTGTATACGGTTAAGCTAGCTATTGTCCAAAAGGTCTCATACATGGAATAAATTAGAAAAAAATTATAATGGCTCCATAAATCCTCTAAGTGCTCAAATATCTTAAAAATAAAATCTAATAAAATCTATTCTCCATATTTAGCTCATAACTATTATAAATAAGTAATAAAATCGTTTTCAGAATTTAGGGGTTTTACAACCACACAAACAATCAAGTATCCTATATGATGATGCAATTTAGAGAATACATCTGGATCAAATTTATCATATTTTCTCGGCAATAATTCCGTGGCCAGGGATCAGGTTTTGGCAGGATGGGACGGTATTTAGAGTCCGACCCCACACATCATGTGTGGAAAAATCATGTAATCATCAATTCACCTAATCGATCTTTTTAATCGAAATAGGTACGTCCAATAAAATAGTTCATCAAATCACCTAATCGATCTTTTAATCGAAATAGGTACGGATTCATGACAAGTGAGCTAAGCTTCACACACTCAATTCGCAAGGCCTTGCGAAATAGCTTAACTACTGATCAACTTTTGTTGTTATTATATTGCAGAGATTTTTGGGGGTGATCCGGTTCTCTTCCGCCCAATGCACTAATCTAAATCTACAAAGAATCCTATTCTATTATCTTTCATTACGTTCCTGCCAGGTACAAGTATGAATCCGTATCTCGATCCGTGGATAACGAGAGTATAATTCAATATTTTTATCTTTCCAAGAAGGATCATATAATGAACTCTGGAAATCATGATTTCAATACTTTGTTATCTCTTTGAAATAATCAATACAGAGTCTCAGGATATCGAATTCTCAATACTCTATTCTTTTTCCAATTTAAACATGATAAAAACATATATTGTTTTTCAATTTGATAATTGGTTTTCCTCCAGCAGAAACACATAATACACATGATTAGGTTTCTCTTGTGTGTCAATGTGTCCGTGTCCTACGTAACTTAAATTCTAAGAAATACGACTCCTACGATTTAAATATATAAATCAAGGTCCGTCTCTAAGAACAAAATTCTTATGAATTAGAGAACTTCGAAAGTTCTAGAAATTTAATACATTTGTAAAGTTTACAATCACAAGTGAGGTTCATACCGATATATATATATATATATAAGATATCATATTTGTAAAGTTTTCAATCATATATATATATATATATATATATATATATATATAAAAGGTCCCAGATCATTTAGAGAACTTCGAAAGTTCTAGAAATTTAATACATTTGACAACCGAATCCATAACTATATAGGTCAACCTAGAACATTAGAAATTAATATCTACGCTGAATTTAAAATAATTATAATACCTATTAGTCATATTTAACTTAAGCTTTGTACCGGTATGTTTCTCTAAACTCAAAAATATAAATTTTATTATGTTAGGTCTAAGGTTTCCTAATCCTACAAAATCAATTAGGACATTCCTAAATTTATTTAGTGCTGAATTATAAGAATAAATTCAGATTTAGAGCCCAATATGCCAACTACGACCTTGTGTTACTTATGAAAATCCATTCCATAGTTGTCTATACAACTCTTGTTTAATAATACATAATATTTTCTTGTACTCATCCTAAGAACAACTTATACTGTTTAAATACCATATCTAGACAACAACTACAAGTATAATAAGTCATTATCTAGAATCTTAGTGTTTGTTCTCATCCTCGGAACAACTCTAGTTTAACCAAATCTGACTTTTGTTGTTGTTATTAGATTAAAATAAATAATAACAGTTATATGGAACCGATATGTTTCTATGATTTGGAATATGAACTTCCATGACCTATTTCACAAGTTTTCATAATGTAAACTTGTTTATGGCCATATAAAATTTTCTTGATTACTAAATTTTAAACGTATATCGGGATATATTGGAAAGTTCACTTTATATATATATATACACCAACTTTTGATATTCTAAGAATCTTTAATAAGAACCATTTAAAGATACTAGTCTAATACTATATTACTTGGTGATACTAAGAAATTTCCAAGCCTTCAGAAATTTAGGTCTAGGGTGCGGTTCTTAGGAATTCCATATTAACTATGTAGCATCAAAAATTCATTTACACCCAATCCAAATGAACATATTATAATTATTCCCAATTATAACTTATATTTGGCCCAAAAATAACCAATTAAGTTTCGATATCCATTATGGACAGCCGGTATACTTAGGAAATTAAAAACTTTTACTAAAACACTACGTTACTCTAAATTGGAATAATAATTTCTTCCTATACATCCATTGCCTATATAACAATTATATCTACTTACTATTTAGTACTAGAATTAAATTCAAATGATACTATTTTATAGTATATAGATATTATCAATATTTCGTCATTCACAACCAATTTTGACTATAAATTCTTTATCTTTATACACATTAGAACAATTTTCACTTATACCAAGAATTCATGATCCCACAACACCTACATATGAACAAATATATGGTACCAAACGTAACAATCAATTTCACACAATTATTATATGGTACCTACACTACTCTAAACCAAGTGTCATATAGTGTCCTAATTCTAAAGGAATAGTCATAAACACAAATAATTTCAGAAATTAGAAATTAAATATAGTCACAATTAATTCATGGAATTTTAAATGAAATTTGATGAGATAGAAGAGGACTTGCTTGTAAACTTTTGGATTCGGAAATTGGAGGTTAGGGTTTGATCTTCTTTTCTCCCAACTTCTTCTTCCTCCTCCGTCAATTTCCTCTTATACTTCATGATTTCTACTCCTTATGTATATAAAGAATATATATAGAAAGAGGATTTGAGAAATTTGGCAAAAAGAAAGATGGAAAGAAAGAAGATGATGGTGAGGAGGGTGGTGGTGTACCGACGGTGGGGGCGGACGCCGGTCGACCGACTGTAGGCGGCGGGGAACCGCGGCGACGGCGGGGCAGGTGTGGTAGCAGCCCAACAGCAGTAGTAGCGGCAGTAGTAGCAAGTGGGAAGGAGGAGAGAGAGAAGGAAGGAAGAGTGAAGAAGAATAAGTAGAGGGGAGAAGGAAGAGGTGTTGGTGTTGGTGGTGTGTTGGAAATGGGGAAGGAAAGAGAGGTTGCCATGTATGTACATGAGAAATGAAGGAGAAAGAAAATGAAGCCAAGTGTGAGGTCTTTTGAGATAAGTCATGGGGAGGTTTGTAGGCTCGTGAAATCGGTGGATTTGATGGTCTTTCCCTCCCCTTTTGTTGGTTTTACCCATAAGCCCCTCCTACAACTTAGAATTTGCAATTTTGCATAAAAAGTCCTATTATAAAATAGTATATACATATAATATTCATATGTATTTATATATATAAATACATCTATATATATGTATTTTACAAAACCAAAATTAGTGTTCTGGAATACAATTCTGGCACTATTGTTTTAAAATTACACAATTATTATTAGATTTTTTTTAAAGATACAGTTATTACATGTCAGCAGGTGAAGACATAGCGCATCATGGCCGGATGGGTTCCATCCTACGGAAAAACGGATTATTCCTTACAATTATGGTGGAAGTTAGAATAAAATAAAATGAATATTGCAAAGAGGTAATTGTGGTCCGCATCCGGAGAATCAACCTTTGACCGATTTTTTTGTTAGTTATACGTCTCTAAGTGCTGACTACCTGGGCCAGGACATGTTATATATATATATATATATATATATATATATATATATATGCTCATAATATCCTTCCCATAACTATCATTGCTTCAATATATTTAGTTTGGATTTGGAGGGCATTGATACCAATAGGGATCTGTCGGGTGGATCCTAAGAAAGTATCCTACGGGACCACTTATATATACTAGTCACGCTCACGTGCGTTGCATGTACCAAATGGAAGAAAAGAGAAAAACATTCCTCTGATATTATTAAAAAATTAGATAAAAATTTAAATTATATTGAAATAGTTTAGATATGATTTAAGTATATTTTAGGATTATTTACACTAACCTACCATATGTTTTCGGTCTATTAAAAGGACCTTCCTTAATTTGAAATTAATTACACGGACCTCCCTTCTGATTTATGTTGTAAGGGTGGTTGGTGTAATAACCATTTACGTAAAACATAAAACATAGGTGAGGTCCGTGTAATAAACATAAAATATAGGGTAGCCCAACTGGACTTTATATATATACCTAGGACCTCCCTCTTATCCCTTACCAACATCCATCGGTTGGGCTACCCCCTCCCCCCCGGTGATGTTATATATATATGTGTGTGCACGCGTGTCATAGAGATAAATACAATTTCCAATAGAAAGTTTTATCATCTTACCTCTTCGTCTAGAAAGCATCCTACGGGGACCACTTATATATATATATATATATATATATATATATATATATATATATATATATTACCTCCCTCTTAGCCCTCACCAACATCCACAGGCTGGGCTATCCCCCGATGATGTTTTGCATAAATATGTGTATGTGTGTGTGCCCGTGTCATAGAGATAAATGCAATTTCCTATAGAAAGCTGTATCATCTTATCTCTTCGTCTAGACTCTTTATAATATAAGGTAACTAGGAGGGCGCTTTTTGGTTGCATGAGCTTAAACTACAATCCAAAAGGTAGATCTACCTACTTGCCAACTGACTACCTAGGTTTTATTGCATGTCCCTCCCATGCTTATAGCTATCTTGACAAGGAATCTGTCACCAAAATAGAGGATTGACATTAAGTCAAAAGCCGTTTTCAAATCTTGTATGAGACTTGCTTATGCTCTATTTTGATAGAAGAAGGCTTGGATGATGATGATATATTCCTGACAAAGGAAAAACCTTTGAAATGATTTCAACTTTGGATATATAATAATTTTTAATAGGATCTCTTTAGAAAAAGTGAGTCTATGCACCGCCATAAAAGGTCACAACCATAACAAACGATAAGGTATATGACTAATTTTCAACATAATCACTCTACTATAACTGGTTCTTTGAGGTACTTGATCTCCAAAGTTCGAGGCATGGGTTAATTAAAAATCAAATCATACCATTGTATAATAGGTAAATGCCTTTTTTCTCCTAAAGTTTTTAGTATTGTTCGTAGTAAAATATTGCTTACATTTGAGGTCGTATCAATACAATTTCCATTTATTCGAGATCTAGGCATAATTACTGATCCATGTTATGGAAGTTAATAAATGGAAGTTAATAAGTACAAAATGGACAGCATATTGAGATATCAATATTTTCTATATATAATGTAATTACTTTTTACTTGTGAATATTCTATAATTGATAGAAGTAAACAAGAGTCAGACATAGATAGACACTTGCATCCTCTCATGTCTGACACAATTTTTATAGGAAGATGCACCCTAGTTCATAATAAAGTAGCTAGCTTTTGAGCCACTGATGTTTATGATTTGTGCGGACTTGTGCTTGTTCAGTTATTCCACTGTCTTTTCTAACAAGACATTCTTAATTTTGTTGTCCATGTGCATTTTGCTCTCTTGTCATGGGTGCTACAAGCTTGCTATGACTATATTAATACCTCCAGTTCCTTTTACAGGATGTGTGGACTGAACTAGGACGCCCTTGTGGAATCCATCAAAAGCAGGTCAGCAAGTTCCACCACTAAAAACCTTTATATATTATCTTTACGCAGAAATGGAAAACCATTATGTTTCTAGGTAAAACTAAATAATTTGAAATCTTGTTTTGTAGTCACATTATGTATATACGCAATATGTCTCAGTATATCTATTTACCAATTGGACTTGTAATTTCAAAATGTCTTCCTAAACTATAATTATTTGCTGCATGGAATTCCAGTAGAATTTTGGTTGAGCTCAATAAGTAAATTTACATTTCTGTATTTATCAGAAACAAATCTGCACATATTTTTACTGGGTTTAAGGAAATTGACTGGTTTCACGAGAACTCATAAATATGAATAGAAATTAAGAGAGATCCTTTCATTAGGCAACAATTCATACTTGATGCTTCCTACCCTGATTGCTATATATTTGGTTGGCTGAAATGATTAATACATTTCAAGTCACTTTCATATAACTAGAAATATGTATTGAATGCCTCAATGGTTGTACCATTTGGAATAAGTTAGTAGTTATCGTATTTAAACTTTTATCTCCATCGTTGCTACACCGAGGAAATCTAGCTTTGATAGGAAATCTAGCTTTGACTTTATGTAGTTTACAAATATATTAACCTTTGGAACATATATTCATGGATAAAGGACTTCTGAGTGTCACGAGGCTCTTCTGGGTCAGAAGGGTCAAGATTTATATATGAGAGGCTGTTTCCATGACTCAAACCTGCATCCTCGAGGATGCAAGCAACGGGGCTTAGCGTCATGCCAGGCAAGGCCCTCTGGATATATTAACCCACTCAAAATAGCATTTACTGGAAACTTGGTTATTCATGTCGTGCTCCAATTCCCGTGTAGAAATGTTTTACCTTGTAATCGCCACATTGTATATCCAAAAGTTTTAACCACACCAACTCTTTTAGCATGAACTACGGCGAGATGATTATCCTCTGCTCTAGATCCTACATCTGTATTAACTAGTACATGTTACATCCTTATCTGACCTAATTACTGCCATCATAAGTTGAATGTGTAATGACGAAATTTGGAAGTAATGTTGGCAAGATAATTTGAAATAGATGTTATATTACGAGAAGTACACTGTTTCTGTCATATAATTTCCATTTGCATTTTGTTTCCATAATGATGGACAACAAATGTGGCAGCAGTAGGTAGGAAGGATGTTCTGTATGGCTAATTCCAGGGGTTTTCCGATATTAAAGGCATTATTATACCCTAATTATTTCATAATCTACTGAACAAGCTGGTCCACTGGCCTCTGTTATTTGATATTCATTTCTTGAAAAGGGTCCTGCTGCTTTGTAAGAAAAACTGGGCCTGCTATAGGATAATATGAACAGTATCATTGTGCTCTTTGTCTATATTTTAAGTTATTTAGTAGCAAAATTTGGATGTTAATGGTGGCTGTGTATTTCATATTTTAGGTTGATCAAATGGTGATTCACTCTGCTTCAGACCCACGTCCGAGGACAACTTTGTGTGGAGATTACTTCTACAATTATTTCTCTCGCGGTCTGGACATATTGTTTGATGGACAGGTATTGTTTCGTGACTATGGCGCTTGCATGTTTTTATTTCTTTCTAGTCTCAAATAATCTCATGACTTTCTGATGGACTTGCAGACTCATAGAATCAAAAAGTTTGTTTTACACACAAACTTCCCTGGACATGCAGATTTTAATTCCTATACAAAATGCAACTTTGTTATCTATGATGGTGAAGGTGAGTGTTCTTAAGTGTATGATACAGGTTGTTTCATAGATAAAGCATTCAGTCATGGCATACTTTTTGCAGTTGAAGAACCTATTCAGGCAGGAAGTTCTCCTAAGAATTGCATTTCACCAGGCACAAAATGGGAACAGGTGAAGGTAAGAGTAGGAGCAAATGTTCTCTTATACTGGTTATGTTCTTCTATTCCATTTGTAGAGGAATTTGAATTCCGAGGCTTCCAGTTCTATCCAATCAAATGCAGGATTTGCAAGTTAATTTATTTTAGACTTTTAGTGCAACTAGACATCACAAAATGAAATGTAGGTCAATGCCTTTCTTTCAAGGCAATCAAAGAAGACCTAAATTGTTCAAAATTGCTATCACAGTTTTACCATCTTATTAATATTCGGACTCTAGGTTTTACTAATCTGTTAGTTAATTCTTTTGTATATCGTTCTGTTATTTGCCAAACCCCAAAACTTGGCAAATGATATTAATGTTTAGTGTATGAAGAGCTGAAATAATGTTCTTTCAGGAGATTCTTGGGGATGGTGGCCGAGCTGCAATTCAAACACAAGGCTCCATGAATAATCCTTTTGGGTCTACTTTTGTTTATGGCTATCAAAATGTAGCATTTGAGGTGAGAAATTTGTCAGTGTGATTGTATGTTTTAAGTTACTATGCAATGGTATAATTTTTTGTTTTTCTATCATCAGTGTCCTCTTTTTGTTATGCTTCAGGAATAGATGGTTAACTTTGATTTTAACACTTTGAACTTTGCCCTATGTTCACTTTAATACCACGACCACAATGATATCTTAAGCCATTTTTCCATCACTCTAATACCATGAAATTGTCAAGGCAAAGAAAAAATGACAGTTAATTAATACTCCTGTCACTTTTCTTCCTCCACCTCTTAACCCCCCACCCCCCACCCACCCACCCAAAACAACCACCACCACCGCCAAACAAAAAAGGAAAAAAAGAAAAGAAAGAAAAAACACCCCCACCCCCAGGGATGGAGGGTTGTGTGTGTGGGTGGATGGGGGGACTACTCAGCAATGCGGGGAGGGGGCTGGTCAGTGATGGTAGCAACACGGAGGGGACTGGAGGAAGGAGGTGGTGGTGGTGGTGGTGGGTTGGGGTTTAGGAATGGGGTACGAGGAAGAAGATGATGGTGATGGATCAGGTTTGAGGGAGCAGAAAGAAGATGTGGGGGTGGTGGGTTTGGGTCTACAATAGAGAAAAAGATGGTGTTGGTGGGTTAGGGTTTAGGAATGGAGGAAGAAGATGGTGCTGGTGGTTAGGGTTAGATCTGGAGATGTAGTCATCTTTAGGATTGTCCCAAATCTATTAAGTTTGACAGAGCAGGGTAGCAAAGTTAAACTAATTAAAAAGTTCACAGTATCATTGTGAATATAAAGAGAGAAAGGTACTAAAGTGAACAGAGGACAAAATTCAAGGTCTTAAAGTGAAAAATTAGCTAATAGTTGTAAATTAAGCACTTATGTTTTTGTTGTGTAATCTATTAGCAGGTTATGAAGAATGGCTACATAGCTACTGTTACTCTATTCCAATCCTGAGGTATGGTTGTATATCAAACATCATGCTCCAGTTGTGTGTAGTTAAGGAACTTAGCATTCATTTTAGTACTTGATTATGAAGTCTTATTATATCTATAAGACAATTTTGGTATTTATTTGTTATTTGTACCATGATCAATAACACCAATAGGATAAATTAAATGATACAAACGTATGTCTATTCAGAAAATTAACTATTTTTAATCACGTGCCCATTCATGCACGTTTCTTTAATGTAGATGATGAGTAATAGGTGTGTTGGGGTTCGTTGTTTTTGTTTAAATCTTTGATTCTCCTTGTATATGAATCAACATCAGCACTATCAGCACTGCCTTTGAATGAGCTGCCCTTACAATTCTAAATCGTATGCTTTGCGTACTTAAAGTTATTTGAATGTGTAATACCATGTAAGCTGTTTGCTTATTAAGACAAAGGGTGCATTGCCATGAGGCTCTCACTTATGCAGGGTCTGCGGAGAGACATGATGTATGCAGCCTTACCCTCATATATATGAAGTCTGTTTTCGTGACCCGAACCCGCATCCTCTAGGATGCAAGCACAAGCCTTGCTCAAAGTGATGCCCTGCTATAGTATTTACTTACTAAGATGCTTAGTGAAAAGATTCAGAGAGAGTAGATCTTTTCATATAATTTTTTGTCCTTGGATTTCCTAGGCAAGTTACATGATTAGCTTTAGAAACTAGTTTTCAGTGTGAGAATAATTGGGGCATATAGCTGTACACTCTTTACTTGTAACTTGTTATAGTCTTAAATCAAGGGTTGACATTAGGTCTTATGACTGTTTGCATTAGTTATCTATTGGCTTTCTAGGCATATATTCTAGTTCTAGATCTGTCATGTTCTGTTGTGATCCTTCCATCCTTGTGGATGATATTAATTGATTTGACTAGAAAGAAGATTACTTTGAAGATTCATTGTAAGATACAAATGTGGATAGATGACAATTTGGAATCAGCAGGTCAATGTTAATGCAACATTTGAAAGGCTTTTGATAAGGGCACTGCATATTTTACTCGGGGCTAGCCCACTAAAGAGGAACTTTTACTTATACTAACCCAACATTTTACTCATACTAGCCCACTACTTCCAAACCCTCCCAAACCCTCCCTATCCGACCGGAGCCCTCCCCCCTCCCGCCGTCCTCCTCCGCCTCCTCCCCCGTCCTCCACCGCAACCTCCCGTCGCCGCGCCTCCCGTCGTCGTCGCCGTCAAAACCAAAAAAGAAAATGAAAAAATAGAAGAACTGTCAAAATGTTGATTTTTAGGACTGTCAAAATTTTGACAGTCCTACCAATTGGAAGGACTGTCAAAATTTTGACAGTCCTAAAAATGTATGTTGAATTTTTAGGACTGTCAAAATTTTGACAGTCCTAATTTTTTTTTTTCTGTTAATTTATTTTTGTTAATTGTTGGGGGGCCAATTTCAAAATATCCTTAAAATTTCTATCCTTAAAATTTGTTAAAGTATTATGTTATTTAAAATAGTAAATTTATTATTGGTACATTAAATATTTTGTTAAAAAAAAAAATTACCAAAAGTAAAATTTGGAGGTCGAAACATCGTTTTTTTGCGATTCTAAAAATTTGGGAAGTCCGTCAAACGATGAAACTGTTTATCCCGAAGTACTTTTCCATACGGTCATTTTGGCTCAAACTGGAGCTTGTTTCGATCTCCCAGTCAAAAGTTATGATACTTTAAAGTTTTATATTTTATATTTTTGCCTGTAATATGTACGTCTTACTTCGGATGAAAATTCTCTCTACACGAATTGTGTTACTCTCGTCGAAAACATACAAATAGACCTATTGTGTGACGAAAAACGATTTGAAAACAAATAGTTATGGCCGTTTGAAGTCTGGTCGACGACAGACGTAATATTCGTACGGTAGATTTTTTTTTTGGGTTCAATGATAACATATTTTATTTTGGATATTAAACTAAATAAAAAAATCAAAATACAAAACTAACTAAATAGAAATAAACTAAAAAAAAATCCTGACAATTAAAATGAGGACTGTCAAAATTTTGACAGTCCTCATTGTTTGTGGGACTGTCAAAATCCTGACAGTCCTAGTTTTATATAAAATTTTCAGTGGGTTAAAATTAGGACTGTCAAAATTTTGACAGTCCATATAGCTTGTGGGACTGTCAAAATTATGACAGTCCTAACAATTTGTAGGACTGTCAAAATTTTGACAGTCCCACAAGCTATGTGGACTGTCAAATTTTGACAGTCCTGATTATAACAATTTGGGCTAGCCCCAAATGAGGACTGTCAAAATTTTGACAGTCCTCATTTCTTGTGGGACTGTCAATATCCTGACAGTCCTAGTTTTATATAAAATTTTCAGTGGATTAAAATTAGGACTGTCAAAATTTTGACAGTCCTTCCAAGTGGTAGGACTGTCAAAATTTTGACAGTCCTGATTATAACAATTTGGGCTAGTCCCAAGTAACTTTGGAAAACTTGTAATTTTAGGAAATGGGACTGTCAAAATTTTGACA
The DNA here is from genome assembly GCA_036927795.1 of Iris macrosiphon. NCBI lineage: Eukaryota > Viridiplantae > Streptophyta > Magnoliopsida > Asparagales > Iridaceae > Iris > Iris macrosiphon. Next base: position 288,968,919 of record JAYESA010000004.1, read on the forward strand.
GTCCTTCCAAGTGGTAGGACTGTCAAAATTTTGACAGTCCTGAGTATTACAGTGGGCTAGCCCCGAGTAACTTTCATGATGGCAAACTTGTAATTTTTTCTAATTTTTAAATGGGCTAGCCCCGAGTAAAATGTGCAGTGCCCTTATAATTTGCCCATTTGAAATTTGATAGTAGCAAAAAAATTGAAGAGGCTATGAGGTAGTGTAAATTGATCCCAAAAGATATCTGGGCTAGCGTTTTTTTCGATTACAGATAATCATTCATCACAGTGGCAAGATTCAGATGTCCATAGAATTGAAGCACAATGGTTGAAGTGGAGAAATGAGTACTAGTGACTGTAGAATACCCTTGAAATGTAAGGAAAGCTTTTTATGATATGGCTATATATAAAATTAGGATACCAGGAATCAATAAACCCAAAAAGTGAGGTAACTTATATGAGATTTTTGAGTTAGATAAATGGCAACACAATGAAAGGTAATGTAAAAGATGAGCGTTCCTCTAGAAAACTATATACAGTTAAACCTTTATAAGTTAATTGCCTTTGGACCAAGGAGAATCTATTAATTTAGCAAATAATAAATAATCGATAAATGAATAATTTATTAATTTATCGGTTAATAATAACTTATTAATTTATCAAGGTATTTCTTATTTTCTTAGATATTGTACAATGTATTTAGTTTCTCGTTTTAACAACGAACTACTCTGCGTATTTGTTTAACCAAGTAAAATTCATAAACATATCTATTTTTCCCAAAAATAGAAAGTACATTGTTCAATGTACTACATTATTTCATTTGATGAACATTTAACAAAGCAAAAACAATACATAATTTCTTGTTGTACGAACTAATAATTATATATATTTGTTTAACCAAGTAAAATTCACAAATCTACTTACTTTTTTCAAAAATAGATTGTACATTATTCAATGTACTATATTATTACGAACTAACAATTCTATATATTTGTTTAACGAAGTAAAATTCATAAATCTATTTATTTTTTTCGAAAATTGATTTTAAATTGTTCAGTGTACTGTATTATTCCATTAATCAAGGAATCTATTTAATAAACAAAAGGCATAATAACACAACATACCATACATACAATAATGACTATTGATCTCAAAGGTGTAAAGAAATCAGCAATGATGGAACAAAAAATATAGTAGGAGAAAACTACACCACAACTTCTTACCATGTTAAAAAAAGTTATAGATGAAATTCAAATTGACATCAATTTCAAGAAGAAACAAACCGTGATTAAGTTATTTTAGGAATGCCTCATAGTCGAATCATAAGCACTATGTATACAAGAAAATTATTAATTTATATATTACGCGGGATATATATATATATATATATATATATATATATATATATATATTTAAATATATATTTTTAACCGAGATTATTCATTTACAGGTAAATTATCGAGGTTTTACTTGTAGTCGGCTCTAGTGTCTAGCACGGGAGGATGTGAGAAAATTGGTTGAAATGGTTTGAACTTGTGTAGAGACTAAAGGGTGCACTTGTTTGGAGGGTTTATAACAGGATTGTAGTCTAACAACACTCCCTACACCCACAACCCCCCCACCCCCACTCACCCACCCACGCACCACCCACACACCACCACCACACACACTCACAAAAAGAGGCAATGGGTGTTAGACCAAAACAAGGTCTCAGGTAAAAAAGGAATATATGATAGTTGCAGATATTACCAAGGACATGGTCCTTAGGCTACGTTTGGTTCACGGAATCATGGTCTTTGAAAAGGAAAGTAATTACTTTCCTGTATTTGGATTGCATGAAGGAAAGGTGGGAGGAAAAGAAAATGATTCTCATAGGAAAGGAAAATGATTCTCATAGGAAAGGAAAATGTGGGGAGGGTGGGGGTGGGGGTGGGGATAGTTCCCCCCACTCACCCGAGGGTTCACTTTCTCACACTAAGATTTTACTTTACCTCCTAATTTGGGCTTTTCAAACAGCGGAATACCTGTAAAGAAAATTGATAGGAATGGTAATTTTCTAAAGGAATATAAATAGTAAGAAATTGATTTCCTTTCCTTTCCGTGAACCAAACGAGGTCTTAATAGAGCTGAATGAATGAAAGAATAAGTTTCCTGTTGCGGATGCTGGAAATTTGGGATAAAAAGGCTTCTTTCTCTATAAGAGAAACATATAAATTATATTAATGGTAGCTTTTAACATCCCGTAAGATCTTTAAATAGGTGGTCAGTCAGTCCCTACAGGTCAATGTTGCCCAAGATCAGAGGAGAACACAGACTAGCCCAAGCTTGTAGATTTTGGGCACCAGTTTTGTCTTTTGTATGTTGATACATGTCCTATGCTGTAATTACGTGATTCCAAGTTGACTTATTGGAGGATAATTCTCCAGAACTTGATATAAATAATCTATTCTACTATATAATGCCAAAACTAGGCTTCACCGTGAAAAATTTTCGTTCCAAAAATACCCTTCAACATATTTAGTAATTAAAAAGAATACCTATAATAAATTCCACTCACAACCATTTAAAAGATGCAATAATGACAACCATTTACGGAAATCAAAGGGTTCATGCTAATTGCCAAGTCTTTTAAATTGTTACCAAAGAATTCGAAGGGTTGAACCATTAACCTATATAATTAAAAGCAGTAGAAATAAACTAACTCATCAACATCATTCACTCCAATATACGTGCAAAGCACGTACATATATACTAGTTTATTTAAAACGGAATGGAATACGCTCTATTCCATGTTTGTTTATCGCAAGATCAATTTTTTTCACATGATCATAGTTTTCTGCTCTCCTCTTTTTAACAGGAAACTGCCTCTATTTGTTGGGTTCCTTGGAGTGATGCTGATCTTCAACTAATCAGAGATTGTTGGCCGATGTATATAACTGTGTCAATATATGTACAGTCCAGTCATGCTCATCAGTATAACTTGTACTTTTCTGTAAATAATTTAATGATTATATTGGTTTCTTCCATTATGATTTGATAGCCAGCAACAAGTGTTTGCTGAAGACACAATTTAGCTAGTAGCACTTGTTCAAAGCACCTGCGCCACTTAAATCTATTGCTCCGACACTTATTTGAAAGAATGTCAGTTCTCTCTTTATCTGGAATATTTAATAACATTACTCGAGCAACTGTCATCTTGATGGAGTTGGATAGAATTCTGTTTATCTGGTGAAGTAAAGTTCTCTCTACAGAAAATTTTATATTGAGAAAAGTTTAGAGAAATTGGGACATGAGAAACAAGTTTTGGAAAATTACATCCTACAAAATATTCTGGCAGACGGTCTGGCATAATTTTGCGCCATATTTTCTTCTTCCAGTTTTGCCACAAAAATAAATAAATAAATATATAATTAAAATTTGACCCTTACGTGAATTGAACACCCAATCTTTTGAATTGGAGTCAAACTTATTACCATTATACCACAAACAATCAATCAATCATTAATTTCTTGGAGGAAAAAAAAAATATATATAGATACAAGAATTTTGACCGTCTGGCAAAATATGTACATGCACAGATTTTGCTAAATTGTCTGACGGAATGTAATTTCAAGAAACTTATTTCTCCTGCCTCCATTTTTATGTTATTTTTTCTTCTATTCTAGCTAATTGCTGGAAATAGTTGAATTTGGAAGGAGGCTGGTGGGAAAGACCTCTTACACAGTGTGGTAATTGAAGTTGGTTAGATAGGATACATCCCTAGTGCTTTAATGATGCATTGCCAATTGATGTGGGTCATGGAAAATATGGATTGAAAGTACACGCACTCTCTTTCTAACTTCACTGATTGTCGATGTTTTAATTAAATTGTCTATTTTATAAGCATTATGTGTATACATTGATCAAGACAAATCTAAGTGCCTCGTGCACTACCGGTGCAAATGCAGGTAGTGTGCAATTAATGGAAGTGCAGTTGTGTATAGTTGCAGCAGGTTGCAGTAGCATTTCCGTTCCCTGACCCTGTCCGAAGCTGAGTTGTTGTAAGTACACAATTGAGGTTGTAACTAAGGAATGCTGCACGAAAACATGAAGTCGCCAATGGGACTAGCAAAGATGGCAGTAGCCAGAGTAGCAAACGCCCGGTTGCAAGAGAACAAGACCCAGCAAATGGAGGTTTATATATGTAACCCTTTTTGTGTATATTGCTGGATGTTTTCGCCCTTGGTAACATCTCAAAGTTATGCAATTCCAATTCCGAGCTTCAAATTTAGTTACTGAATATATCAACCCTGATACTAGTAGGAGTTATTTATCAATCCATATTTTAACAGCCGCATAACTATTTCCACAGTTCCGTAATATCACTATGACGGTCTTGTGGGGGCGTAATAAGTAAATTTTGTGGGATGTCAAATTTTCTGACCTATATGCAGGACCGACTCAGGAATAAATCTGACAAGACTTCGGACCTGGACAACCCCCTCTACTTAGGACAACCCTCTAGGTCCAATATGACATGCAAGAGGTCGGGGTCGCAAGTAACCTCTCAGGACCAGTCAAGAGTCAATCAAAATAAGCTCATGTTATCAACCCAACTCTTCTGACCGGCCTTCCCTATAAGCACGACCCGACCCGACTCTACAATTAAGGACGGAACCAGAAATTCGAATTGGGATAGGCTGGACTAGTGTGGGCCGATTCATAGGAAAAAAAAAAAAAAAAAAAATGAAAAACGAAGAAAACCAAGAAGTGGCCTACAAGTTAGGATAGACTATATAAAGAATTTAAATTATGTTTTTTTTTCATGTAAATTTCTCTTTTTTGTATAAAAACAAATACAACTAGCAGCATCCATCTTTCTTTTTTTCCTTTCTTTTTTGGGCTCATAGTCATGATCCAGATCTACTTTGGTGGAAGGGGGGAACCGATGAGCAGCATCCGAAGCTTTTGGTTGCTTCAAGCAAAGTCCCCCCCCCCCCCCCAATTCATGAAAGACAAATTTAAAGGGCTCTGATCCCATATATGCTGTGGGCGGTGATAAAGAGTTTGGAGGCTACTTCTTCACGCTTCCATTTAAATCTCACCCCCTACTAGTACTATTTATTATGCAGACATTAAATTCCTCCTCATGTGGGAGAGCCTTTTGTCTTTTGTCACACACACAAAATGCATGCAGCTGTTGGACACCTCTTTGACTCTTTAAATTTGTGGGGGCATGTAAATGTACTATTAACTTCATAGTTTTTTTTTTTTTTTTCCTTCCATTCTTAAATAAACTTAAAATATAACACAAATTTGATAAATATATTATATGGAAGTTAATACGAATGTTTCGTCAAATATTTTTGAAATACTCGTATTCTTGAAAAAATAATAATAATTATGTTTTAAAGTATGCTTTCTTACTGTATTTTTTAGAACACTTTGTTCCCGTCACAACATTATAGATTTTGCATTCGTCTTGCTTGTATTAGAGGTAATTTTGTCCTTGCTTTGCACGACTACAAGGTCGGAGTCACATGTTGGCTGAGGTGGGCTCTAGTGCATCCAAATTTAATTTTTTCTTCGTCTACAAGTCCACATCCATTTTTATTTTCTTCCTATGTGTCGATGCCAATAGGCCCAAGTGCCAAAGCATAAGAATCTTATAAGCATCTTAATTGCCTTGTGGCTTGTGCACCCTTTTTTCTCTCTCTCCATATAATATGTTTTAGGATCCAAGGATTTAATCTGAATGACCAGTTCAACGAGTTGAATTCGATGATACTTCTCTTAGTAGTTTTGTGAAAATTAAAACTGTACAAAGTTATACGAGTGTTTTGGTCAATTGATGTTCTCTTATATTGTCAAATATTTTTGACCAAGTATAACGTAATTTTAGTTCAACAGTCTAGAACGGCTCGAATTCCTAGTTCCACCCTAACATGACTATATCTCCCTCCTCCTTTTTATTTTTACTTTTATTTTTATTTTATTTTAGGTTTTGTGGATGAGATGGTAATTTCCACTGGTCCCAGCAGTGTTCATAGTGTAATTACTTCCAAATTTTTTTTTTTTAGGGTTGAAGCATAATGGTTGCTATGATTATGAGGTCCTGACACCGTCTCCTAAAAGTGTGTTGATCATTGGCTATGTGTATTTAGTTTCTTTTTGCTGGCCCTAGTTTCTGTCGCCAATTTGAAGCTAGCTTTGACTGGAAGATCTGAAACTCTCTCGTGGTCCCCTGAACCTGATGTCTTGATATGATGCTGGCTCTGATACTGATTGATCGAGAATATGACTTTGCTACTCCTTTACAAAAGGTGAATGATCATCCTGTTGGTTAACTTTTTTAAGATTAGAATTTCATTGCCAGTTGAGATTAGAATTTCATTGCAACTTTTCTATGTCCAAAATTAAATTGATTGGGTATTTATTTATAATTTAAGATTTTTTTTAATTTTTCGTAAGTTTAATTTTTTTTTTTAATTGGTTGAATATTTTATTACGGTTTGGACTGATAAGAGGGAAGTTGGGTTGGTCTTCTCTAGAATCAGCCAATCACACAATCCTAATTCCTCCACAGAGAAAATTTTAATCTTAAAAAAGTTGGACTGATAAGAGGGAAAATGGACTCCAATCCTAATTCCTCCACAGAGAAAATTTTATCACATTTTTCATTTATCAAGGATCAGCCAATCACACAACAATTTAGAAGCGTTTGAACATTACGATATGTTATTGTGTTGGTCTTCTCTAGAATAAAACACAAGAAATATGAAAGATATACTAACTGCTCTGTAGGGCGGCTAATGATCATTATTACTAAAATCAAAAAAACATTTTTTTTTTTAAGAAAAAAAGAATAACATACCAAAATATAATCAACGCCGTTGCCGGGGATCGAACCCGGGTCACCCGCGTGACAGGCGGGAATACTCACCACTATACTACAACAACATTTCTGTTAAGGAAACTGACATAGTTGAATACGTATATTTAACCAACATGTTCATATATAAATATAGGAGAAAAATAAATGGTTTGAGACTTGCTCAGAGGGATTGTCCAATCCCGTAAATTTTCATTTATGAAAAATTAATTGTCCTTATATTTATCCGTTTGTATCGATTCCAAACTGCATTATAAAATTGGAGATTTGTAGTCCAAACAATGTCGACAAGTATGTTTCTTGATTGCATAGCCTTAGTATCACAGGCAACACACTTGTAAATTGTAGACTATGGAGTAAAAAATTTCTATGCAAAAATTAACATTTTTTACACAACCGACTGTAAACCTGATATCAACCCTCTGTAATGACGCCAATATGAGAGAGGTTCATACCATAAAAATCTAGATATATAGGAAATTTAAACTCATGCGATCAGAAATATCACCATCCATAATTAAAGATTTTGGACATAGAAGTAAACATTAATATAATGGTTTGGGCTATAAGAAGTTCATTTATCTCCCTCACATTTTAAGTCAAAAAGTGAAAAGAAACCACACATTAAGAAAATTGACTTCTAAGACTATACCAAAATTTCGTCATTGGGTTGCATGCACATATATGCAAGGAGATCTAATTAAGGGTGAGCGTCCAGTTTATTCGATTTTAACCGAACCGAAATAATTAAAATCTAATAAACCAACATTCTAAAAATTCAAACCAAAATAAAATTAGCCATAACAAAAACCGAAGTACCGAACCGAATAATCGATTTGGTTTATTCTGTTTAGGCTATTTTTGTTGTTTAATGGACCGGATCCAATGTTTGGGTCGTGGTTAAATTATATTAAAAATTATAATTTTTATACACACATTTGTTGTATTTCAAAATTGAGTCCAAAGTTGTACTAATTATTAAATTATCAAAGTTGGACTTCAAAATATATACATAGAATTATTATTTTCAAAATGGACACAAAAATATACACATCTTTAATTATAAAATATGTATAAAATTGATAGTATTTACATAATTGCATAAGTCTTATTCAGTTTTCGGTTTTAGACCGAAATCAAAATCCGAAATGGAAACCGATTTTTTTTTTAGTATCTTCAAAACCGAATCCGAACCGAATCTCTTATTCTGTTCGGTTCATTTTCCAGTCCAAAACCAATAATGCTCGCTCCTAGATCTGAGTGTAGCTCGGGTTACATGAGATGTAATTACACATTTAGAGTACAGAAAAAAAAATATGGTCAGTGATTATGATGTACCATGTACCATGTTCTATGTAGTCCTACGGTCCTTCCAAAAATTTAAGTTGGACAATGCCAGGACTACAATCAAAAGGCTTATAATTCTTTTACAATTGTCTACGTTATAGTTGTTAATTGGATTCTTTTTTTCCATATATATATATATTTTTCTTTTTTCTTTTTCCTTTTTTTTAATCCAGCATGCCACGAGCTCAGTTTGATAGGGGTTCCCACCCCCATCTATGCCGGTCGTCATTAGGGAATCAGACTCGTCGTGTGCGTCGCACACTGGCATTTTCATCATCGTTCGTAACGCACACCTCGCGCACTCCGCACGCTCCAGAGCTCCACGAGACGGCCATGACGTCTTTCGACGCCCGCAACTCAACGTCTCGCTTTGCCCACGACGTCGAAGTGGCGCCCCCGACGTCTGAACGACGCCTACGACAGCCGATGCCGTCCAGCCACCCGTTTTCCCACGACGTCCGTATGACGTCTTCACGACACCCTTACGGTGCCGAATGAACGACGGGCCGCGTGGTCGGCCATCGTTTATACCCATGGTAGAATGGTGCGGGACCCCGCCTGCACGACGTCCTTGCCGTTGAGTTTCATGCACGGTCGTCCCATCCTGTCCCACGCCAGCTCAGATAATGCCTACTGTTATTAGGCCTCTGATGTAGTGAATAGGAGGAAGAGAAGATCTAATTAGCAACTGCCACGTAGACAGTTGTAAAGAAATTATAAACACATTGATTGTAGTATCGGCTTTATTCAATTAAGTTAGGCAAGAGATCTAACAAAACTACATGAATTTTTTTTTTGGGCAAACGTGGGTTATTAGTCTATTGCTAATTAAGTCCCGTTAAATGACTCCTTAGGCACATTGACATAAGCCTACTTTGAAAAGATAGTGGAATAACGAAGAATTAAATTGTTCACCAAATCTAATAAATTCAACATGTCTCACTACAAAAATACAAAGACTTTAGTGGCGGATGGATCCATTACCGAGATGTCGCTAAACAATATTAGCGGCAGCTTGACGACTGATATAGGATATATTATAGGCGTCGGTAGACGACCCGTCACTGCCTTTTTCTATTGTCGAGCAGTAAAAACTTCGACGTCTTTTCAACTATGTGGTGACACACGACTTAGCGACGACTTGTTGTCAAATTAGCGATGGACTAATTTGACATAGGCTTGGCGACGTACTAGCGATCAACTCTTTACTGGATTAAACGACTAGTCAACCTCAAACAAGTGGCATATATGGTGTCTAGTTGGCGACGTACATGCGACGAATATATGATTTTCGATACTGAAACTAGTTTCTGATACTCATCAAGCGATTTTTAGGTGACTGCTTGATGTGTCGTCTATGCGTCGCATGATCGTCGTTGTATGTCGCTCAACCGTCGCTCACCTGAAAATTCTCAGGTTAGCGATGGCTATGTATGTCGTCTAGGCGACGTACATGCGACAAAATAAGACGTCGTCCAATCGTCGTCAAGTAAAGTATCAGAAACTAGTTTCAGTATCAAAAATTTGTATCCTTTGCTATGTTGTCGCCAACTAGATGCCAAATAGGCCGTTTATCCTTCGCAGAGTAGTTGATTAATTCAGTAAGGAGTTAGCCGCTTGTGCGTCGTCAAGATGACGCCAAACTCATCCGTCGCTAATGTGACAATAAGCCATCGCTAAATGGTGCGACGTCAAGTAGTCGACCAGTAGTCGAATGTTCGACTGCTTGGCGACAGAATCTTGATAGCGACGGATCGTTTACTGACGTGCCATATCTGTCCTACATTTAAGTCATCAAGTTGCCACTATTGATTTTTAGCGACAACTTGACGACGTATTGGGCCGTCGCTATCGTTGTGTATTTTTTTAGTGTAAACAAATCCATCTCTCCCTATATATCTTCTAGAATCAGACTGATCCTTTAAATATCAAGATCACGGACAAGTACATTGAGCCATATTAAGCACGACTATTGTGTTGCATGAAAAACTGATGAAAGAAGACATGCTAGAGTTGCTTATCAATTCATATTTGACCAAGAAAAAAATAGAAAGAGATGAACTATTAAGAAAACATGTAAATCGTTCCAGCTGTGTCAAATTGTGCTTGGTTGGTTGATAGTTACTAGGTCTAGCTCTACAATGTACTTCGAAGAGTAATAGCTATCTAGCTACCTTAATATTCATATATGTGTGCATGTTAATTTTACCAAGCATGGACCCTCCCTCCCTAGCTACAAACTTTATTCTCTGCATTCATGTGATGAACCCTAATTAATCAACTCCGGCCCCTTCCTCTGCATTGGCCAAGTAGTACTCTAGCTAAGGTCCTTCCTAGCTCCCTCCCCCACCCCACCAAACATTGTGGGCTCTCATGCCTAGCCATGCATGTGAACAGCCTTCAGACATGGAATCAAACAAACCCTCTTCAATCAACCTCCTTTCCTTTCTTTTCTTTTCCACTCCTAAGCTCCATCTTCACGTGATCTCTCTCTCTATTCCCATACTCGACCTCTCATTGCTCCCGCTATAAATATTTAGTGACATTTATTTTGTTTCTATCTATCCCGCCACTGCCACTTACAAACACTAGTCACTCACTTCATTCACACTTGTGACTCTTGCTTTGTACTATAGCTCGCAATGCTGACGAGACTCTTCTACGTTTCATTAGCACTGCAACTCCCGCTGCTTGCCTACGGTGGCCACGACTACCACGACGCACTGGCCAAGTCCATCCTCTTCTTCGAGGGCCAGCGGTCCGGGCGGCTCCCCCCCGGGCAGCGGGCAGCCTGGCGCGGGGACTCCGCCGCCTCCGACGGCTCGGACGCCGGCGTGGACCTCGAGGGCGGGTACTACGACGCGGGGGACAATGTGAAGTTCGGGTTCCCGATGGCCTTCACCACGACCATGCTGGCGTGGGGTCTCATCGAGTTCGGGGACGCCATGCCGTCCGACGACCTGCAGAATGCCGCCGAGGCGGTCCGCTGGGGTACGGATTATCTGCTCAAGACCATTGCCCATCCTGGCAAGGTTTTTGTTCAGGCAAGCACTCCACATTCTTTATTTTCTTTTTCTTTCCAGAATGATATATATTCGAGACTTTATACATGCTACGCTGTATGTCTTTTGAGTCACTAATAGTTAGTGGAGTTGTATTTATTTTTTTTTTTAAATTTTTTTTTTTTATGTGAGTCAACTCACACCTAGTTCATCCTAGTAGTCCAATTCAGCCCACACAAGCTCAGTATTTCTGGTTCCAACTTGAATGTGTATGTGGGTCCTACATTGGATTGGAGAGTTTTGTAAAGCGAAAGGTCTAGACCTGATCTCATAGCAACATAGATTGGATGATCTTTGCAAAGACGAACCGCCAAATTGAACACTTTAGTTTAGGAACATAGGAGAGTATGTCCACAAAAGGATGAGAGTTTACATGCCTATTTTGCAACAAACACTAACGAGAAGACAATGACAACCCCATAAAGAAGCATGGGCTCAAGTATCCTTGATTGGCGAATCCTGGAGCACATGGCCATAACCGGCAACCAGGGTTAAGTCTGATAAGACTTCGGATTTGGACTACTTTTATTATAGGATAATTTTCAGACTATTTATTTTTCTTAGGACCAACACAGTCCAAATTTAACTTAAAACATTTATTTACATAAATAAGACATTGCTCAACCAAAATTAGTTCCGGTTAGGACAATTCTATCCCGGACCCTGTCCAGCATATTGCTTGCACCATTGCTATTAAGAACGAGTGCTATTTAGCTATTTCTTGTATTCTTGGACACAGTTAATGCTTTGAAATGCAATGAAAACATAAGAAGTAGCCATACTAAGCACTCAATTCCAATATTTGTGAGCTCCATATTGTACTCGTTTTTTTTTTTTTTTGGACAGGTAGGGGACCCAATAAATGATCACAACTGCTGGGAGCGGCCGGAGGACATGGACACGGCGCGGACCGTGTACACCGTGACGACGGAGAAGCCCGGTTCGGAGGTGGCGGGAGAGACGGCGGCGGCATTGGCGGCATCGTCTATCGTGTTCCGATGGAGGGATCCGCAGTACTCGCAGAGGCTGCTGGAGAACGCGATGCGGGCGTTCGAGTTTGCCGACAGCTATAGAGGGGCTTACAGCGACGACCCGGGGATTAAAGTTGGTGTTTGCCCCTTCTACTGTGATTTTGATGGATATCAGGCAAGTTTTACTGATCCACTTCTCACATTTAATTTGCATGCTTGTTTCTTTGTTTTCTCGCGGTGTGTCGTATGCATATATTCCTATGCAATCCAACGGTTGGAAAAGAAAAAGATACTCGTGTCCGGTCTATACAATAATTTTTAGTTTTTCTGGGACTTAGTAGGGTATGCTTGGTAATGGTACCAGTGTTTTATCAATTTTGGATTTTTTTTTAGCTGGCTGTTTATGAAGCATTTTAAGAAAATTATGTTTGATAATTTTTTTGTGTTACTGATTTTAGTCGGCTAAAAAATTCTTCAAAATCGATCTAGTGTAATTTTGGATTTTTTTATAAACAATCCAAATGATTGAATTTTGAGAGTTTTTATTATTTTATTTTATTTATATCCCTTACAAACAAAATATAATTATAACAAAATATATATATATATTTTTTTGTTTTTCTTCTACTTTTCTATTCTTTTGGTAAGTTTTTAAAATCTTATTTCTCTATAGTCTCTCGTATCTTTATCCATAGTATGATCATTCTTACAATGACTATTTTCATCCAGACGATCATTCTTATAAATTTTTAATCCATCTAGATTACTGATTTTATGGCAAACTCATCTATATTGATATAAGTAATGAGTTTGTCATGGGGCTGTCGATCATATTGTCTTTAAATCGTTTGGACTTGGAGTTAGAGTTAGAGGATATACATTACCAAACTGAGACCATGTGCCATTTGAAATACATCAACATGACAGATTCTATCCATACTTTAAGTAGTGGTGCAACTCGGACGGATTGGTCGGACTTGAGCTCAACCTAAGTCCAATCCGATGAATCATAAGTCTAGCCCGAGTCCAAACCCGACCCGACCTCGGGTTCAACATATGTAGCCCAAGACCAAGTCCAGAGGATCGGGTTTGACTCGGGTTGGGTCGAATTTATCGGGTTCTAATATGATATTTAAAATAATTTTAAACAAGAATAATATTAAATACATAATCAAATAGAAATCAAGTCTCAATCATTACAAAATACAAACTGAAATGAGATTTAGGACAATGAGTTGAAGAATTTTGGTAAAATTTTTTAGGATTTAAACTTTTTATTTAGGGTTATTTACACTAACTACCCCTAAATTTTGGACTTATTACACGGGATATCCCTATTTTTAAACTAATTACACTGACCACCCATATGTTTTATGTACACACATGGTATCCCTACTTTAAGATAAAAATAAAAAGTTATAACACTAACTACCCATATTTTTAATTTTTTTTTTCTAAAGTGTGGGGTGGTCAGTGTAATTAGTTTTAAAGTAGGGGTACTTCGTGTAATAAGTCCAAAACTTAGGGGTGATTAGTGTAAATAATCGTTTTATTTAAGAAGTGTATATATATATATATATATATATATATATATATATATATATGAATCTGACACATGAATCTGAATTCAACTCGATTTTTGATCGGATTCAAATATTTTAACCCGAATTCGAATCCGAATCCAAGTATCTTCAACCCTAACCTAGCTAACCCATTAACGGGTTTATCCGATCGGATTCGGGTTTAGCCTGTCCTAGTTGCACTCCTAACTGGAAGGTATACATTATTATAGAACTAGAGGATATGGATATATAGATCATTTTATTTTTGTAATTTTTTTTAGAACAACTCGTTATTGAATTATGAAACATGCGTTGACTGATTTAGAAGTCCTCAGTTAAAACAAAACAAAATAAAACAAAACAGAAAAAAACGGAATCGGTAGTTCAAAACATCTCATAACCGCAACAATTGCTAAATAGACCTGTAGTGGTATCTTTGTTTCCTTGGATGGGAGCGCATGGATTGAGTTTTTCTGAATTGTACGTCCAGGACGAACTACTGTGGGGGGCAGCATGGCTGAGGAGGGCTTCCCAGAATGATTCATTCCTCAACTACATACAAGACAATGGCAAGACTCTAGGAGCCGAGGACAACATAAACGAGTTTGGGTGGGATAACAAGCATGCTGGCCTCAATGTCCTCGTCTCCAAAGTCTGTACATGTACATATATATATATATACATATACTAAAGTCTTCTTCCTAGCTACCATGTCTTAATTTGTAACACATACAAACGAACGCAAGTAGTTCGGAAATTGACTTGATTGATCCTATAGGAATTTCTGGATGGCCAAATGATGCCTCTACAGTCCTACAAAGAGTCGGCGGATAGCTTCATGTGCACGCTGATACCGGAGTCGTCGTTGTCGCCGCACATCCAGTACACGCCGGGCGGCCTCATCTACAAACCCGGCGGGAGCAACATGCAGCACGTCACCTCCATCGCCTTCCTCTTGCTCACCTATGCCAATTATCTAGCCAAAACTTCGCAGACGGTCAATTGCGGAACCGTCTCTATCACCCCTGCCGCACTTCGCCTCCAAGCCAAAAAACAGGTACCTACTCTCATCTCATCTCATCTCATCTTAGAGTGCTGGGCGTTCGGTTTAATTGGTTTCGACTGAATCGAAATAGTCGAAAACTGAATGAACCGAAATTCTAAAATCCAACACCAAAACCGAAGCGAAAATTAGTCGAAACCGAAATCGAATCGAACAATCGATTCTGTTTATTCGGTTGGACTATTTCTGTTATTTAATGGGTGGGATCCAAACTTAGAATCATGATTAAATTATATTAAAAGTTACAATTTTTATACACGTATTGCATTGCAAAATGTGTGTCCAAAATTGAATTAGTTGTTAAATTATCAAAATTTGGCTCCAAAACACACATATAGAATTGTTATATTCAAAATATACATATTTTTAATCACAAAATATGTATAAAATTGGAGGTATTTACATAATTGTACAAGTTTTACTCAAATTAGAAAATTTAGTATTTTGAAAACCAAAACAGAGCTAATTTTTTTTTTCCAAACCGAACTGAATTATTTATTCGGTTCGATTCAATTTTCAGTCCAAAATTCGAAAAATGCTCACCTGTACTCTGACCTGATTTAAAAAAAAAAATATAAATGATTGCATTCATTAATCAAATAAAACATCTGAATTTTTGTTAATTATCCCATTATTAGTAATGATTAAGTTGCTAATATATATGATTTGATATTGTTACATGTTTAGGTTGATTATCTCCTAGGAGACAACCCCATGAACATGTCGTACATGGTAGGATACGGAGACCGTTTCCCGCAGCGAATTCACCATCGAGGTTCCTCGTTGCCGTCGAAACCGGACCATCCTCAGCCTATCGGCTGCAAGAACGGATCGGTTTACTTCAACTCGCCCGGTCCGAACCCGAACCCCTTGGTCGGGGCCGTCGTCGGTGGACCGGGGGAGGACGACGTCTACGGGGACGACCGCGCCGACTTCCGCAAATCGGAGCCGACTACTTACATCAATGCTCCACTGGTTGGGGTGCTGGCTTACTTTGTTGCTAACCCTGGTTCTAACATAATTCTCCATTAGCATGAGAATGTTTATGTACATATATAAGAGTATAGCAGAACTTATGTATAGGTAATTAAAAAAATACCGAATCCGCTTGTCTCTAGTGGTCAGCAAAAAGAGGTATCCTTTTCCTGGCTGGATGTGTGGTTGGAGATCCTATGATCGAGTCCACGGAAAAGCATAAAAATCTAATTATGAGGTTTGTTTTGATACTTGATTTCAAGGTGTAATGATCATCCAGAAATGTGTGTAGTCAGTGTTTGGAGACTAAGAAAGTGTGTACTAATATTTACCCTAAGTTTTTGTCAAAAGGTGTGAGGTGAGGTGAAGTTTTGATTGGTTTGTTTATGGAAGTTTTACTATATATGATGGCATATGGGATTGCAAGTTTCTCTTGATTTTGTCCACAACCTTGTCCTTCTTATTGCTGGAAAAGAAAATAATAATATGATGCAAGTTCCTCCGGTCAAGATGATCACACATAAGAGAATCATATAACTAATGTAATTATCATTACAAACAACAACAGAATTTGTCAGGAAACTCGAGAACTAAAAGTACTATAGAACGATACAAGAGTCTTTAGAATAGAATTAGCTAAGAATTTCTATTTATGAGGAGGATGTGGGCTGATCCTGAAATTCTATCTGAAAATGTACTCTGGTACTTAAAAGGACTCCATTAACTCTTGACATTTTATGGAAGAACACATTTGTAATCAATGATCTTACTAGAATTGAGAAGAAAATTATCTACCTTTCATCAATCATGTGTATATGCCGAAATCATGCAAAACCTAGAATTTTTGTTAACCCAACAATACTTTGGCGATGTAGTGCTGTCCGGAGTGTAGAGAGTTACATTATTGATAAATTTTAACGAAAACTTGCATTAAAACTTGAACAATGCTGTGCCTATGTAAACATCCGTATTTTTCAGAAATTAAAAATAAAATTTTGAGAATTTTTTGCTATTTTTAAATAATTAAATAAATGTTCTTCTGAATTAAATATTTTTAAGTATCAAAAATAAATATTAAAATATCATAAAAATAATATTTTTGGGTGTTAAATAATTAATTAGACTTACAGCAATTTTTCTGGATTTTATTGGATCCCAGAACTATTTTTAAAGACCTAAAAATTAATGTTTTAATTAAACCAAAATAAACCAAAATAGACCAGATTGAACCAACCGGTTCAACCCTGAACCGAATTCTGAACCGGACCCAAACCCTAGCGGGTTGGGTCGGATCTAAAACCCGACCCGTACCCGCTAACCCGACCCACTAGCTATCTCCTCCCCGCTGCGACCCGATTGTTCAGCGCACCGCCGGCCGTTTCTTACTGCCGCTCCGGCTTCCGCCGCCTCACCTCCGCCGTTCACCCGCCGTCTGATCGCCTACCCGCCGCGACCCTTCTGGTCCATCTTCCCCCAACTGCCGGCCACCGTCCCTACTTAAACCCCCATCACCGCCATCTCCACCACCACTGATCACTCCACCCCGACTCCGTCTTCACTAACCACCAGTCTCCGGCCAACTGAGCTCACCCAGCTCCGCCGCTTCCCCTCGCTCCTACAGCCGCCACCGCCTCTCCACCTCGCTGAGCACCCCGTCTCCACCTCGCCGCCCCTCCGCTGCCACCGGACGACCCCGGCTCCTCTCCACCATTGAATCCCCAGCCACCGTCTCCCTCCACTCTCCTCCGGTCACCCAGCCCCGCAGCCCACAGCACCACTACACCGCCACCGTCGAGTTCCCTCCGACCAGCTCCGCCGAGCCTCGGCCGCTACGGACCCCTCCCTCAGCAGCCAGTATCCGCCGCCACGCCGCGTTCTTCTGCGACAACATACGTCATCTAGATACCGTCTTTCCGTGCACGTAATTCCTTGTACGTTGATTCATTTTTTATTCTGTCAAATCCTACGCATAAACTACGTGACCCCCTCGAAACCAGTGTAAATAGTTCGGGGTATCGCGTCCTGTGTCGGTCGCAAACTGCGACACAAAATCAGTAAAAATCACCATATTTCTGAAAATTCGGAAACTGGCCCGAACTCCCCAGTTCACGACCGTTTTGCTTCCAACCTGCTAAATATTTTCAAAATCCACCTGAAAAGTTATTTAGACTGTATAACCTAATTTTTAAACCCAGTATTAGTATAATTTATCGTGCTGTAATTTGTATTTAATTCGAGGGTAAAAATGACCAAAATATTGGTTATTTAAATACCCTGATTT
Organism: Iris macrosiphon; assembly: GCA_036927795.1. Taxonomy (NCBI): domain Eukaryota; kingdom Viridiplantae; phylum Streptophyta; class Magnoliopsida; order Asparagales; family Iridaceae; genus Iris; species Iris macrosiphon. Next base: position 288,987,032 of record JAYESA010000004.1, read on the forward strand.
TTTCGGAACTGGGTGCGCCCCACTAAACGGGACGACTTGGTCGTGTGCGAACTTCACCGAAAGGTGCGCGCCATTAATACGGACGTGTGAGATTTTGCGGAAGTTGATTCCGATGTGCATGTACACCGGAATTAACGCGTATCCGTCGACAACACCCCGTATCGGCCATGTTCTGAAACTCGTTGTAACTTCGTGTACGCTCGTCGTATCAAAACGAAACTTGTGCCATCGGACTCGTAGCAATATGCTGGTCCTGTGACCCAAGTTTGGTTCGATTCTGAGAACGTTGACAAAATCCCGTATCGTGGGCCCCACGGCTCCACTTGACGGGCGATTTTGTGATCTGCTCATCGGAATCCAGTTCTGAACATTCCGTTGGGTTCGTATCGTCGTTCTGGACTTGTAGACACTAAGTTTGACGAATTTGGAGAACATTATCTCTGGCACATTTTTCGGTACGAAACAGGCCACATGTGGACTCCGCTTTGACTAGAAACTGTCACTTTTGCCCCTGTGTCCAAATTGGACTCATGGACAGGCAATTCTAGCTATTTGATATCTTCTAAACCTGATGGTAATGTTTATTACAGCATTCATAGGAGTACCTGTAGATTCTGCTGATACCGGAGCAGCTGTTGGTATCCAAACCCCAAGCAAGTGTACCTTGCCAATCTTGCAGTAATTGCTACATGTTATTTCCTTAATTTATTTATATGTTGTATCTGTTCAATTTAGGACCGTGTGACATTACTTAACGTCCGAATAATATTCGGGTGTCAACGCCGTACGCAGGAGTTGTGTAACGTCACCTAGAGATGGTTATCGAAATCCTATACAATCTCGTGCTTGCCTTATCAAGTACATCATACCTCAGGACACCTGACACTATTCATGAGACAGAATCTTCCTGAGATATTCATGGTGATTATGTATAGCCTACAGGATTTGTGACATAGACATTATATTCATATAGCTATCATATGACTTGCTTCATTAGTTATGATCTTGCGTGACATGGACATAAGACGTTGTGGACATGAGACGTGTGATTACATTGGGTGGAGAGAGACACACAAGCTACAGGCTGATTTTATATATATATATTTATTATTATGAGGCCGTAGACTCTACATAAGAGCTAGGCACATTACGTGATATAACTGATACCGGCTCTCCGACACAGTGCTTGTAGCGGTCTCAGCCTGAGTACTAGTGATGCTCTCACTTGCATTTCACATTGATGGTTACATAGTTTACCCTATTGTTTCATTTATTATTGTACTGCATTTATTTTGACTTGAGTTATTTTGTACCTTGCTATGTTTCCTGAGGACCTGGATTCCGGATTATGTCCCCAGGTTTAGCAGAGGAATTCTATCTCGAGGTATACGGGGCAGGAGCAGAAGCAGGAGCAGGAGCAGACACTAGAGCTGAACCGATCCCCGAGGACGAGGTGATGGCCGATGATTTCTCCTGAGTATCTGTTATCTATACTCAGTATTTGCTATTATTAGACTCTTTTGTTTCTGGTCTGTTGAACCAGTGTATCAGACTTATTATCGGGTTGTTCCCCGATTTACTTTATTGAGACTTGATGACAGTTAAATTTGATTTTGCTGATATTGATCATATTTATCTTTCATGGATGAGATTAGATTGTGACATCTTTAGTAGACTTTTTATTGTGTTACAACTTAAGTACACCTTGATGGGTCCATTAAATTGGGTTTGTCCATTAGAGTGTGCTGCTGGCCTTGCCACGTGGCTAGTCCCTCGGTGTTTTGGGACTGGGGCGTGACAGCCTACAACCTTATGCTTACAACCGTCACGTGGCACCCACGTGATGGCCGTCCATTGGAGGAGGAAAAAGAGATGAAATCCGGTGGTTGGTTGAGTGACCTCCACGTGGTAGGAGACGTGGCGGTCGTTCATTAAGGGAGAGAATGAAATTGGGATGACCCACATAACAGGAGGGAAGAGAGAGTTGTAAGAAGGTTGTAAGCATTTGGTAGAAAACTTAACATTATTGTTAAAACTTTCCTTCAGGCCGACAATACCACAAGACAAATTAGGTAGTTGCCTAGGGCCTCAATGGTGTACATATATTTAAAAGTTAAGGTGAAGTAACTGGCCGTGTGTTGTCAAATTAAAAATTGTACTATTGTTGGTTGTGGTTCCACTCTTTCAAAATGGATGTAGGAAGCCTCCAAATTAAAGAGAGTTGTTTTTTTTTTTTTTTTGAGATGCTCCAAATTAAAGTATTGATGATAAAAGCAACCATAGTGAAAACACTTCATACTATATTTTAATTTTTTTTAGAAATGATATAAATTAATAAGTGTCTTCTTGATATTATCTAAATAACGCATCAAATTCATACCAAATTTAAACTTTTTTTTTTCTCTATCTTATTCTTCCTTCTTTTTCTTAACTAATATTTTTTTCTTTTTTCTTTTTACTCTTGGTGGGTCCGATTGAATTATTGTTCACACGTCAAGATATGTTCCAAATTTGAAGTGTCTTTTGGCTTGTTAGATTTTTTTAAGTATGGACAAGAGCGAACTGCAGCCTTCAAATGCTTCAAATATTGACTAAACCCAAAATGTATTATTGAAACCACTCCCACTATGGATACTCTAAGGTAGCTGGGTGGAATTCTATTCTTTCCAAATTGAAGGAGAGGACCTTCAAATTAAAATATTTGCAAATTACTTTACAGGATAAATTTTTTTAATCAATTTATTATGTCATGTATTTTTCCCAAATTAAAATGTTTTTAGTCAATTTATTAAGCTAGCTACCTTTACAAATTAAAATATTTTAAATTAAACAAAAAATATTTTATAAGCTAAGAAACACTTTATTTGTAAAGGATCTCATCATAAAATAATAAAACAACTTATTATTTGAATCTTTTATCCATACCCCAAAAGAACGTTACCATTTTTTCAATATCTATGACAGAAGTAATCACATATTTAACTTTTCTTTTCTCATTCTCTCCTTCTCTCCTTCTCTCTCTATCTGTTTCAAGAAGACTAAAAACCTTATGTTTTCTTCTATTTGTAAGGAAAAAATGCTTTTACAATTTCCACCCCCCCCCCCCCCTATTTTCCAGCAACAATCCATTTTTTTTGCAATTTTTTTTTTGTAAGATTACATCACAGTCCGACTGTGTTTATTGAATTGAACTACGCTACAACTTGTCTGATCTGATTGATCTGAGCCAAGAAAGTAAATCAAATCGTGCTATTTCTTTGTTATATACTTATATTTTTATACCAAATATGCTAATTTTATATTATTATTTTTATTTGTGTATAAATCTTTCTTGTAGTACGGACTCCATTTTGTTCTGGACGGACTCTGCTCAAACGAAATCAGCTGTCATGTTAATCCAGTTTCAAAATTCTGTCATTCCATCTATGATCTTGTGGGTCTCATCAGAATTAAAAAAAAAAAAAATTATGGGACAGAATAAGAACTGAATTAACAGGACAGAAAATTTCAGTTCGGCTGTGCTTGCCTTATTCTTTGTCTAATCGAAATTTGTCAAACAGTACAATTACAGACTCTGCGAAAGTAGATTGTACATAGACTGCGAAGCCACATGAGCCTTACTCTCCAATCTGGCTAGCCACATGCGTCAGATGCATGACTAGCTCCATCAGATTGGAAGCAAATCCAATCAATCAATCAATGTTCTCCGAATCAAACAAATGCTTTGGGAACACGATGAGGATAGGGTGTGCTTTTACAAACAGATTCTGTCTGGACAATGGCAGAACAGATCTACTGTCTTGTAAATTCTGCCTTTTATTTCTGTTCTTATTTTATTATACAGAATTTCAACCGATATTAAAAAAAAAAAAATTTATCTAGAGAAATAACAGAAATACAAAACAGGAATACATGACAGCAGATCTGTTCTCCAACAATGGTTGGTCGGGTTTTGTCCACTAGGCTCGCTGGGGGCCAAAAATTCCGTGACTGCAAGAAGAATCGCTGGCTATGGCTAATCCGACACGGATTACAAATTGATACAATAGTACTGACTAGCTGCCTGCAAATATCGAGCTCTCTTTATTCCCCCACATTGGCATACTTCCAAGCAACAAAACCAAAATTCCTCTATTGCGCGCAGGCCCATCACTTTGCGCACGCTGTCCCGTCTCGTGCATGTACTAAATGATAAGATAAGAATATAATTCTGGCATGTACTAGACAATATTCCTCATTATATTCTTCATTTCGAGATTTGATAATAACTTCAAAACCTCAACTTAATGTGGATAGGAAAATCTTGACTCCGGCACCAATCCTTAATTTTTTGGATTTTGATCTTAAAATTCTAGAACAGAAAATTTGCTGTACCGAAAATATTTTTAAAATAATTAGCTAAAACGAAAATATTTAGAAAAATTTGAAGTTACGGAAGTTTTCGCCATCTGGGATGACGAAAATATGATTTTTTTTTTTCGCCATCTGAGGCCAAATTTTTGCCAACTTAGTTGGCGAAAATATATGCATCGATTTTTTTTGGATTTTATGTTTATGGTTTGTTTTTTGGTTTTATGTTTAGGGTTTGTTTTGGTTTATTTTTGTTGTTGTTTTTTTGGATAGTTGGGTTTGATTTTTTTTTTTGTTGTTGGTTTTTTCTGGGTCACTTATCAAAGATTTTTTTTTGCCAATGGCTCTATTGTAACGTTCATATTGTAACGTTTATATTTTGCCAACGACTATTTCTTTCTCATATCTATAAATTTCTGTCATTCTCTTCTTCTGCTATTCATTTCCCACTCAACCCACATATACTTTCAAATTTTTTTTCCAAGCTAGTTCAGCTCGCTCACTGTATTTAGAAGCTCACTCTCTTGTTATGAATCAAAGTTTAACAATACTATGTCTGATTGGAGGTGTGCTAAATGAGTTAGTTTATGAAAGAGATTTAACTGATTTTTTTTTAATTGATCAAAATATTTCATTTGATAGTTTATGTAATCAAATTGTTGAACAATGTTCTATTGATTATGAATTTATATTGGTACATATTTTTTTAACTAATTGTATAAGGTTAGTTAGTGAACAAGCATGAAAATTTATTCTCGAACTTAATGTACAAGCAACGTACATTAATATTTATGTAACTTCACCACTACCTAGAATTAATATTGTAAGTAGTATACGTGCTTCTAATCAAGTTAATACTGCTCCTAGTTCTTCTCGTCAAATTATTTCTTTTATTGAACAAGAACATATAGTAATAACGACGATGAAAACAATGATGATTTAATTAAAAATTTAGATGATGAATTTGATGACAATGTTGATAGTGTTAGCATTTCTGGATTATGCGTTGGAAAAAAATTTGATAATCATTCTGAATTTAGATGTTTTATTAGTGATATAGCAATTGCACATAATTTTACTTGTCATGCTACTTTAAACAATGCTAGTGGAATTTTATATAAATGTAACGATTCAAGTTGTAATTGGAGAGTATACGCTAAAGCCGTTGGTGAAGGTGAAGGTTTTGCTATTGCTACGCTAGAAAGCGTACATTTTTGTTTAGGTGGACTTACAACATGTTCTCATCCATTAGCTACTACTGTATGGTTTAAAAATAAGATTATTGATAAAGTTTGAGATAATCAGTCTCTATCGCATGTTGTAAATGATATATATAGAGAACACGAAATATATATTAAATATTGTAAGGCTTGGAAAGCTTGGAAACTTGCTCTATCCGAAATAAATGGTAGTTATATTGATGCATATAGTAGTCTTGGAAAGTATGGTTTTAGAAATAATGAGACAAATCGAGATAGCCAATGTTTTATACAGACTACAGAAGACAATAGATTTTAATTTTTTTATTTGTTTTAAGACATGCATTGATGGATTTTTAAGGAGATGTTTACCTATGATTAGTACTGATACTACTTTTCTTTCCTCTAGATATAAAGGTATTTTATTTATGCTCATACTCATGATCCAAATTATCAATTATATCCAATTTCTTATGTCGTTGCTGAGAGTGAAACTACTTATTCTTGGACTTGATTTTTAAACGGTTTGAGAACATCTTTGAAAAATATTTTGATGCATGGAATACAATTTCTTTTATATCAAATAAACATAAAGGATTGATAAGGGCTATGCGTGATATCTTTCCAGAATCGCTTTATTTTTTTGTATTCAATATTTTAAACAAAATTTAAAAAAATTCTTCAAATTTTTCCATTTTCAATATAGGTTAGACTATCTTGCTAGATGTTATAATAAAACAGATGCGAACTATTGTTTGGAAAAAATTAAAGCTGAAAACATAGATGTTTACAATTAGATCGTTGGAGTAAATGATGAAACTCGTATTTTTTACACTAGATAACAACTTATTCTCCTTGTCCCAGATTAGGTTTAACACGTCGAACCTTGCTGAATGCTTCAATAACTGGGTTAAAAATTTACGTGATAAACCAATAACAACACTACTTGATGGGATTTGGGCCAAAATTATAACACTTCAGGACAAGAACCGACAAAAAGTTAAAAATATTCAAACTGATTATTGTCCGAAGATGTTGCAAACTATATATGGCTCTTATCACAAAAGAAAATCACCGACTGCAAACGTTGAATATAGTTAGATATTTGTTTGAAATATTAGATTGTAAAACAAATAGAACATATGTTGTAGACTTAGATGAAAAATCTTGTTCATATTTAACATGGTATCATACTTTGCTTCCATGTGTACATGCATGTTATGCATGTAAGTCTAAAAATATTAGCATCGAGAGTTTTTTGCAGATACTTTTTCTAAGGAAGCATTAAGAAGCATATATGACACTAGGAGCCAATTCTAGTCCCTTAAAACCTCCAAAATATATTGGTTAGAGGTCACATTGGAGTACCAGATGTACGATGCAAGGCAAAAAGACCAAAGAATAACCAGATCATAGCGAATGATCAAGCTTCAAGAGATCTTCGATGTAGTAACTGTTGTCACGTCTCGCACCCGGTGTAAGGGTACGAGAACGTAGGTACGTCCAGTCTACGCCGCAACATCGGCGGTAGAACGCTGTCTAAGTCAACAATACTATCTAAATATCTCACATAATATATATATATATACCTGTCAAGATATTTCAACTCCGAATGGAGGACAAAATAATAATCAAAACTCAATCACAATAAAACTAGAGGAAGATGTAGCACAATATGGAATAGAGAAAGAAATGAATCATAGTCACAAATACAACTCATAACCTAGTCTAATAAACTAGCACAATAGTCTCAAATATAATACATGCCAAGGTCTAAACTGAGACATAACCAATCCAATAGTCTAAACATCTGCAACTAGCTGATCATCTCCCGATATCGGCTCCTCCTGAGCCACCGTCTCTAACTCTACACCCACTACGTCCTGAGGTCCATAGTGTGTAGGATACCAGTCATCTAAATCATCTGAAAAATATATCCAGTCAGGATTGGAGCGAAGTATACCTCTAACAACAGTTCCAAATAAATGATAAAGATTATATAACAGTAAATAGAGAGAATATATAAGATAAATAGAGCATGAGAAAAAAATATACAGAATATAAAAATACTGTAAATAGTACAAGAAAGATGAGCATCATATTCAGGAGTCAAAAAATACAACTATCTAAGTGAGTGAGTACTAGCTTCGATATGTGATTGGCTTGGAAACTTGTACAAGAATCATAGATTGGTTAATCATAGGTGAGGTATATGATTAACACTAACATGGTACTTATACATAAATACTCGTACATGGTGGGTTTGATCACATATCTAACTAACACTCCCCAACCCCGACTGGTATAGTGGATCCAACCATGGCACGTTACGACACGAGATTCTCTGAAAATGTAGCTAGTCTCCCCAAGAATTAGAGTCCATACAAGTTCAAGAGCAATAGGGCATGTACAAGATACGCCAGGAACTGCCAAAAATAATATCTCATGACGGGATCAAAAAAATACCAATCCGTGTAACCATGTGTCAAGAAGTCAAGGATATCTACACTAAATACAAGAAACATAGAATATAACATTAACAAGAAATTGTCAGAGAATGTACTCGCCTGAGGTCCTAAGCTGACAATACCAATCTGTGTCTGGACTGGTGTCACACTGACCTATATATGAAATATCATGTCATTGGGTGTAAGAAAATAATAAATAAGCAAAAAAGCACTGAATATGAATTCTAGGCCATTTCTAGGTCAAGCTAGTCAGACTAGGTCAAACTAGGTCTTAAGTAAGTGTTACCTTGGTTTTAGGTCCATACCTAGTTTCTAGGTTGATTACAAGTCTAATATAGATCATTCTAGGTAATACTAGGTCCTACCTAGTTTCTAAGTCAATACCTTGGGTATTAGCTATACTAGCTATTAAACACTAAGTATTATATTTATACACTCATATACCTAATACCCTACTATACAACTAATATCTTAACTGTTAACACTTACCTTGCCATCATCTTACTTATCTAAAGCTAATACCTTAAAATAATCTATTTTCTAGACATTACTCTAATACCTTAACACAACTTTAATACTTAATACCTCACTAGTATCTATTGGACACTTAATACCTCAAGCTACTAAGGTATTCAATATCCACTAATATCCTATGCCTTGATACTGACTGATACACAAGACTGATACTCTTGTATATCAATCTCAAAGTCCTCATTGACCCATTACTTGACTTTGCTACTACTGCCCCTCTACCTGCAATTCAACCCAAGCTTGAACCCTTTCTTCTCACTAACTAAGCCTCTACTGATGCTTCTGTTACCTGGGCGCAATGTACTACACTCTACCTACTGTTACGCTAATTGCAAGTGCTGCCAAGATATTCTGCTATAAACCTGCATATCTACCTACCCAACTACAAACACTCAAGACACAACACCCCTTACATATCCTATGTATTGCAATACATTACCTGAGTCTTCACCTCAACTGGAACCCAACTTCAAACACTCATATCTCACTCTTATTGCACCCATTGTCACTGCATAATCACTACACACCCTTAAACACAATTCCTGACCCTCCTCCTTCAGTTCAGTTGGCTGAACTGAGAATACCTACTGCTGACCCGGCACCACTGATATATTTCAGTTCACAACAAATGCTCTTGACTGTAATCCAAGTCTGGATACACCCCTTCAGAACTCATACAGTACAGTGCACATAATGCACTGTCTGTACACTCCTTCTCCCGAGTGTATCAGACACTCCCACTGGTCCGCTGATACCCTCTCCCTCTAACACTGATACTCCAGTATCAGTCCTTACTCGAGCCCCCTATTCACTTCCTCATCACCCACACACACCTAGTATCAATATCACACAACTGCCACTTAAGTATATATGTATATATACACTAATAACTATTTCATCAAATATCTAGAGTGCACAATTAGGATACTCATGACACCTTCTCAATTGAGATGTCAAAACTTCCAATTCACCATAATTAACATCCTTACATAACAAATGCACATATATATAACAAATATAACTAGTTACAATAGGAATTGAAGAGTAATTACACAAATCACTCAAAATGAACCCATATCATAGCGTATCACAAAATACCATGATACGCCCTACTCGTATCGAATTGTGGACACTTATCTAGTCCCACACTATCAATCTAAGTCTAATTAGATCTAATTGGTCTTATGACACACACTTGATGCATTAATCTCGAAAATTTTTCAAATTGGGCACAAAAACCTATGTAGGAGTCACAATAGAAGTCATATGAACCTAGTTTTTGTTCCTATAGATAGCCCTAAGCCATAAAAGATTTTCTAATGGCCAAATGCATAAATTAGAGTCTAATTAAGGAGAAAATTCAGAGTTATACCTATTGGAAGATAGATTCTCAATACAAAATCCAAATTGACATAATTAGGACACAAGCTCTTATACAATGGCTCCTTCTCCAAGTGCTCCTTGCAATCCAAGCTCCAATGCTCCTTAGGTGATTTAAATGAAAGAAAATGAGAGTGAATTGGGTGAATTTGGTGGAAGGATAAAATAATTTGGGGAAGAACACAATTGGGGATCCAAAATTGAAATGAATTAATGAGAGGAGAGATAGATAGAGAGAGAGAGAGAGAGAGAGAGAGAGAGAGAGAGAGAGAGAGACCCTCTCATATGGCCGGCCCCCTCTTGTCCCTCCTCCAAGTAATTCATAAAGTCTAAAACACCCCTACTAGTTAGTTATGAAAATAATAATTAGGGAGGACTACATTAGGAAGCTTTTAATCTAATAAAAATTAATCTAGTCTCCTTAATTAACTAAAAGGGAATGAGTCTAATGGGCCTAACCCAATGTTGGGCTCAATGTGTTATGCCAAGTTCCAATAGGTCCACTAATGTCAAGTCCAAATAATTAGGCTAGCCTACTAACTAATAATAAATAGCATAACACAATATAAATAATTAGTAGCACAATATTTTAATATTTAATCACTAAATATAAAATATACTAAATGATAAAAATACCCTCATCTAGAAATGTGGTAGTGACAACTGCAATATTTTAGGACATAATAGAAGGGGATGTACAAACCAACCAAGAGAATGAAGGCATTGTCGTAGATTTTTAAATAGTTTTATTTTATGAGAACAATATGTAATTTTATTGAAATAAAAGAAAGTTACATTTAAATAAAGTTTATATTGATATAACAATTTTATCGACCTCTCTTGTCTAATTGTCGATCGTTCGGACGATCAATCTCTCTTAGGTTGAGTCGGTCCCTCTTTTCTCATGTATTCTTCGGGGCCGCATCATCACTACCTCCTTGAATGTCCTCCACTTGAGATGGCATCGGTGCTGATGGAGTTGTCAAGATATGCGTATAGCTGGTAACTCGGGGGCGAATAGGCTATCCCATTTTGAATCTCCCTCGTGGGCCCACTGAGTAGTGCCCGTACCGGCCGACGCCTGAGAAGTATCCTAGTCAGCCCAGTGAGAAGTGCCTTTGCCAGTCGGCTGAGAAGTGCCCTCACCAGCCCACTGAGTAGTGCATGTACCAGCCGTCGCCTGAGAAGTACCCCAGTCAGCCCACTGAGTAGTGTCTGCTGAGAAGTGCTCGCACCTGCCGACACCTGAGAAGTTCCCTCGCCAACCTGGTGATGGGGGATGAAGTGGCAGACTATTATCCTGATACCAAACAGAGGTATGCTTCCTAGTGGGCGTGCTTGTCGTTGTCCAACAAGACCCTGAGGATAATCTACTGGAATACGTAATGGAGGGTTTGGAGGAATCGGGACTAGTTGCATAGCAGCCAAAAATTTGCCAATTGCTGTGCACAACGGGTCACTCACTGGATGATTTTGGTATGCGATATTTAAATTTGGAAGATAAAATATTTAGTAGAATTCAATAGAGGATATATAAATAAGTACCACAGAGACAGACATTTTCATATAAAAAAATATACCAGCCCTTCTACATAATCATAATAGCTACAGAGACTATGATCATCTATGGCTGCACCATTACAAATTATGAGCATATGATTTCTTATAATTTTTGATGTAAAATTTGTTAAGCTTTTGAAATAACTTACCATCTTGAATAGTGGACACCATTTGAGACAAATATGCCACCTTATGTGTCTCAAATCTAGAATTCCACCCAGGAATCAATCTGCGTGCTCTGACAGTTGCATTGCCTCTACCACGATTAAAATATGGTGGCTCATCAGGAGTGTATTTTATCATCCAGAACTGTCGTATAACACGATCAGCTGGATAATACATGATGTGATCATGGAATATTATAAAAAATATATGTAGACTCAATCCATAGGCTGATGTTTGTATCTCAGGAGGATTCTACCCAAGCCGGTACGGTAAAAAAATTGCCTATTTCATGTCAAAACAATATAAGATAACAAACATCTTGACTGTATAAAATAATAAAATTTTTGCCTATTTTATGTCAAAAAATTATAAGATAATAAACATGTTGACTATATAAAATAAAAAAATTATCTCGTAAAACCTTAGTGAATCAAATTGGCCACAATATACTGTAATATCCTTGTGAGCACATCGAGCTGGATCTACTACAGTCGTCATCCACCGTAAAGCTGATGAAAAGACACCAACATCGGTATCAATACGTGAGACTGGCCTACCGATATAAAAGTTCTTGTAGGACCAAACCTAGAAAAATTATATCATATAAGTATACATATTTCTTTAGTAAATAAAATTATATAAAAATTTTATACCTGTATTAATGTCATACATCTACTCAAACTTTTCTTTCTTTTATCCACTGAAGTAAAATATACAAAAGTTGACATAGAGTTGTACAGATTTGCCAACACAGATGCTCCCCATGCATAACAGGGAGGTTCTGCCAGATTTTGCAGGAAAGGTAAAAAACATAAATTTGCCCTAGCTTCTGAGTTTGGAAACAAAATTCCATTGATTAGACATAATAAGTAGGCCCTGGTGCAAGCAGTAATATTAACAGATAATAAAAAATAATATCAGTTAAACTAAATAAAGATATCTATTATATAAATAATAACATTAAATGTTATACTTACCCGATTCTCATCTACTTAGATTTATTTCTCACCAATACGATCTAGGTGCATAAAGTTGTGACGGAGCCACAAAAGCATCACAATTTTTTACCATATATGTTAGGCGGCTCCATGCCTAAGTACTTCCTAATAACAATTTTTCTGCAAAATGACTCGTCATCATCAAATATTATAGGTTCACCCGTAATAGGTAATCCTATGATATTTGCCATATATACTAGTAAAATAGTCATTTCTCCGAATGGTAACTGAAAGGTATTTCTTCTGGGCCACCATCGCTCAACTAAACTGAAGATCAAGTCTCTATCGTGACGTAAAAAATATATCTAATCAATATACTCAAAACCAAATACGTTCACCAATGCATATTATTCTTTAGTCAACATCCAGTACCCAACGTCGTTCCATAATGCCATGCGGCATACTCTCGTGCTCATATAGTTTCAGGATAATCGTATTGCTATATATGAGATATATAAACGATGTTATTATTAGATGTCACGCCCCAGTCCCAAAATACAAGGGACTAGTCCACATGGCAATGGCCAGCTACGTACCAAGGGGACTCCAGTCCGACTCTGAATACGTATAAGCTGTAAATGAGGGTTACTATCTAGATAACACGGTCTATATGTCTATGTCTTAAACCACAAGGATATGTAATAAAGAAAGGACAACATGTATCATGGTGTGCACCCTACACTACACTCGTCCGAATAGACTCGAAGAAAAATAATATTAGTCTACAAATACTGGGCTATACTAGCAGAAAATAAGCAAAGATGAACAATGAAGAAGTGAATACAAATAACGAGTAACAATACTTGCATGCCGGTATAATATCCTCAGCAGCTCCAGTCTCTCATCAGCAATCGATCCTACAATCTGGCAGGGAACCAGGTCCTCAAAGGGACGTAACAAGGTACAAAAATAGTATGCCATAGTATAACAGAAAAAGACGTAACCAGGTCCTCAGAGGGACGTAACAAGGTACAAAAACAATATGCCATAATATAACAAAAAAAAAGTGCAACGCTGGTGTAATCTAGCATAACCACCTAAGTGAGACACAACTTTGAAGATAATGTTCGACGCGTGGACTGTCCAAATATAATATCGTAGCTACGAGCACAGAGACACACGGGACATATTGTAGCTCCGAGCACAGAGTCACACGGGTGATACTACGACTCCGGATACAGGAACACTACATAAATAAGAATATATACATATATATAGTGCGTGCAGAGTAGCCCAAACGTTTAGTAACTGTCTTTTCCTCCCAAAGCGGTCAAAAAGTGTTCGTTGAACATGAACCTCTATCTAACAGTCTCGTCATACTGAAGTAACTATCAACAATCACGACCCTAAAGTCATCCCAGATTCCGGTCATGTTGACAGTATCAGGATACAGAAAGTCTGGCACAATAATGATGTCTGAATGTGTCCTAGGGTTCTGATGTAACCAAGTAGGTACATCAAGGTATCACAAATATCTATCGATCGATACCAGACGTTACCAACGAACGTCTGCACCTGGTTACGACCCGGACGCTAAGTAACAATTTTAATCCAAACCGCGCACAATGCAAAAATAAAATAAATAATAATCTGGAAACTGAGATACAGGATGACAAGGTACACTTGCCTGGAAGCCAGACGAAGATTCGAACCTGAACTCGCCAAGGAAGTAGTAGCTCAAGATGGAAACTGGAGCAGATGTCTTCGGATGCATCAAGAGACACCTGAATCCCGAAGAAGTATCCCAATAGTCCTATGTCAGCATTCAGCAATAACCTCCAGTGAATGGGAAGAGGCTCAACAGTTCGACGAGCTGCGCTTCACTCCTGCATTTGACGTGAAGATGGATGGTCGATCTTCTCCTTAGGGGCTTACGTCGACAGAACTTGTCGAGGCTCCACGAGCAGCAGGATCTATCTGCCGGCCTAGTCGAAGGATCTTCGTGGGGCAACGACCGCATCCTCCGTTGATGCTGGTGCTGCCTTTACAGATGACCACATACACGGGGGTCTAGAAGCAAGGTGGTGGTGGTCGGTTATTGTGGAGATGGTGAATATCGTCGTTCCTCTTGTGAGCTCAGCACTAGGTACAACATGCCAGTCAGACGCACACCGGTCGTCTGCACAAGCGCATGGCTCATCGTCGTGTAGGCCAGGTCCTCACGTCGGGTCTCTCTGGTTGGGATGAATAGGAGGAAGGGGCTGGCTCCGGTTGTCGCACCAAGGTTCTGCGTGCTTGGCACAGCCTCGGCTGCGGGGAAGGTCGAGCAAGGGGTCCGGATCCGAGGACAGCGCTAAAGTCAGCCCAGCGAGGTGCTGACGACGATCGAGGCTCTCCGCGATGGATTCGTCTGTGTCGGAGCGGCGAGAAAGACAACTTCAGGCTTGGCGAGGAAAATGCATTGGAAGAGAAAAGGTATAGTTTGTGATGGTGAAGGGGGAGTAGCGAATGGAACAGTGAGTTCTTCTTATGAAAGTAAAGAAGAAGAAGTGGGAAGGAGAAGAAGAAGTGCGAAGGAGGAGGTGGTTCGGCCGAAGGAAGAGGGAGGAGAGAGAGGGGGGGGGGGTTTCCTAGGCTTCTCTAGGGATTAGAGCCGGCTGCTTTGGAAATTGTGTGAGGAGGAGTTATTATAGGAGAATGTATGGTGGTGATGAAGTATCATTTTGAATCAAGGGTCTTGATTCATCATAAATTTTTTTTACAAAGCAAATGGGGACAGAGAGGGAGACATGACCGGTCGATGTGAGGGTGGGGGGTTCTTCATTGGCCTTAACCAATAGGGTGGTGACACCTGGCACCCTATTTCTAATAAACCCCTTAACTTTTGGATATTTGCACATGAAGGAAAAGTGGTGGTGATTTGGTGTGGGAAGTGGTTTTGTAGGGTGATGGGGTGTTGTGTGTTTTGCATGGGCTTCATGAAAGGGGTATTGGGTTAAATTGGGGTTAGGTTGGGATTAGTTAAGTTGGTGTCCCCAATTTAATTAAATAAAGTGTCATGTGCTCTTAAATTAAATGGGGGCACATGGGGTCTCAATTAGGAGTGACACAAAGGTCATGAACGGTGTAGGCTTGGTGTCAGTCTTGGCCCCTTTAATTGGTTCGACGAAACGGGTTGAGTTTGTGTACCTAAATCGATGGCAATGACATATGTACGCGATATAGGATTAAAGAATTAATTTTGGGACTGGAAAGTTGTGCAATTAAATTAGAGCACAAGGTAGTGTGTTTGTGAGTGACAAAAAAGTCTAGCGCCTAGGTTGGCTTGTTAGGTCAAGAGTAAAATAACTTGTTAAAAATTAAGTGCTATTGTTGGGCTCCAAATATTGTAGTAACGGTAGGATACACTAAGGGTTAAAATTAAAGAACCAGTCAACGTAGCCTACATTCTAAACCTCAAACACCCTGATGCTAAACCAAAATTTTTAACCCTATCTAGTCTACCTAAAATAACATTAAATATTTGAGAGGGTTTATATCCTTCCCAACTTAGAAGAATTTTGTCCCCGAAATTAAAAGTAAAGTACGAATGAGAGTTACAAGAATTTAAAAAAATTAACAGGTAATCGAATATAGTAAGTAAATTCGTATCTCGATCCTCAAATAGATGAGGGAAAGCTGCCGAATGGAATCCTCGCGCTCCTAGGTAGACTCGTCTGGCGATTGATGCTTCCATGCAACCCTGACCTGTCGAATAGTCTGACCCCTCAAAATCTTCTCACTGCGATCGAGTATCCCCACTGGCTGCTCTGCATATGATAAACTGGGCCCGACTATAATCTCTGAATGATCGAGTACATGGCTAGGGTCTGCCACGTATCTCCTTAACTACGATACGTGAAATACGTTGTGCACTCCTTCTAATGATGGAGGCAATACAAGACGATAAGCCACTTCGCCAACTCGCTCCAAGATGTTAAAAGGTCCGATGTACCTCAGACTCAGCTTGTCTCTGCCCCCAAATTTAATGGTACCACGAGTGGGCGATATCTTCAAAATACATGGTCACCTTCCTTGAACTCCAAAGGTCTGCGGTGTGCATCTGCCCAATGCTTCTGTCTGTCCTGTGCTGTGCAGGTGGCCCTGAATCTGCTTCACTTTCTCTACTGTCTGTGTCACCAACTCTGGACCAAGTATCTGGCGCTCTCCCATGTCACTCTAACATACCGGTGACTTATACTTTCTGCCGTATAGTGCCTCATAAGGTGCCATCTGTATGCTGGCTTGGTAGCTGTTGTTGTATGAGAATTCTACCAAGTGTATATGGTCCTCCCAAGATCCTCCAAAGTCGATCATGCACGCTCTCAACATATCTTCTAGTATCTAAATCGTGCGCTCTGACTGGCCATCAGTCTGCGGATGATATGCAGTGCTAAACTTGAGGTGAGTTTCTAGACTCTCCTGCATACTCTGCCAAAAATATGACATGAATCTGGAATCACGATCCGATACAATGCTGACAGGCACTGCATGTAGTCATACTATCTGCCTCATATACATGTCAGCTAATATCTTCGAGGACTGTCCAACTCTGAAGGGAAAAAAATATCCAGACTTGGTGAGTCGGTCTACGACAACCCAAACTGCATCCTTCCCGCTAGGGCTCCTCAGAAATCTTGTGACGAAGTCCATGGTAATGTGCTCCCACTTCCACTCGGGAATGGGAAGTGGCTGCAATAGTCCTGTAGTCCTCTGATGTTCGGCCTTGACTTGCTGACAGACCAAACATCTCACCATGAATCTCACAATCTCCCTCTTCATCCCATGCCACCAGTAGTGTTGTCTCAGATCTCGGTACATCTTCGTACCCTCGGGATGAATAGAATAAATCGAGCTATGGGCCTCGGCCATCAACTCCTAGTGTAACTCACCACTCAGAATGTATAGGCGATCTCCACATCTCAATGTTCCATCTTCATGAATCCGGATTCTCGTATGCATGACGGCCTCTGTCCTTTCTCACAGTCGTCAAAATCTCGTATCGGTAGGTAGGGCTGCCTTGATCCTCTCAACCAATGTAGACTGAACCTTTAGACTGGCCATCTGTCCATCCATGCCTGGAAACACAACCTCTATCCCGAGCTCCTGAAGATCCTCTAACAAATATCGCTGAGTCATCAAAAAGTATGCCATGGACTTCCTGCTTAAGGGATCTGCTACAATATTCGCCTTGCCAGGGTGGTACTGCAACTCGATATTATAGTCTGTCATCAACTCTAGCCAACGCCTCTGTATCATGTTGAGCTCCTTCTGAGTGTAGACATACTTTAGACTTTTGTGATCTATGTAAATCTTAATCCGCTCTCCATAAAGGTAGTGCCGCCATAGCTTTAGTGCAAATATCACTACAGCTAGCTCTAGATCGTGCGTCAGATAGTTCTTCTCATGAACCCTCAGCTGTCTCGACATGTAAGCTATCACTTTGCCATGCTGCATCAGCACACATCCTAATCCGCTCCCAGACGTATCACTATACACCATAAATCCTCCAGGTCCAGAAGAAAATGTCAAAATTGGTGCTGACGTCAGATGCTTCTTTATCTCATCGAAAGCCGTCTGACACTCCTCAGTCCAGATAAACTCTTTGCCTTTATGCGTCATCCGCGTCATAGGCGCAGCGATCCTCGAGAAGTTTTCCACGAACCTCCGATAATATCCGGCAAGTCCGAGAAAACTTCTAATTCCCGTAACTGATGTAGGGGTAGGCCACGTCTCTATTATAGCGATCTTCACAGGGTCAACTGACAGTCCATCTCCCGTGATTATGTAACCCAGGAATAATACTCTATCCAACCAAAACTCACATTTGCTGAGCTTGGCATATAGTCTCTCCTGCCTCAGCGTCTCCAACACGATCCTGAGATGCTCCTCGTGCTCCTCTTGTCTCTTGGAATATACCAAGATGTCGTCAATAATCAATAAATACCATCACGAACTTATCCAAGTACAGGTGAGAAACTTTGTTCATCAGGCTCATAAATACTGCTGGCGCATTGGTTAAACCAAACGGCATGACTAGAAACTCAAGTGCCCGTACTTCGTCTGAAAAGCTGTCTTCGAAATATCCTCCCTTCGTACCTTGATCTGCAGATAGCCGAATCTGAGATCGATCTTCGAGAATACACATGCGCCACTTAGCTGATCAAATAAATCATCGATGTGTAGCAAAGGGTACTTGTCATTATCGTTACAGCATTTAACATCCTGTAATCGATACACAAACGTACCATCCCGTCCTTCTTTGGCACAAATAAGATGGGTGCTCCCTATGGAGAAATACTAGCCCGAATAAAACCCTTGTCTAAGAGATCATCTACTTGGACCTTCAACTCAACCAACTCTTTCGGTGTTAGTATGTAAACGAAAAAGTAACTGGCTTGGCTCTGGGAGTCAACTCTAAAGTAAACTCTATCTCTCTGTCAGGTGGCGGGCCTGAAAGATCCTCTGGAAACACATTCTTAAACTCTGATATAATGAGGGGGTACACCGGTTCACCTTCTGCATTGTGTGGCTCTAAAGTAGATGGGCCCATGCTCTCGGACTCCCCAAAGAAACTCAAACTCAGGGTGATCTGGTGGTCTAAATATAATGCAACCACATCTACAATCTAGCGTCGCGTGGTATTGGCTCAACCAATCCATGCCTAGGACAATGTCATAGTCTAGACTTAACCTCATAATAAATCTCTAATGTATAATTACTCTTCCCTCAAAATTTATCCCTAAAATTATATTTCTCAATTTTCTTCTTTCCGTTATTCATTACTCTGAGTCACCATAGTGTAATTATAATAATAGTATCACCCAAGCAAATGCTAGAATTTTCTGTTTTCAGATAATCATCATCCAAGTGAGCGCCTAAAAATTTATCTTCTCTAGTTCATAATATCGTTCCTGGTATCGCTATCATGTTCTACAACTAATTCCTAGCATCTAGCTATGCATTTCCATAAATTATTCTAGAGGGTTGTAGAAGCATGAAAAATACGCTACAAAATTGTACGTAGTATGCATAAAACCCGCGTAAAGCAGAGTTTCAGTACTGTGTGGCGTAAGACATGACTTCAGAGCCATCGGCATACAGCAGAGCTTCAACGCTAGTACAGCGTAAAATATAACTCCAGAACAACCCGCGTAATACAGTATTTTTAGACTGCTTTGGCGTAAAAAGGTTGTTACATCGCCCCTTCGGCGTAAAATCTACTCGCTTTTAATGCAGTAGGAAGTTGTACGGGAAACTCTTCGTATTCCTCGAATGAACCTGTCAGATCATGCATTGAACCTGACTCCTGACAAAGAGAACTGTACGACTACCCAGACGACGGCTGTAATGATGGTTCGGCACAGAGACCCAGACCGTCGTTTAGTGACATTTCCTTGATACAAATAGCTTTTACGCATTCAAGGGAATACGCTGCCTAGTTTTATACAGGCAGACGTGAGCATTTACGCTCATTAGGGGACGAGATGAACCACCACGTCAAAAGCTGCTCTCCGTACAGAGCTCGAGGCATGTCTCTGCAGTTAATGCGCGTGATGGGGGCAGATCTCTGCATTTAATACAAGAGATTTGGTTCTACTTTTAACGACTGGGTGAGCCATAATTATGGCTAATATGTCCACATCACCACCCCTGCATATTACGCCATCAGGCTATTTTCAGCTATAGGAGCACGCTGTACGCTATCTCCTTGAAATACGCCGACTTGGCTATTTTCAACTATAGGAGTACGCCATATGCTATCTCCTCGGAATACACCAACTCAGGCTATATTTGTAAAGGTGCGTGATAAGGCTATTTGGTCCAGAATACGCTCAAGATCTCGGTCAAGAAAGGATAATCGACTGTCCTTACGCCGGCAACCTATCTATGCAGCATCAGGCTTCTACTCCTACTTGGCTTCTACGCCAACCTGACAACTATTGGGTTTCTACGCCTATATGTCTGCTATTGGGCTTCTATGCCTATTGGGCTTCTACGCCTATTTGGCTTTTACGCCATCAGAACAGCTATTTAGTTTTTACGCCAACGAGACAGTTATTTGGCTTCTACGCCAATCATCTCTACGCGAGGGCAGTTACCTACGTGGCTTGCATGCCGTGATCTTCGCAGCAGTTATACGCATTATCTCTTAATGGGACATGCGTCACACGCTTATTCAGAAGATCATTTATACGTGGGTAGCAGTTATGATAACCATCGCGTAAAAGGTACGGTTCTCTCCGTTGTTCAGCTTCTACGCCTATAAATAGAGACCTCCGTCCACAGAGGTCAGGGGCAGATTGGGAGAGAGGTCGGATTTATTGGGATCAGATTTTGATCTTTGAGAGACAGAAGTAAAAAAATCGAAGAGAGAAGAATCCAGAGCACAGACAGAGAGTAGTGGACGACGATTTTGGCATCGATCATCCACTCCTTCTTGCAATCTTTGAAGCTATTCCTTCTTCTACAGTACTTCTTCATCATCGTGTGGTCCAAGGGACAAAGTGATCAACTGCAGATTAGACTCCTATAGCAATATTTATCCAGATTAAATTTTGTACTTAACATCCTCGTATAGGATTAATTGTACTTCTTATTTGTAAACCAAAGAAAGGGTTTCGTATAAACCTATTTTTATTTCTTTCGTTTATTATCAAACACAAGATGGCGACTCTGCTGGGGACTACTTTCTCATCTGATGAGAAAGCAATTGCTCAACACGATGCAGTATCAGTAGGATCAATAAAGAAGACCTTGGTCGTCCAGTTCGACCAGTCAGCCTACGAAGACATGCTTCGAGCAGGGGGTAGCTCTCATTCCCTCTCCGTCCAAGACAACAGAAAATTGTGTAAGGTGTTGATGCCCCAGACATCCCCTACCATTCCTGCCGACTCTCTGGTTTCTCCGACCAACAAGGTTGTAGCTTCGCAACCTCCGTGCTCTGCATGTAAAACTCTGTCTCCCGTCTGTGACGTGGCAGACAAAGCTTCTGGTTATGCCTCAGTGCTAATCCAGAAGTCTACTCCGCGCTCTGCGCGTAAAACTTTGTCTTCCGTCTGTGACGTGGCAGACAAAGCTTCTGGTTATGCCTCAGTGATAATCCAGAAGTCTGCTCCGCGCCCTGCGCATAAAATTCAGTCTCCCGTCTGTGATGCGACAGACACAATTTCTGATAATGTCTCAGCGCCTATTCAGAAATTCCAAATGCGTTACACGCGTAAAAATACATCTTCCTTCTGTGGAAAAGCAGATGGTCCCTGCAATCTACTCAAGGGAAAACAAATGACGGATTTTCCAACCTCTCGGCCTTTAGCTATCAAGAGAGAAATCTGCCTGCTCTCCAGATTACGCGAGAAGCTGATGTCCGATTGAGGACTTCCTCAGTTTTACGCCATCCTGAGCAAAATTCTAAATTACGCCAGGAGAAGCCCCTCGGCGTAATGAAGACCCAGTTTGTGGATAGATACGCTCCTTATGGATCATGTGCTGCTCACATGGCTGAACTGCTGTATTCCTACGGCAGAAAAAGGGTTGGAGTTCCCAATATCAACGTTCCAACTGATGTAAACAAGAGGAACAAGCCTTCTTCCTCTTCTTCTTCTTCTTATGTTAATCCTCCTGACTTGCGTAAATTTCTGATTCAGAAGCGCAAAGATAGAGGATCTTCCAACATGTCTATTACGCCCCCTAGGGAGCACTGTTGTAATAGTCATAAGATTATAGTTAATTATTACTGTTCTGAAGCAAAACGGTCAGTTTTCGACCGGTTGAACTACTCTTCGTCTTTCCAGAAAGAAGAGCCTATATATGCATAAGTGAACATGGCTTCACACGTTCATAGAGGAAGGTCAAATTCAAGACGTCATCCCTCTAGAACTCCAAGCCAAAGGAGATTCGACAGACTCCTTGAGAACATTGAAGCTCGGGTGTTCCGAAACACCCGTTCGAGGTCACGACAACCGGCTTCATATTCTTTTGATTCCGACACTGGGGGTCGCTAGTTTCCCGAATCTGATACTGAAAGTATAGAGTCAATCTCTACAGAGACCTATACTAACCCTTCAATGACATCTAGAGAAATGGGAGTCTATGCCATTGAAGATGAATTTGAAGAGGCTTCCCTATCAGGAAGTACTGATCAACGCATCGCAGTGTTGGAGACATCTCTGAAAGAGATGCAGTCTATGATGGGAAATATGCACCAGATGATGCTGACCCAACATACAGCTGCTATAGCTCAAGCATCGGTTCCTTCGACTCAAATACGTGTGGGGGTGGACTTACCACCACCCAATACGAATCAGGAGCCTGCTCTAAATCAGGAGTCAGTAGCTCCTCCACTTCCTAACTCGGAGAATGTATTACCTCCTGTTGGAGTTACAATACAACCGATCTCTCACCACTCCGGGTCCCTCTGCCAGCTGAAGATCCGATGCAAGCAGTACGGGAATTGAAAGCCTAATTTGATGCCTTGAAACATAAGGACCAGCTCAAGAAATTGGGAATCAACCAGCCTTACCCAGCTATCTGGGATGAGATCCCTTTTCCTCCAAAATATAAACCACAGACTATGGCTTTGTTTGAGGGAAAGACATCACCGAGCCAGTACATGAACTACTTCAGTATGATGACGGTGTTATTGCAAGGGAATGACGCCCTTCTTACTCGAGTGTTCAAATGCTGTCTCTCGGGCGTGGCTTATCAGTGGTACCGTAGTCTTGCGGACAACTGCATTACTTTCTTTAAAAATTTTAAGACTTTATTCTTCGTGCGATTCTTCGAAGGAGGGATGGACATGTCTATGTCCTCTCTCATCAAAGTAAAGTAGAAGGAGAAAGAGAACGTTCGCACTTTCATCGAACATTTTTGTTAAGCCACTTTGCAAATGCCTCCTGGAGTTCCAGACTCGGCTTTGGTGGACATTTGCAGGAAGAATCTTCTTCCAGTGATCTCGGTGTTCACAGGACCATATCAGTTCCATGATTGGCCCTCATTTATCATCTCAGTGGTAGCCTCTGAAGACAACAGTCGAAAGGCGCGTGATAATGGAATTATGATATCTGCCTCTGATAAAGGCAAGAGGTCATCCTCCAACAGCGACCATCCTCGTGGTTCCAAAGGAAAAGAAGCTTTGACGATCAATACGTCCAGGCAAAAGACTGCGGCAACCACACAGACGAAACCTGGGACTTCCAGGCCCATTGAAGTATATTCTTTTGACGACGACGATATTCCGAGCATATTCGAGTGTCTAGTCAAAAGCGGCAAGATTACCCTCCCAGAGGTAAAGCGGCCTAATGAAGTCGGCAGTACCAATAACCCCAAGTACTGTATTTTCCATAGGTACATACATCACCCCATAAAGGCGTGTTGTGTACTAAAGAGGAAAATCCAGGAGTTGATCGACGCTAAGGCCATCACTTTGCGTAATAGCGAGAAGACGGTCACCGCCAACATGATCTCTCTCCAATTTGGCAATCTGCCTCCTCAAGAAGTTCCGGATGGGGTTGTACCTATTTCTCGGACAATGATGAATATTATTAATCTCCTTCTGGCCAGGGGTCAAAATTATGATATGGTACCCCTAACTACCCAGCGTGGCGAGATTATGTGGGTTCATCCAGATCTGGTGTCAGAGATCGAGGAAAAGACTCAAGCTGCTAAGGCTAAGTCTAAAAAGAACTCGAAGCATAGACCATGTCATATGGTTGTGATATCCTCGACATCAGAAGAAGAGGTTTTGGCTACCGGAACCCGTTCAGGGAAAGCCTACCTCAAGGACTATGGAGGAAGTCAGGAAGATGCGTCGGCAGACACTTCAGCTGCCAAGCCTTCAGAACCGAAACCTGTCATACCAGAGGCAGGTCCTTCTAGACCAACTTCGGCGGACAAGGGCAAGCAAAAAAAAGTGCGCTTTGATAAACTTTTGAAGAATATTCAAAACAAAGGTTTGGAGAAGCCATATAACTTCGACATCCTGGCCCAGTTGGTTAATACACCAGCCAGATTGTCCATTTTTGAACTACTCAGCCTCTCCAAAGACACTCGTCAAGCCCTGATTGAAGCATTAATGTAGGCAGATACATACTTGACCCAGCTCAAGTCCCCTGATGAAGAACCTGTGGCATATCCGCAATGCCATAGTGTGATGGAGGTGGTCCCGAATATCACTTTCACTCAAGATGACATGCTGTTGAAACATAATAAGTATGACAAACCCCTCTATTACACCGGATACGTCGGTTCCATGGAGGTCGACCGGATTCACATAGATTCGGGATCATCGATCAGCATCATTCCTCATAGTCTGCTCAGACCGCTGAGGATTCCTACCAGCGAATTGGCTTACACCACAACTACAATCGTGGGCTTCAATGCCAGGAAAAGTAAACCGTTGGGGAAGATTCATCTGAGGATCCAGATTGGCGACCTCAGATCAGTGGCTACATGCTATGTTATTAATTCAGAGGTGTCCTACAATATTCTGCTGGGCAGACCATGGATCCATGATCATAACATCGTTCCTTTGACTCTACATCAATGCTTCAAATATGTAGATGCCCAAGGAACAGTACAAACGGAGTTTGCTGACCTTAACCCGTTTAAAGGAATAGAATCCTATTACTCCGATGCCATATTGTACACCCAAGACTACATGAAGGAGATGTCAGGCAAGACAGAGGAGGAATCCCACCGGGAGCCAGAAGAACCCTCTGCCGAACAACCTCTGTCAATCAAGGTGAAAGGGCGAACTTCTCGTCCGAAAGTCATAGAACCCATGGCTATCCACTTGAACAAAACCAAGTCAGGACAAGGAGGTGATCCTCTATTGATCACTTTGAATCAGAAGCCTCCACCTTTGGTCATCAACCTCCGGCGTAATAAGCAGCCAACTGATGTAGATATAACCAGGATCGTGGTTTCCGACGATAATAAAGATTCTCCTTTCCAGTACATTGACAGTCAAATTCCAAATCAGGAATCCTCTCCCCATAATGATATAGAACCTATAGCACAAAAATTCTTGAAAGCTATAGATTCCTATCAGCCGTATGTGTGGGAAGTAGCGTCACCATCTAATGTCATCACGACATATGGGCCACATAAGGATTCTATCTTTATTGTCCCGCCTATTCGCAGCAGTCAGCATCCAATAGTCTTCGGTCGCATGTGCAAGGAACCGACTGTGCAAGAGGATTCATCCGATGACGATGCTGGAAAAATGCAGGTTCACAGATGTAGCCCACAAGCTTTGAAGATTATACAAAGTATGGGTTATGACTTGAAACTGGAACCAGGTCTTAACTATGGGGAAGGCAGGCGAATGCCGTTGCACGGTGATCCCTGCTGTCAACGAACTCGTTTTGGGTTAGGGTATGCCACTTCCTTTGCAACTTCTGAGCTTAATGAGGATATCTTTTCCTCTTCTCAAAATGGCTCACCGTCCTCCGGCTCATATTGTAATTAATATTTTAGAACCTTCCTAGACCCTTAGGCTACCCGTGGGAGGAAGTTGGAACTAGTTTGGTTGGGTTTAGAGACTTTAACACTAAGTTTTGTGTCAATTTCGGGTGGAATCCGAATTTGGCCCAATTTTGGGTGATGCCCTAGGTTAGACGGACCTAGGTAGACGTTGTCGGGAGTCGTGAGGGTGAGAGCGTGTCTCCGTTTGGACACGGGAAGTCGTGTCGCGGAGAAACGGGCGTTTCGGGCGAAATTGGGACTTTTCGTCGTCGCCGATTCTAAGTGCGTGCGCGTTTCCGCCACGGACCTAGAATCGACGCGGGAGCGCATTTTCTAGGATTTAGACATCGTTTAGAGCGCGTGGGTAAATTTTGGGCCGATTCCGAGTTCGTTTGATGTGCATTTCAGGAGGTTTTCCGAGCCGCGCACCACGTGTTCGTCGAAATGACCGAACGGCCATTTCGACTTGGTTTCCTCGTTTCGGGCTTGTGCGCGCGTTGGGTTGGTATCGGGGAGTATTTGCTAGAGTTTTCGAGTTATATTTTATATATTTATAGGCGTTGGTGAGTGTCGGGGTCGTTGGGCGTGAGTGGGGTGTGTGGTTTGAGTGTTGTGTTGTGTTGTGGTTGTGTGTGTGTCTTTATATGTATATATTTATATGTGTACATATATATGTATATATTTATATGTATTTGTATATATGTATATATATTTATATATATGGGTGTGTGTATTTATATCTATGTGCTTGTGGGTGTATATGTCTATGTGTATATATATATATGTATATGTGTAAGTGTGCTTGTGTGTATATGTATATATATATTTGAATGTGTGTGTGTATATATATATATCTTAGAGTGTGTGTGTGTATTGATATGTATATATATATATTTGTATGTGTGTATATATATATTAATATGTGTGTTTATACATATTTATAGCTATGTATATATTTGTGTGTGAGTGTGTGTATTAGTGTGTTTGTGAGTGTGTAGGTGTGTGTGTTAGTGAGTGTGTTAGAATAGAGATAAGTGTATATATATATAGGTATCTAGTAGTATATATATAGAGCTATTAGTGTGTATATACATATATATAGATATATGGGTGTTTATACATATATATAGATATATGTATATAATTATATGTGTGTGTGTGTTGATATGTGTTTGAGTGTTTTTGTGTGTTAGTAGATATATTAGTGTGTGTATGTATATATATAGGAGCTTGTGTGTATATATATATGTATGTATATATATATATATAGATATATATATATGTGTATATATAGGAGTGTGTGTGTGGGTGTATGAGAGAAGAGAGGGGGGGACTGGACCTGCACAGCAGCAGCAGCAGCGTGCAGTGCGCTGCGCACTGCACAGCAATGCAGCAGCAGCAGGAAGCTGCAGCAGCAGCAGCAAAGCTGCAGTAGCAGCAGCTAGCAGCAGCATAGCAGCCACAGCAGCAGTTTGCAGCAGCGAGCAGCAGCAATGTGCGGAGCAAGAGCAGCAGCAGCGTGTTAGCGAGGGCTAGTGAGGGAGAAGATAGATTGATATATATATATAAGTAGATAGATAGATTGATAGATACTTGGATAGATAGATAGATTCATAGATAGTTAGAGAGATAGGTAGATAGTTAGACATTTAGATACATAAATAGATTTGTTAGATAAATAGGTATATGTTAGATAGATAAATAGATAGATGGTTGATTGATAGGTAAATAGGTAGTAGATAGATATTTAGATAGATAGATAACAAGGTAAATAGTTAAATAGATACATAGATAGTTAGATAAATAGATTCTTAGATAGGTAGATGGATAATTAGATAGATAGATAGGTAATTGATAGGTAGATAGCTAGGTTTCTAGATACTAGATAGGTAGATAGCTAGATACTTAGATATATCTATCTAAGATATAGATACCTATATACATATAGTTATATCAATACCTAGAGATATCTAGATAGTATAGTCATATATATAGGTGTATGGGTAAGGTAATGGGTATTAATGGGTATGTGTGTGGATATATATATGTATATAGGTAGATACCTACTTAGATATATATATATATGGTAGATATCTATATTACCTAGCCTAGGTTAATAACTAGGTGCATAATTAGTAGCTAGATAGCTAGTTAGAGGAGTTTAGAGCGAAACCTCAATACCTTGAGATACCGAGGTATCTCAATACCTTGAGATAACCAAGGTATTGGGTTTCGAGCGGGGTTTTTGAGCAATAGCCTAGGATTTGTCTTGGAGTGATTTTTATATGCTTATGTGTATATATTTACGCGTGCTAGCATAGGTTTTAGCGGGTTTAGGCGGGGTGCGTAGCCTAGGTTGAGGTATCGGATACCGAGGGTATCCCGGTATCTCAAGGAGGCGAGTTTGTGAGTTTTCTAGCTTAATGACCTCGGTTTGACCTAGAATTTCAGGAGCACCCTAGTTTGACCCAGACTTGACCGTAGTTGACTCGGTTGACCGCCAAAGTCAACTTTTGACCTAGTTTTGGACCCAAAGTTGACTTTTTGGACCCAGAGTTGACTTTTTGACCCAGATTTCACCGGTTTGACCCGTTTGACCTAGAACGACCCTAGAAGCCTATTTTTAATTATTTTATATCTGTTTAACTCATTAGAACCCTGTTTAACCTTGCTTTTCGCATTAGGTTCTTGCGACACCGGTTCGGATCGCCAGTTGCTCAGGACGTCAGGCGAGTACATTCTCTGATAGTTTTCATTATCTGATGATTATTATGATTCAGCTTCTAGTATAGTATCATCTGATTTTTCTGGCACAACACGGGACACTGATTGATATTTCTGGATTCATTTACTTGCGACACGTACATTTCATGTTTCTGGCCTCTATTCTGGAATCACTACTGGCATCACCTACAGACATCATTCATGTTCAGGCTGGACTCATCTTGATTTGTGTGTCGGGTCTTGGATCCACTTGTATTAGTCGGGGCGGGGAAATACTCGAGTAGACATGTAAACATTCCTATCTGGCATCATCAGGAATCACTCCCTCTGGTCTAATCTGGAATGATAGCAGCCGCGCACCCAGTGCGCGGTGAGCCGTACTTACCCCTAGCCGTTTACATGTCGAAACAAGTATTTCAAAGACACCGAGTTCATTCTTTATAGTCTGGACTCTCATGCATTTCTTGACTTGTCTCACTTACATGTTTCTGGACTTGACTCACTACATGTTTTTCATGCTGGACTCACTACACGTTCATGTGCACGGACTTGATCTTAGCTTAGATTCTTGTATCTTACAGTTACTACTATCTTGTTTCTGATATTCCTGCATCTTTACCTTTATGCACCAGTGATACATGTTTATTTCCTGTTTCATACTTGCTTCTTTCTTCTTGCTACTTGCTATAACTGTTTTATAGTTTTTATCATTTAAATGGAACTGCTGTTAGAGATGTACTTGCTCCAGTCCTGACTGGACATATTTTTCAGAGTATCCGGAGGATTGGTGTCCGACGTTTTATGGACCTGAGCCTGTCGATGGTGCAGACAGGGACCCTCTAGTTTAGGAGTGATTTCCGGGTTGGTAGCCGGGATCACTAGGACCTTGTTGTTTTATTAGCTTTAGCACCGGATTTGTCTCCGGTTTTGGTTTGAGACCTTGTTTGTATATTATTTTGGATATTGTTGTATTATTATTTGATGTTGTGGTTGTTGTAGTAGTTGTTGTTGGTTAGACTTTTTAGTTGTTAGACTCTTTGTGTTATCTTATCGTGCTTAGATTCGTGATTGAGTATATTGTGATTATCATTATGATATTTGCTCCTCCGTTTGGAGTTGAGATCTTGACAGGTTTATATTTTGATTGTGTGGTTGCCCTCCTTTTGGAGAGGTCATGCCCGATTTTTGTGTGAGATTATTATCTAGATAGTTGACCTAGACAGCGTTCTACCGCCGATGCTGCGGCGTAGGCTGGACGTACCCACGACTCATGCCCGATTTTCCGGGTGCGGGTCATGACACATATGATGATCTCGAACGAGCATTATCAGTAAATACGGTACTGACAGATTCCCTCGAAGCAGACGAACAGGAATCTGAACCGTTTGAGAATGACTCTTGGACAGCAAATGGATACACAATGGGAACTCCGGTTCGAGCAGAGAGAACCGAGCATTGAAGATAAAGTTATCCAAATTGACGTTGGGGATAAACTTTCGCCAAAGCCGATATTTATCAGTAACAATCTTTTCGGTGAAGAAAGGGAAGCAATAACCCAGCTGATAAAAGAATATATCGACGTCTTTACATGGAATTATGAGGATATGCTAGTTCTTGATCCAAAAGTGGCTACTCATAAGCTCAACATACTGCCCAATTCGAAGCCTGTAAAGCAACATCAACGCCAGTTTCGTCTGGATATGATGGACGCCAATGAAGCTGAAATCAAGAAGTTGATAGCCTGCGGGTTCATTCGAGAAGAACAACATCCTGACTGGGTCACCAATGTTGTTCCGGTCATGAAGAAAAGTGGAAAAGTACGTGTCTGCATCGATTACCGAGATCTGAATGCAGCCTGCCCCAAAGATGAGTTCCCTCTTCCCATTACAGACGTCATGATCGATAATATGTGCAGTTTTGAACGCATGTCTTTCATGGACGGATTTTCAGGATACAACCAAATCAAGATGCATCCTGAAGACGAGAAGCATACTGCCTTCCGGACGCCTCTGGGGGTATATTGTTACACGGTCATGCCCTTCGGACTGAAGAATGCCGTGGCTACATACCAATGAGCTATGAGTAACATATTCCACGAGCATTTACGCAAAATAGTGGAATGTTACATGGATGATATAGCTGTCAAAAGCCGCATCAAGGATAATCAACTCCAAGACTTGAGGACAGTGTTTGAGTTGATGCGCCAACACCAACTCAAAATGAATCCTACAAAGTCCTTTCTTGTTGTATCCAGTGGCAAATTGCTGGGATTTGTCATTACCGCTAAAGGCATTGAAGTGGACCATGATAAAGTGAAGGCTATCCTAGAGATGCGACCTCCCCATAATCTGAGAGAACTCAAGAGTTTTCAAGGTCGTCTGGCTTATATCCGGAGATTCATATCCAACCTCTCTGGGAGATGTCAGCCTTTTTCTCGTCTCATGAAGAAAGGTGTATCCTTCGTATGGGACTAAGCTTGTCAGCAAGCGTTCAATGATATCAAACGCTACCTTACTAATCCTCCAGTTCTGGTACCTCCCATTATAGGAATACCATTTTTGCTGTATGTTCGAGCAATGGATCATTCTCTGGGAGCTCTCCTCGTACAGAAGAATAATGAGGGTCATGAACAGGCTATCTACTATTTAAGCAGGATGATGGTCGGAGCTGAACACCGGTACAATCCAGTGGAAAAGGAATATTTGGCCCTAATGTTCGCCATTCAGAAAATGCGACATTACGTCACAGGCCAGACTATTCATATCATCTCCAGGATCAATCCTCTTCGGGTATTGATGAACAAGCCAAGTGTTCTCAATTCCCGACTCGCGACTTGGGCAATGTTATTAATACCATATAATATGGTGTATGTCCCCCAGAAGTCCATTAAAGGCCAAGCATTGGCTGATTACCTAGCTGCTCATCCGATTCAGGAAACCTCCAGATTATATGAGGACATTCCCGACGAAGTTGCAGAATGTAATTTCGCAATGGAAGATGATACCTGGCAGCTATTCTTCGATGGTGCCTCCAGGACTGGCCCCAGGGGAAACGTAGTTTCAGGAGTAAGAATTGTCCTGGTCACTCCTGATAAACTCGTCATCTATCGAGCATATTCTCTTAGCGAACCCTGCTCTAATAATGTGGCAGAATATAATGCCCTACTCATCGGACTCCAAGTCACTAAAGGATTGAACGTCGAATATCTGGAAGCTTTCGGTGATTCTCTGTTGATCGTCAATCAAGTCAGAAGAATATATGAAGTCCGTAATCCAGACCTCATTCCTTATCACCAAGCAACGATCGAGATAGCCATATCTTTCAAAGGGTTCTACCTAGAACATGTACCTCGATCTCAGAATTTGGAAGCTGATGCCCTAGCCAGTATAGCTGCAGATTTAGCTATTCCTATAAGAAGGCAGAATTTGGTGATCCTTCTTAACAGAGATTTATTTTGTGTGAAAAATAACTTTTACATAGAACGCAGCTACGCTGTGAACACAGATCTTCCCAAGAGAGACTGGAGAAGTCCCTTTATAGATTTTGTAGCATACATAATCTTACCGGAGGATCCTAAAGAAGCAGTATCCATCAAAAGACGATCATTACGCTTCTATTTTGATGCGTCTTCACAATGTCTATATTGCCGAACCTACGATGGACTGCTATTACGATGTCTCTCCGATGATGAGGCACAGCGGATTATCCGTGAAGCTCACGATGGCGTATGCGGAGCATATCAATCCGGTCCTAAGCTACATGATCGTATCAGGAGAATAGGCTATTACTGGCCTACTATGATAACAGATGCAATAAAATATACAAGACATGCAAAGCCTATCAGGTTCATACAGATTTTATACATCAACCTTCTGAACATTTACATCCTACGGTTGCATCCTGGCCTTTTGAAGCATGGGATATGGATATCATTGGTCCTATTCACCCGTCTTCTTCTAGAGGTCATCGGTTCATATTGGCCATCACGGATTATTTCTCCAAATGGGCAGAGGCGATCCCTCTTGCTGAGGTGAAAACATCCAACGTGATCAGCTTCATCAAACATCATATCATTTATCGCTTCGGGATACCCCGAAGGATAATTCATAACAATGGACCTCAATTTATCAGCCAAGTATTTTATCGATTTTGCGATAAGAATCAGATACAAAATATGGCCTCTACGGCATACAATCCGGCTGCTAATGGTTTGGCGAAAGCCTTCAACAAAACCATCATCAAACTTTTAAAAAAGTTCGTCTCTTCCAAAAAAAATGATTGGAATGAGAAGCTGGGAGAATGCCTCTGGGCATACCGTACAACAGTACGAACACCGACGGATTGTACCCCATTCTTATTGGTTTACAGGAGTGAAGCAGTTCTCCCCATTGAAATCCAAATTCTGTCACTCAGAATAGCAGTAGCTAATGAGTTGACTAAGGAAAATAATGATCGACTACGGCTTCAAGAGCTAGAAGGATTAGACGAGAAACGCCTCCTAGCTCAACAATGCATTGCGTTCTACCAGACATGTATTTCCAAAGCTTTTAATCAAAAAGTGAAGGAAAGGGTGTTCAAAGTTGGCGAGCTAGTTTTAGCTGTGAAAAGACCAATGATCATTACTCACAAGAGTAAGGGTAAATTTCAGCCCAAATGAGAAGGCCCTTATGTGATCGAGATGACGTTCTCAAACGGCGCTTACAGATTAGCCAAGCCTAATGGAGACTTGTTAATGGCTCCTATCAACGATAAATTCCTGAAGAGGTACTATGCTTAATATCCTTTGCTCAAACGGAGTATGGTGAAGATCTCGTTCTGACAACACTACGTCCAAAGAACTAGTTGGATCATATTCTATCATGTCCATATAACCTCTGAATAGATATTGTCACGACCCGCACCCGGAATTGGGGCACGAGTACGCGGGTACGTCCAGCCTACGCCGCAGCATCGGCGGTAAAATGCTGTCAAGGTCATGATACTATCTAGCCAATCTCACACAAGCATCCAATCTCCATAAGGAGGCACGGATGACACATAATAATACGGACACATACTCAATCATATTGACTACAGCACGATAAGATATCGAACAAATAAAATTAAATATAACACAAGTCTAAATGTAATAATCTAACTCAACAAATATCCATGTCTCAACAAGTATGCCGGAGACAAATCCGGTACCAAATAGTCTACTAAAAGAACTAACTAGAAAAACTAGTGATTTCGGCTAGACCTCCCGGAATCACAACTAAACTACCAAGCCCAAGTTGTAGCTACTCACCATATGGTCCATAAAGTGTCGGACACCGGTCCTCTAAGGCATAGTCTGGAAAAATGTTTTCAGTCAGAAAGGATCAAAGTACAAATCTCAAATAACAGTTCTATTTAATTGATAAGGACTATAAAGCAATAAACAGATGATGCTATATACTGAGAGAAGACAATGAATAAATGTAATGGCAAATAAAGAGATAGGCAATGTAAAGAGATATGCAATGTGATACAGTCAGTGCATATATGAAATGAAGAGAACAAGGTACATGATCATATACGGGTGATGTAGTATATGATCTAAATAGAGTACTGTAATCTATTCTAAGTGTTTGAAATAGTAGTTTCGAAATATGATCGGCTTGGGATGTACGAGAGCTATAGGGCCTGGCTAATCATATGTGAAGAGCATGATTAACACTTACATTATTCTATACTTGTATAAAGGGTATGATCATATTTCTTACTTACTACTTCCCCGCCCCCAACTAGTACTGTGGATCCAACCTTGACACGTCACGATACACGAGCAATGTCCAAATTTATCATGTACGAGGTCTAAATATACATGTCGTGTACAATGTCAATACGATAAT
This sequence comes from Iris macrosiphon, assembly GCA_036927795.1. Lineage (NCBI taxonomy): Eukaryota > Viridiplantae > Streptophyta > Magnoliopsida > Asparagales > Iridaceae > Iris > Iris macrosiphon. The sequence goes on from JAYESA010000004.1 coordinate 289,021,726, forward strand.
CAATGTAACATCTCATGACTGTAGATCCAAGCTATATACTAGTCCGTGTAGCACAGTGTCAAGGATTCAGATGTAACATTTCTAGATTATTGAACTTATAGAAATTATCAACAATTGAAAATTATCAGAGAATGTACTTGCCTTGGGTCCTTAGCTGGTAAATATTGATGTCCTGTTCCAGAGTATCCCCTGGATGAACCAACAGTCCTATAGACATATCACAATATCATACTTGTATCAGATGCTACACTAACACACAATCAAAAATATCGAACTCAGGGCCGTGCCAGGTATGGCACTAGTCAACTAGGGTCATCTAGTATATTCACCAATTAAACATATTATTAATAATTAAATATAATACATATATATGGTTATTCCAAAGTATATACAAAATAGGTATAACTGTATGTACATAAGTAGAAATATATATTATTTATGTTTATGTGAAAAAATATACATAACTCCCATTATAAGAATATATGTATTTATACATATATATAAACTAATATACATACATGTACCAAAATACATATTAACTTATACTATATATATATATATATATATATATATATATATATATATATACATATATACCAAAATAATTATATATATACTACGTATATATATACATCAAAATACATATTAACATTTACTATTTAATACGTATACACAATACATATATATTGAATACATATATATAAAGTAGAGAAATACGCGATATATATATATATATATATATATATATATATATATATATATATATATATATATATATATATATATATATGTATATATACATATAAAACATATATACACAAAAATATTCTATATACATACATTAACATATATTTATTAATTATATACTATATGAAAATAGAATAATATATGTACACATACAAATACACGAATACACACACATATACGTATATACGCATTTAAAGCACCTTTACTATACAAAAATATACCAAAATATACATGTATACATATGAATACATATATACATATTTATATACAATACATGGTATAATACACTAAGTTATATACTATATAAAGAAGGAGGAAAGAGGGGGAGGAGCTCACAGGGTGGCTGCCGACTTGGCCGGGGAGAGAGCTGGCCGGCGGTCGGGGTGCTTGGTGGTGAAGTCGGAGGGAATGTGAGTTGCGGGGTCGGCTCGCCGGGAAAGGAGCAGGGAGCGGTCGGAATAGGAGGCTCGCCGGACTGTGCAGCGGACTGTCGGTTGTGCGTGGAGGAGTTGCAACTGTGCGGGGCTCGAACTCGGTCGGAGATGGGAACGAGGGAGGAGCAGCGTGGCAGGAACGAGCCAGAGTAGCAGTGTCGAGGTCGGGGAGCTCACGGTGGACGGGGGACTCGACTGGGGAGTTCGTCGGGGAGTTGCGGGAAGAGGTGGTGGTGATCGGAGTAGACAGGGAGAGGAGTGTCGAAGGTGGTGGAGGTGTAGGGTGGAGCAGAGGGAGAGGGAGATGATGGTCGGGCGGGTGCAGTTGAGCTCAGGTGGTGGCGAATGGGAGTTGTCCGGAGAGGTGAGCAGGCCAGCGGGAGCTCCAGGCTGGAGTTGATGGCCGCTTGGGGAGGTGGTGGTGGAAGTTGGCAGTGGGGAAGAGGAGTTACAGCAGGGAGTCGGGGAGCTCGGTCGTCGGGCTGCAGCAGAGCAAGGTGGGGCTCCGGCGGGTCGGCTAGCTGGCCGGCCGAAGGGGAGGCAGCAGTGGTTGGCCGGAGGAACAGTGGCCGGGTGGGGTGTGAACAGTGGGTGAGGGTGAGGATTTCCCCCCTTTTAAATTTCAAAAAAAACTAAAGGAAAGAAGAAGAAGGGAAGAAGAAGAAGAAGAGAAGAAGAAAAGAAAAAGAATGGAGAAAATGGGAAGCCTACGGTTGAGTGTGGGGCTTGTGAGGAGGTGGAGAAACCTAGGTTTTTGGGGATTAGGGCTTTCCTAGGGAAGAGGGATGATTTGACTTTAAATAGGGAGAGGGTGTGGGAATGAACGGTTATGATGAGCACCATTGAGTGGATGGCCTAGATTTAACATGAGGGATTCTTCATGTGGGGATGAGGGTAAGAGACTTAGTCAAAAATTAGGGCTCCTTCATTGGTTTGAACAAATGGGGTATTGACACCTAATGCAAATTTGCAAATTAGCCCCCTTAAGTTTGGGTATTTGCACAGATGCATAAAATAATAAAAATTTGGTGGGCGATTCGGTGTTCGGTGTTTTATAGGGTGAGGGGGCACTGTATGTTTGGTATGGGCTCAAATAGCAGGGCACTGGAATTAATTAGGGATTTACGGAATCGGTCAAAATAGGATCCTCAAATTTATTAGAAATAAATACAAGTTGTGTTCTAAAATTAATTAGGAGTACATGGGGCCAAAATTAGGTCGGGTCATCAATACCATTAGTGAATAAGACTCAGAACAGAATATTATCCTAATTTGGGTCGCACGAAAAATAGGTCAATATTGCCTCCAATTTTGATTGGAACGCACAACGACACGAAGTTGAAATTTATTTAGAAATTAAATAAACGTCCGCGACAATTATTGTGCGGCTAAAATAAAGCTCAAAAGATCATAATTATGAGTTGCAAAAATATCAGAATGGAAGGCAGGTATGTCTAGGGCAAGATTGTGAAATTTGTTGGAAGGCAAAAGCTAGGGTAGCGCTCCAAATATCGAAGCAAGGGCAGGGCGCAACAATTTAAATAAATTACGGTAGTTAATTACAATCTCCAATAAATAAATTCTAAATAAAACAATTAAATACATAATCCCATAATTCGGACATGTGTTCATCTACTGGGCTTCTAGGTCAAGTCTTCCAGCTCAAACATAAATGAACACTGTATATAATAATATATTTAATTACACATCTAACATAATTACTTAAATTAAATATACTTATCATGCAATTACTTAATTGTAACTACCATAATATTAAATAGTAAAAAAAGTCAAAAATACCCCTGTTTTCGGAACGTGGTAGTGACAGATATGTTTAACTAATTTGGAACTTCAAAACCTATCATGTCCATATTACCTCTGATAGTGTTTTGTACACAAATTTAGTTGGATCATATTCTATCATGTCCATATAACCTCTGAATAGATATATCCAGTTGAAGCTTACCGAAAGTATATCACGTCCATATTATCTCTGATATCACTTTCACCCCAACCTATCATTTATATTCAAAAAAATGATGGGTCCACCAAAGTCAGATAAAGTCTCTTTATTATCTCCAGAAAGAGCAAGTTACATATAAAAGCAAAAGGTACATCATTTGGGAGGAGTAGTTAAGTCGCGAATCTGTCGCACCAGAGAGGCCATTCTCTCATTCCTGAAGCTCAAAATTATAGTGCGAGCCCGCTCCAACCTTGCTTCCTCATTGTTCAAGGCAGACAATTCAGATCGAGCATGTACAAAACCCGCGTGGATGACACCCACACGTGTCAGGTTCTGCTGAGCCGCTTCCATTCGGTCCTTCAGCACATCTCTAGCTACCGACGAAGCGAGAGCCCTCTCCTCTGCCTGAGCGAGTTCATCTTTCAATTTGCGGACCCTCGCTGCCTCTTCCTCATATTCGGCCTCGCACTTAGCCAGCTGGGGAATGACATACCCCAATACGGCATGCTCTTCATTTATCTCTTTCTGCTGAGCCTCGATGGATTTGCTCAGAGTTTCCATCTCCCCAAAAAGCCTCGCAGTCAAGGAGTCATACTCAGCCTGAATCAGGTCATCAATGCTGCCTTGTGATAGTTGTAAATAATTGTTAATGGGTTATTCTAAACCATTAACTATTTGCTCCAGCGCATCAGCTCTCCCAGCGTCGTTGAAATTCCTGATCGGTGCTATCATAACCTGGGATGACATCCTCAGAGCCTCGAAGCCTAGATTCTTCTCCAGCACCATTGATATCAGCATTTTCAAAGTGGTGTAGAAAATACTAGTATATTGCTCAACTATTATGGCGAGATTCGAATGGACGCTGGGAGTGACGACAATATCGGTGAACTCCTTCCAGGAACGACTGCAGAGGGTGTCGTCACAGTCATCGCTTCAGCAGATGGCGCAACAAAAGTAGAGGCACCAACAACGGTCGAAGTGGCTGACATACTCAAAGGAGGCATAGTTGTGATGACATGCTCATCCTCTTCTGAATATATCGGGACTGTATTGGGCAAGCCGACACCCAAAAATGTTGCATCTTCAAGGTCGAGCACCGCCGTTTTATCGACAGGAGCCGCAACAAAGCCAAAGATTGCGTCGATGCTGTCCTCCCCGTAGATGTCTTCCCCTGAAAAGAAGACAAGAGAAAGTTAATATCAACCTGATGTTAATTTTCTAAAAAGAGGCATAAAAATGACATTTACCCATACCCGATGGTGTATATGTCGCGTCTGCAGCCAGTACAGCTAAATTATTTCTTAATGATGTTAAGCAAGCTATCATACCTGGAGAGGAGGGTGCACCGAACGATGTCTGAGGGTAGTCATCCAAGTCTTCACCCAGATCCAATCGAGGTTCATCGGGTGGAATCTCGCTGGAGATACTTACAGATGAAGAAGGGGCTGGACCCATTTTTGGTTTGGATAAAGATATTCTTATTTTGCTCGGCCTTGAAGGCGATGCCATAGCACTACTTGAAGCGGTAGCAGCGGCAGCAGTCTCGAGCAAAGAATCTCCGGCACTGCCAGCCGGAACTGTGGAGGTTCCCTCTCTAATAGGCGAAGGACCTCTAGTCAAAAAATCATCCCCGCCCGGGAAAACAACATGCTCACTCCTAGGAGCCTTATGGCTGGAAGTCCTGACAGGACCACTAACAGTCTTCTTCTTCTTGCGAGGGGAAGTCTCTTTCAGAATAGGAGTCTTTCGCTTACTGGGGATAACAAGGGGCTCTGCAGGCGGAGGTATCACGCCTTTCGATACTGTCAACAAAAACTCATCTGGAGCGACAGAGTCTTCACCTTCGTCAGAGGAAACCGATGGGATTTCCTCTCTTCTAGCGGACTTATGAGGTGGCATCCTAAAACTCCCACGCATATCAAAATTGCGATGGAAGGTATTGATGGCCACATAAAATTGGGCGTACGAATGGAGGATGCGCAACTCCATGGAGAAAGAAGTCGCGGGCACAGTAAAGGCTGCTCCAGTACAACCCATTATAAAGTACCACCATCCTCTCGCTCCATCAATAAGTCTACCTCTGGACATGAAGCTGGTGATGGCATTTCCCACATGCAATTGGTTATACCCAAACTGCCTGGCAAACTGACTAGGCAGATAGGGCTCCAAGAAGCAATGGTCTTTACTTCTGTATAACAAATGAGAAGGTCTAATACAGACCAACCAATAAAAAAGTTTCAGGAGAAAGAACGATCTTTCCTTCACCTGAATCCTAAAGTCTCGTCCCTTGTTGATTGAGATATACAGTGGGGACGATACAGAAGAGCTTCCAGCTATGAGCAAAATTTAATGCTCGCCGACAGTCTACGACGGTAGTCACGTTCCAAGTGGAATTCTTGTATTTCAACAAGAAATTATTTTCCGAACTACTAGCAGAGCCGGGAGACATCACCCTGGGGTTATGAAGAATTAACCATCCCATCAGGTACAAGAACTGTAGTTCTACCCTGGGAAAGCTTTCACGCCGTGTTTCATCTGCAAGCAGCCCATCTGTAATGGCCCTCAGGCCAGCTTGTATCCGGTATACCATGGCAGGGAGCAGGCCCAGTCTTGCCCCAAACACCGAACACACTGCAGGCCATAAGGTGTTACGGTGAATGCGATCCGAAGATGCAATGCTAGGTACTACCAATCGGCGTAGCATACAGAGAGGAAGCCAGCCAGTTGAGCTTCCCTTGACAGAGGCCTGCGACAATGCCTCATATAACTGTAGGCTTTAGTGCCTGTAGGATAATTCCCTATCCCTTCATCGAGAACTTGATCTGAAGCCCCAGCATCTTCAATAAGGTCATCGACTATTTGAGCATTGAGCATGCTCAGAAAGTTCAAAGGCTTATCCCTGCTATCCACAACTTTGTCTGGCTTAGCATCTCTGGCTTGATGAAAGAAGAGATATGACGCCCATTTGTTGGTATAAGCCAAATCAGAGGGCTCATTATAGAAGATGGTGCACGCAAGATAATGGCTCATTAGTTCCTGGTACACGGCCACTACCCGAGGGTTTGTATCCCCCAGCTCCCTGTTTGTGGGAACATACTCTTCATAAGGAGTATCCCCCATTGGCAGTCTTAAAATCTCTGCCATCTCATGAAGGGCCAATCCTAACTCCCCTAGCGGAGTGGCGAAAGTTCCAGTGAGCGAGATATACCGCTCCATCAAAGCCAAAAATAGGTTGGGGTTGGGAGGTAACCCAACACTAGTAGCATTCACAGCCGCGAACTGACCAATGCTCTCCAGCTCCTTCTGAAAATACTTCAGGGCCCATGCAGCTAAACGAGCCCATCGAAGATTTCCAGGGGTAAGCCACCCGTTGGTCCGAGGATTAACCTTGGGGTATACTCCTCCATGCCCCATGAAGTCATTGCAAAAAGTTGATAAATGGACTGGCTGGAGCAGTAAAGTGTCTTCACTCGGGACGCTACCCGGCAGTAATCCCCTGAAAGGCACGACAGGGCCTGAAGGGCGGCTCACAAATAATCCTTGGTCTGATCCTTTCTGATAAAAAATCTTCCCCGGCTGGCCGTGAAGATTAGGGGTCAGAGTCCACGACATCTTCCTGGGATGCGTGGCATTGAAGAATGTCGAGATTGGGTAATCACTCGGCATCCTGGGCAGGTACATGACCATGCCCCCAGCAGTAAAAACTCAGTTCTTCTTCTTGGGCTTCGTCTGGGATTATTTATCAATCATATCCCCGAAAAGGAAAGCTGGTTTTATATATTTGGCCCCATCTAGATACGTCAGGGGCTCCCCGTTGATCATACTCAACAGCATCCATTCTCCTTGAGACGATATCAGAGTTCCCCTTCCTTCAGGATACTAAGTTCCAGAAATAGGGAATGTCACGTGGGACAAATCCTCCAGGTAATTGGAGTTCAGCATCCCAGCAGTAGAATCCATCACCTCAGCCAACAGAGGTATCTGCAAGTCCACTACAAAATGCAAAAAGAACAAGTCAGTTTCTATACTAGACATTACAGTCTTACAGCTTACGCTAAAGATCAACAGTCTGTGCTTTTACGCCAAGACTGTAAAAACTTGAGTTTTTACGCTGGAACCTATTTTCGAGGCGTAAAATTCAAGAATGGCAGTATACACAAAAATCTGACAGTCTGCATTTTTACGCCAGACTGCCAAAATTTGATTTATTATGCCAAAATTTTTATCCAGAGTGTAACACTCAAAGTTTGTAGTATACGCCAAATTTCGACAGTCAAAGCTTTTGCGCCAGATTGCGAAAATATGGAGTTTTTACGCTGACACATTAGGAATGTGGGCGTAAATGATAAAATATCTCTGTGCATCATCTTCCTCGAAGAAGCTCTCAGCACAGAAGATGACCTAGCACTGTTTGTGGTATTAAACGAAAGAATGAAAAATGTATTCAGGATGGGGTTTATACGAAACCCGCCTTCTTTGGTTTACAAATAAACTTGTACAATTTAATCCTATACGAGGATGTGGGAGTACAATTTATTTAATCTGGATAAATATTGCTATAGGTGTCTGATCTGCAGTCGATCACTTTAGCCCTTGGACCATACGATGTTGAAGAAGTGTCGTGGAAGACAGGTAGCAGGTTCGAAGGTTGCAGAAGAGGGTGGATGCACGATGCCAAAGTCGTCGATTCCTACTCTTTGTCTGAGCTCCGGACTCTCTCTCTCTCTCTCTCTCTCTTGACCTCCGGTTCAATCTTTCTTGGAAGTTCGACCTTGTTCGATCTTAAAATCTTCTTCTCATTCGATCCTTCTTTCAAAGTTTTGACCTCTCCGTTCGATTCTTCTTTCAAAGTTTTGACCTCTCCGTTCGATTCTTCTTTCAAAGTTTTCGACCTCTCCGTTCGATTCTTCTTTCAAAGTTTTCGACCTCTGTTCCCCATTGATAGGGGTCTCTATTTATAGAGTTTTGGTGACAGTGACCACTCCGTCGGTGTAGAAACCGAGGAGTGGAAAGTACAGTACCCTTTTACACAATGGTTAAAATAACCAATGCCTGCGTATAGATGACCTTTTGAGTGAGCATGTGACGCGTGTCCAACTAAGGGGACAAAATGCGTATATTTGCTGCGAAGATCACGGCGTAGAAGCCACGTAGGTAGGTATCCCTCGTGTAGAAGAGGTTGGCGTAGAAGCCAAATGTCTGTCACCATGGCGTAGAAGCCAAGTAGTTATCAAACCGACATAGAAGCCAAAAATAGGCGTAGAAGCCGAGTGGTCGTAGAGGTCGGGTGGGCGTAGAAGCCGAATGAGCATAGAAGCTGAGAGGGCGTAGAAGCCGAGTGAGCACAGATCCTGTATGGGCGTAGAAGCCGCTGCATACCGTGCCAGAGTGCTGATGTGGACATCTTTAGCCAGAATTACGGCTTTTGAAGATATAATCAAATCTCTTGCAGAGATTTGCCACCATCCTGTGCATTAAATACGGAGGCGTATTTTGAAGGTCTGCAGCCCTTTTGTGCATCCGTCGCAGAGACGTGCTTTGAGAGAAACTGTTACCGCTCTGTTCGATTTAGACGTAGAGACGTACCTCGAGTTCTCCCCACATTCCCACATTCCCATCACCACGCAAAGATGATCGTCGGAGTTCGTCGGGTTGACCTGAGGAAGAAGGAGATCATGTTCTTCCAGCGTGTAAGGAGCCAAAAAAGACGGCATCTTCGAGCAAGTGTCCACTGCAACGATGGATCATGGAAGAATATCTTAGCCTCCCTTGCTCGGGATAATCAGCAACTTTATATGGCGTTTGCCCAGGAGAGAGGAAGGGTCGTATTTGACCACACGACCGGCAAGTGGCGTCTTCTCCCGTTGCCTCCGGTGACGAGAGTCAGACAGACTAGCTCTGTCCCGGCTTGAGCGGCATTGGTCTGTAGGGAAGCAGATTTACCTTGCTTTTTTTCTGTTGGAGGATGGGTCTATGCCCAGTTTTGTATCCTCCCGCCACTGACCATCTTCTTGGAAGAAGAGGAAGACCTTCACCGACGTGAGAACCTGTCAGAACGGCTTCTCGGTGCGATCTTCAGACGACGATGGGGGATCTCCTTTTGTAGACGGAGTTTTCCTCAGATGTAATCATGAAAAAATAGAGAAAAAACCCTTGTAGATTGGATTTCCCTCATATGTAATCATGATTTTAATCTTTAATAAAATCGTCTTCTTCTCTGCACATGATCGTTTTTGCCATATGTTGCTGTGAAGTCTGAATATGTGTAGCTTTGACACGTCTGATTCTTTACGTCGACTCTGATAAGAAGAGTATTTGGCCCTGTCCTTTACGCATAGCGAATAGTCCATAGAACGCTGTTGAGCGTCTTGAATTTTTAGAACTGTCCTGTTGCTAGGACTGAGGGACCGCGTAGAATTCTGAACTGCCGCTTCTGATGAGCAGAATTTTTGTTCAGACTTCGTCTTCAGGAATGACCTCTCGAAACTCCCTTGGAACAGGGTCGAGGGATGGCTGTCAAACTGAGTTGCCATAGACGAGATGTTCAGACTGGAGTCTGGATGAACTTCCATTTGACCCGAGAAGAGTAATTTCTCAATGCTTGAACTCTGTATGCTTCAGGTACTTGGGATATCTTGGGGTTAAGAACGAGTATCTTCTGTGTGAACTCTTTCCAATTGACCGCTTTGGGGACCGTTCAGATGTACGCGTAATCTGGCCGGCGTATCTTCAGATGTGCGGGAAGTTGTGGAGTGCAAAATTATTAGTTTGTAGCCTCTAAGCATAAACTAAACACTATCGAGCGTGAAATCATAGACTTGTGGTTCCTGAGCGTGAAGTCGTAGGTTTGTTGCCTCTCGAGCATAAAAGCTATCGAGCACAAAGGCATCCGAGCGTAAAACCATAGACTTATAGCTGTCGAACGTAAAGCCGTAGATTCATAGCTGTCGAGCGTAGAAAGCTCCTTTAGCGTAGAACTGTAGATCTGTAGCTTCTGAAAAGAAAATTTCTCCGGGCGTGAAGTTTGCGGATCTATTGCTTCTGAGCGTAAACAGAGCGCCACCGAGCGTGAGATCATCGATTTGGTATCTGCTGAGCGTAAAGTCGTAGGTTTGTTGCCTCTCGAGCATAAAAGCTACCGAGCACAAAGGCATCCGGGCGTAAAACTATAGACTTATAGCTTACGAGCGTAAAATCGTAGATCTGTTGCTGTCGAGCGTAGAAAGCTCCTTTAGCGTAGGAACCGCTGAACTGCTTTGCGCGAAAAAACTTTTCGAATTCGCTGACTGTCCGCCTTCTCTGAATAATAGGCTGACGTAGGACCCAATCATAACCAAATATTAGGAGATTCGGTTCAGGTTTCGAGGAGTCCGTCCGAGGATTCGAGGAGTCGACCCGAACTCTATATATATCCCAAGCTTTTGAGAGAAAAGCATTTCATCCGTCTTCTGCGAAAGAGAGCCTTCGACTGTTCGAGTTTCTTCCTTCGTTCTTTCTCCGAGTACTCCGAGTTTTCAGAAATAGCGTCGAAACAAATCCCCTCCACTAAGGGAAAGGGTATAGGTTCTTTTTCTCGTTCTTCTGCCCCAGTGCGAGAGTCTTCAGTCGGGCAAGGCGAACTTTCTTCTGAGCGAAGCATCCCGCCGACGAGCAGCGCACCCGGCCTTAGAGGTAGAGCCTTTGGGATGACAAAGAATGACGAAAAATCCTTCGCACACGTTGAACGTGACTGCGCTAGGTCGTCTTCTGTGCTGATAGCCTCTTTGAGAAAGATGACGCACGGAGACGTTTTCATCTTTTACGTCCATATTTTTAATGTGTCAGCGTAAAACTCCATGTTTTTGTGGTTTTGAGCGTAAAAGCTCTGACTGCCAAAAACTTGGTGTATACTATAAAATTTTAGTTTTACGTTTGCGGATGGGACCTCCGGCGTAATAATTAGAATTTTTGGCAGTCTGGCGTAAAGCACGGACCGTATACCGCCCATTACGCTTCTGGATGTGACTTCCGGCGTAAAGTGACCAAATTTTGTACAGCCTTGGCGTAAAGCACAGACTGTCATTTTTTGGTCTTCATTTTGCAAATGACGTGCTTCCTTTGCATTTTTGCAGTTAATTTGCATGAGTCTCCACTGGCCGAGGTGATGGGTTCCGCTGCCGGGATGCTGCACTCGAACTATCTGGAGGATCTGTCCCACGTGACATTTTCTATCTCCGGGCCCCAGTATCCTGAGGGAAGGGAGATATTGTTATCGACTTAGGGCAAGCGTACGCTGCTAAACATGATTAACGGAGAGCCCCTGACGTACATAGACGGGGACCAGTACATCAAGCCGGCTTTTCTCTTTGGCGACATGATTGATAAACAGTCCCAGACGAAGCCTAAGAGAGAACCCTGGGTTTTCCCTACCGAGAGTGTGGTCTTGTATCTGCCGACGATGCCGAGAGATTATCCCATCTCGGCTTTCTCCCATGCGACACATTCCAGGAGGATGTCGTGGACGCTGACTCCCGATCTTCACGGCAAGCCGGGGAAGATCTTTCATCTGAAAGGAGCTGACCAGGGGTCGTTTATCAGCCGCCCTTCCGGCGTTGTGACGGTATTCAGGGGACTGTGCCCGGGCAGCATCACGAGTGAAGACAGTTCTATCATCCAGCCTGTCCAGTTGTCGACTTTCTGTAACGACTTCATGGGGCGAGGGGGGTATACCCAAGGAGAATCCTCGGTGTAATGGGTGGATCACCCCAACAAACCTCCGATGGACTTGCCTAGTTGACTGGGCCATGAAGCATTTTCGGAGCGAGCTGGAGGTCATCGGGCTGTATGCTGCTGTGAGTGCGACGAGTGTTGGATTGCCTCCTAATCCTAATATATTTCTGGCACTGATGGAGCGATACATTTCGCTCACTGGGACCTTCGCCACTCCACTGGGGGAGTTGGGGTTGGCCCTTCATGAGATGGCAGTGATCTCGAGACTGCCGATGGAGGATACCCCATATGAAGAGTATATTCCCACCAACCGGGAGTTGGAGGACTCGGACCCTCGGGTTGTGGAGGTGTATCAGGAGCTGATGTGCCACTACTTCGCGTGCACTACTTTTTATAATGAGCCTTCTGACTTGGCTCACACCACTAAGTGGATGTCCTACCTCTTCTTTCACCGGGCCAGGGCCGCCACATCGGGGAAAGTTTCGGGGGGCAAGAATGAGCCCGTGAATTATTTGGACGCGCTTAGTGCCCAGGTCGTTGAGGACCTCATGGAGGAGGCTAAAGCTCCAGATCAAATTCTCAATGACGGGGTAGGAAAGTACCCTGAAGGCACTAAGGCCTATAGTTACTTAAGGTGCTGCCGCAGACCTTTGTCCAAGGAAGCCAGGCTGGCTGGCTTTCTCTCTATATGGCTGCGCCGAGTTGTGGTGCCTGGCATCGCGTCAGCGGATCGCATCCACCGGAACGTCCTGTGGCCTGCCGTTCGTCTGGTGTTTGGGGCAAGACTGGGCTTGCTCCCTGCCATGGTGTGCCATATTCAGGCTGGCTTGAGGGCCATGACTGATGGGCTGCTTGTCGATGAAGCTCGACGTGATAGCTTTCCTCGGGTAGAATTACCATACCTGTACTTGATGGGATGGTTAATTCTCCATAATCCCCGGGTGATGTCTCCCGGCCCTGGCAGTAGTTCGGTGGGTAGTTTCTTGCTAAACTACAAGGACTCTCCTTGGAACGTGAACACAGTTTTAGACTGTAGGCTGGCGTTGAACCTCAGCCACGGGTGGAAGTTATTCTGCATCGTCCCCTCCGTGCATCGCAACCAGTCGGGGATTAGGCTTGAGGACTTAGGTCAAGATAAGACCAATTTTTCTCCGGAAGCCTTTAATTGGTTGGTCTGTATCAGACCCTCCCATTTGCTGTACAGAAGCGAAGATCATTGCTTCTTTGAGCCTTACTTGCCCAGTCGGTTCACCAGGCAGTTTGGGTATGATCAGCTGCACGTGGGCAATGCCGTCACCAGCTTCAGGTCCAGGGGCGGACTCATTGATGGAGCCAGAGGATGGCGGTATTTTATCATGGGTTGTACGGGAGCCATCTTTATCGTGCCGGTTGTTGTAACCTCCACGGAGCTGCGTATCCTCCATTCTTACGCCCAGTTCTACGTGGCGATTAACACCTTCCATTGCGATTTTGACATGCGTGGAAGCTTTAGGGTGCCTTCTCCCAAGCCTGGGGGAAGAGTCGAAGTCCCCTCGGTTTCTTCTGACGAGGGTGAGGAGTTTGACACTCCGGATGAGCCTCTGGTGTCGGTGCCGAGGTGTGAAGTGCCTCTGCCTGTGGGGGCTTTGGTAGTCCCTGGGAAGCGGAGGGCACCTGTTTCCAAGGAGGCTTCTCTTTGCAAGAGGAGGAAGGAGACGGTTGCTCGTCCTCTCCGCGTTCTTGGTGTTGAGGCTCCTGGGAGTGGGCCTGTATCTCCCCATGTCAGGGACGATTCTTTGGTTGGAGGTTCCTCGCCTTTTAGAGAGGGACCTTCTATAGTTCCGGCTGGTGGCGCCGGAGAGTCTTCGCTGAAGGCTGTTGTTGCCGCTACTACTCCAGGTAGTGGAACAAGGTCGCCTGCGTGGCCAAGGCAAATAGGAGAATCTTTCCCTAGACCGGCAACGGATGAAATTCCTGCCACGCTTGTGCGCATGCCTAGCGAGATTCCAGCTGACGAACCTCGACTGCATCTTGGTGAAGGCCTGGTAGAGCTTCTGGCGATGTCGGTTGGCCCACCTCCTTCTCCAGGTATGACAGTTTGTATCGCGTCATTGAGGTGTGATATAGCTACATCGGCTGCAGATACGACATATATTCCCTTGGTTACGGGTAAATGTCATCTTTTATGTCTCCTCTTTTAGAAAGATTACCATCATACTGATATCAACTTTCTTGTCCTCTTTTCAGGGGACGGCGCCCACGGAGAGCATAGTGTTGAAGCACCTTTCGGCTCTGCTTCGGCTCCTGGCGATGCTAAGGAGGCGTTCGACTTTGAGAAGGAAATACCTTCGGGGGCCAGCTCGCCCGGAGTAGTTTCGTTACCTCAAGAGGAGGACGAACCCGTTATCGTGACCTCGCCTCTTGCGAGTATGCCGATGACTTCGACCGTCGTCGTTGCACCTCCTTCGGTCGCACCACCTGTCGTGGCGGCGGCTGTGGCCACCTCGTCTGTAGTCATTCCTGGCGGGGGACTCGCCAATATCGCGGTCACTCCTGGCGTTCAATCGGATCTGGTTGCGCTGACCGAGCAACATACCAGCCTCTTTTACACCGATTTAAAAACGATGATATCAATGGTGTTGGCGAAGAATCTAGACTTCGAGCGTCTGAAGAAGACTTCTCAGTTTTCGATCGGGGCTGTCCGGGAGTTCGGCGATTCTGGGGTAGCTGACGCCCTGGAGGCGATGGTTAATGGTTTGGAGCAACCTATTAACGAATACTTGCAGCTGACTCGGGGCAGCCTTGAAGCTGAGATCTAGGTCAGATATGACCTCATGACTGCGCGGCTCACTAAACAGCTGGAAAGCCTAGATGACTCCATCAAAGCACATAAGCTGGAGATGGATGAAAGAAAAGCTGTCGTGGAGGAGGCTCTTGCTCTTCAGATGAAGTGCCAATCCGAGCATAAAGGGAATGTAGCGAGGGCCCGCAAGTTGAAGGAAAAACTCGCTCAGGCAGATGAGTGGGCTTCTCAGTCGTTGGCAGGTCTAGACGTAGCGACTGGTCGACTGAACACAGCGCGACGGGACCTGGAGCATGCAGAAGCTGCCCGTGCGGGCTCTCTTCGGGCAAGGGCCGAACTGTCCTTTATGAACAATCCCGAGGCACGGCTGGAACAGGCCCGCGCTGATGCCTTGGTTTCCAGGGACGAGAGGGTGACTGCACTGGCGAAGCTGATTCGCGATCTGATCGCTCCCCCACAATGATGTGCCCTTTCTTCTTTTTGCTTCCCCAATGTAATTCTGCTCTTTTCGGGAATAAATAAAGCGAATGTTTTCTGACTTTGTGGACCCATCACTTCGGAATGTAAATGACATGTTTGGGCGAGAGTGATATCAGAGGTAGTATGGACGTGATAGACTCTCGATAAACTTTTAGCAGGACATACCTATTCAGAGGTCATGCGGACATGATAGAATATGACTTAACTAGTTTTTGCTTTGGAAGTAGTTTTGTCAGAATTGAGATTCTCGCCGTATTCCACTTGGGTAGGGGAGATTAAGCATAGTACATTTTCAGGAATTTACCGTTGATAGGAGCCATTAACAGGTCTCCATTAGGCTGAGCTAACCTGTAAGCGCCGTTCGAGAACGTTGTCTCGATCACATAAGGGCCTTCCCACTTGGGCTAAAATTTCCTTTTACTCCTGTGAGTAAGAATCATCGGCCTTCTTACGGCTAGAACTAGCTCGTCGACTTTGAACACTCTTTCCTTTACTTTATGATTGAAAGCTTTGGAAATGCGTGCTTGGTCGAGCGTGATGCGCTGTTGAGCTTGGAGGCGTTTCTCGTCTAATCCTTCTAGCTCTTGAAGCCTTAACAGGTCATTCTTTTCTTGAGTCAGCCCATTAGTCACGGCTATCCTGAGTGACAGGATCTAGATTTCAATGGGGAGAACTGCTTCGCTCCCGTAGACCAGTGAAAATGGGGTACAACCTGTCGGTGTTCGTACCGTTGTGCGGTATGCCCAGAGACATTCGCCCAGCTTCTCATCCTAATCTCTCTTGTTTGAAGAGACGAACTTCTTCAAGAGTTTGATAATGGTTTTGTTGAAAGCTTCCGCCAAACCATTAGCGGCTGGATAATATGCCGTAGAGGCAATATTGTGTATCCGATTTTTATTGCAAAATCGATGAAACGCTTGGCTGATGAACTGAGGCCCATTGTCATGGATTATCCTTCGGGGAATCCCAAAGCGATAAATGACGTGATGCTTGATGAAGCTGATCACATTAGACACCTTTACCTCAGCAAGAGGGATCGCTTCCGCCCATTTGGAGAAGTAATCCGTGATGGCCAGTATGAACCGGTGACCTCTGGAAGAAGACGGGTGAATATGACCAATGATATCCATACCCCATGCTTCAAAAGGCCATGACACAACCGTAGGATGTAGATATTCAGACGGTTGATGTATGAAGTTGGCATGAACCTGACAGGCTCTGCATTGTCTTGCATAATTGATCGCGTCTGTGATCATAGTGGGCCGGTAATAGCCCATTCTCTTGATACGATCCTGTAGCTTAGGACCGGGCTGATGTGCTCCGCATACGCCGTCGTGAGCTTCCCGGATAATCTGCTGTGCTTCGTCGTCAGATAGACATCTCAACAGCAGTCCGTCGTAGGTCCGGCAATATAGGCATTGTGAAGATGCGTCGAAGTAGAAGCGTAATGACCGTCTTTTGACGGATACTGCTTCTTTGGGGTCCTCCGGCAAGATTCCGTATGTGACAAAATCTATGAAGGGACTTCTCCAGTCTCTTCTAGGGGGGTCTGTGTTCACAGCGTAGCTGCGTTCTATGTGAAAGTTGTTCTTCACACAGAATAAATCTCTGTTAAGAAGGATTACCGAATCCTGCCTTCTTATAGGAGTGGCTAAATCCGCAGCTAGACTGGCTAGGGCATCAGCTTCCAGATTCTGAGATCGAGGTACATGCTCTAGGAAGAACCCTTTGAATGTCATGGCTATCTCGACCGTTGCTTGGTGATAGGGGATGAGGTCTGGATTCCGGACTTCATATATTCTTCTGACTTAATTGACGATAAGCAGAGAATCACCGAAAGCTTCCAGGGAGACGACCCCCAGCTCTTTGGCGACTTGGAGCCCGATTAGCAGAGCGTTGTACTCTGCCACATTGTTGGAGCATGGCTCGCTAAGAGAATATTCTCGGTAGATGACGAGTTTATCAGGAGTGACCAGGACGATTCCTACCCCTGAAACCACGTTTTCCTTGGGACCAGTCCTGGAGGCGCCGTCGAAGAACAGTTGCCACGCGTCATTTTCTATTGTAGAATTATATTTTGCAACTTCGTCGGGAATGTCCTCGTATAATTTGGAGGCCTCCGGGATCGGATGAGCAGCTAGGAAGTCGGCTAGCGCTTGACCCTTGATGGAATTCTGCAGGATGTATACCATGTCATATGGTGTTAACAACATCGCCCAAGTTGCAAGTCGGGAATTAAGAGCACTTGGCTTGCTCATCAGTACTTGAAGAGGGTTGATCCTGGAGATGATATGAATAGTCTGGCCGGTGACATAGTGCCGTATTTTCTGGATAGCGAACATCAGAGCCAAGCATTCTTTCTCCACTGGGTTGTACCGGTGTTCGGCTCCGACCATCATCCTGCTGAGGTAGTAGATAGCCTGTTCATGACCCATATCGTTCTTCTGTGCGAGAAAAGATCCTAGCGAATGATCCATCGCTCGAACGTACAGCAAGAATGGTCTCCCCATGATGGGAGGCACCAGAACTGGCGGACTGGTGAGGTAGCATTTGATATCTCCGAACGCTTGCTGACAGGTTTCGTCCTATACGAAGGATACACCTTTCTTCATGAGATGCGAAAAGGGCTGACATCTTCCCGAAAGGTTGGATATGAATCTCCGGATATAAGCCAGACGGCCTTGTAACCCGGTGTAATAGAGGGGCCTGTCATGCCTGTTATGTTTTAACAGCATGTCGTCTTGAGTGAAAGTGATATTTGGGACTACTTCCATTACACTGTGGCATTGAGGACACGCCACCGGTTCCTCGTCGGGGGATTTGAGCTGGGTCAAGCATGCCTCCGCCTGCATCAGTGCTTCGCTCAGGGCTAGCCGAGTGTCAGGGGAGAGCCTGAGTAGCTCGAAGATGCACAGCCTGGCTGGCGTATTAGCCAGTTGGGCCAGGATGTCGAAGTTGTACGGCTTCCCTAAACCTTTGTTTGGAATATTTTTCACAGGTTTATCAAAGCATACTTCTCTTTGCTTCCTTGTCCGCCGGAGTTGGTTTTGAAGGACCGACATCTGGTACGACGGGGTCTGGTCCTGAAGGTTTGGCAGCTGGAGCATCTGTCGGTGCATCTTCCTGACTTGCTCCGTAGTCGTTGAGGTAGGCTTTCCCTGAACGGGTTGCATCACATACCTCATCTTCGTCTGATGGCGAAAAAGTGCGACCATATGGCATGGCTTGTATTTGGAGCTCTTTCTAGACGTAGCCTTAGTAGCTTTAGTCTCCTCCCCGAGCTCTGACACCAAATTCGGATGCACCCACATGATCTCGTCCTGCCGGGTGGTTAGGGGTACCAGGTCATGATTTTGACCCCTAGCCGGAGGAAGATTGACGATGTTCATCGTGGTCCAGGAAATAGGGGTGACACCGTCCGAGACTTCGTGGGAAGGCAGATTGCCAAACCGCAAAGAGATCATGTTGGCCGTGACCGTCTTCTCGGTGTTGTGTAGAGTGATGGCTTTGGCATCGATTAACCCCTGGATCTTCCTTTTCAGTATGTAACACGCCTTTGTCGGGTGGTGCACGTATCTGTGGAAGATGCAGTATTTGGGGTCGTTAGTACTGCCGGCTTCTTGGGGCCGTCTTAGCTCCGGAAGGGTGATCTTGCCACTTTTGACGAGACACTTGAATATACTTGGGATATCGTCGTCGTCGAAAGAGTAGACTTCGACGGGCCTGGAGGTCCCGGGTCTCGCTTGTGCGGTTGCCGCGGTCTTTTGTCTGGCCGTATTGATCGCCAGAGCTTCTTTTCCTTTGGAACTGCGAGGATGGTCGCTGCTGGAAGATGACCTTTTGCCTCTGTCGGAGGCGGAGATCATGATGCCATTGTCGCGTGCCTTGCGACTGTTGTCTTCGGCGGCTACTGCCGAGATGATGAATGAGGGCCAATCATGGAACTGATATGGTCCTATAAACACTGATACTACGAGAAGGAGGTTCTTTCTGCAAATGTCTAATAACGCAGAGTCTGAAACTCCTGGAGGCATCTGTAAGGTGGCCTGACGGAAACGTTCGATGAAGGTACGAACTTCCTCTTTCTCCCTCTGCTTGACTTCGATGAAAGAGGACATAGACATGTCTAATCCTCCCTCATAGAATCGCGTGAAGAATAAAGCTTTGAAGTCCTCGAAGGAAGTAATGCAGTTGTCCGCCAAGCTACGGTACCACTGATAGGCTACTCCTGAGAGGCAGCCTTTGAACACCCGAGTGAGGAGAGCGTCGTTTCCTTGTAGCAACACCATCATCATACTGAAATAGTTCATGTACTGACTTGGTAATGTTTTTCCCTCGAACAGAGCCATAGTCTGAGGTTTGTACCTCGGAGGGAAAGAGACCTCTTCCCAGATAGCTGGGTAAGGCTGGTTGATTCCCAATTTTTTGAGCTGATCTTTGTGCTTCAAGGCGTCAAACTGGGCTTTCAACTCCCGTACTGCCTGCATCGAATTTTCAGTCGGAAGCGGGACTACGGTGTAGTGCGGAGTTGGTTGTATCGTAACTCCAGCGGGAGGTAAGGCATTCTCTGAGTGAGGAAGCGGAGGAACTGCTGACTCTTGATCTAGAGCAGGCTCTTGGCTTGGGTTGGATGGTAGTAAGTCCACCCCCACACATATCTGAGTTGGCGGGATCGATGCTTGAGCCATGGCAGTTGCGTGCTGGGTTAGCATCATCTGGTGCATGTTCTCCATTATGGATTGCATTTGTTTCAGAGATGTCTCCTGCGTAGTGATGCGTTGTTCCGCGTTTCCTGACGGTGAAGCTTCCTCGCGTTCTTCTTCAACGGCATAAACTTTCGTTTCCCTGGGCGTCATTGAAGGATTAGTATAGGTCGCTGCAGAAGTCGACTCTATACTCTCGGCATCTGATTTGGGAGACTGGAGACCCCCAGCGTCTGAATCAGATGAGTACGACGTTGGTTGCTGTGACCTTGCACGGGTGTTTTGGAATACCCCAGCTTCAGCGTTCCTGACGAGGTCGTTGAATCTCCTTCGGCTCGGAGGCCTAGAGGGATGATGTCTTGAGCTCGACCCTCCTCTAGGCGCGTGTGAGGCCATGTTCACGGATGCGTGCGCGGGCTTTTCTTTCTGAGAAGACAGAGAGTAGCTCAACCGGTCGAAAACTGATCCTTTTGCCTTTGGACAACAGCAGTCAATCACAATCTTACGACTATTACAACAGTGCTCGGCAGAAGACGTAATAGACATGTTGGAAGGTCCCCTCTCCCTACGCTTCTGGATTAGGTATTTGTGCAGGTCAGGAGAAGTAGAGGAAGAAGACGACGGCTTGTTACTTCTGTTCCCACTGGTGGGCGTGCGGAAGGTCTTCCTTGTGCCGCCCGTATACAACAGATTGGCCATCCGGGTGGTGGATAACCCCCTGGGAGGGTGTCTTCCAGCAACCTGAGCTTGTTTTACGCCGAGGGACTTTGCCTGGCGTAACTTGGAGATCTGCTCAGACTGGCGTAAAGCTGAAGAGGTCCTCAGTCCGCCATCGGCTTCTCGCATAATCCGGAGGGTAGGCAGATTGTTCCCTTGCTGGCGTAAAGGCCGAGAAGTCGAGTATTCTGCCGCTTGCTTTCCCTTGCGGAGATCACAGCGCTCATCTGGTTCACCGTAGAGGTCAGATATTGTCTTGTGCGTGGAGCATGATTTATACTTCCGATCTGGCGCTGAGGCAGCATCAGAAGTTTTGTCTGTACCGCGCGTAGCGGGAGACTGGTTTCTACGTGTAGAGCGCAGTAGATACTTCTGGGTTAGCGTTGAGGCTTTGCCCGAAGTTTTGTCTGTACCGCGCGTAGCGGGAGACTGGTTTCTACGCGTAGAGCACAGTAGATACTTCTGGGTTAGCCCTGAGGCTTTGCATGAAGTTTCGTCTGTACCGCGCGTAGCGGGAGACTGAATTTTACGTGCGGGGCACGGAGGGAGCAAGGCTACAACCTCATTGGTCGGAGAGGTCAAAAAGATCGGAGAGATCAGAGAGTCCACAACAATGGTAGAGGATGTCTTGGGCATCCAGACTTTGCGCAGCTTCCTGTTATCTTGGACGGAGAGAGGGTGAGAGCTACCCCCGGTTCGAAGCATGTCTTCGTAGGCAGACTGGTCGAATTGGACGACCAGTGTCTTCTTCACGGTCCCTATAGATACCGCATCGTGTTGAGCAATTGCTTCCTCATCAGAAGAGAAAGATGTCCCCAGCAGAGTCGCCATCTTGTTTGTGGTATTAAACGAAAGAATGAAAAATGTATTCAGGATGGGGTTTATACGAAACCCGCCTTCTTTGGTTTACAAACAAACTTGTACAGTTTAATCTATACGAGGATGTGGGAGTACAATTTATTTAATCTGGGTAAATATTGCTATAGGTGTCTGATCTGCAGTCGATCACTTTAGCCCTTAGACCATACGATGTTGAAGAAGTGCCGTGGAAGACATGTAGCAGCTTCGAAGGTTGCAGAAGAGGGTGGATGCACGATGCCAAAGTCGTCGATCCCTACTCTTTGCCTGAGCTCCGGACTCTCTCTCTCTCTCTCTTGACCTCTGGTTCGATCTTTCTTGGAAGTTTGACCTTGTTCGATCTTAAAATCTCCTCCTCGTTCGATCCTTCTTTCAAAGTTTCGACCTCTCCGTTCGATTCTTCTTTCAAAGTTTTCGACCTCTCCGTTCGAATCTTCTTTCAAAGTTTTTGACCTCTGTTCCCCATTGATAGGGGTCTCTATTTATAGAGTTTTGGTGACAGTGACCACTCCGTCGGTGTAGAAACCGAGGAGTGAAAAGTACAGCACCCTTTTACACAACGGTTAAAATAACCAATGCCTGCGTATAGATGACCTTTTGAGTGAGCATGTGACGCGTGTCCAACTAAGGGAACAAAATGCGTATATTTGCTGCGAAGATCATGACGTAGAAGCCACGTCGGTAGGTATCCCTCGTGTAGAAGAGGTTGGCGTAGAAGCCAAATGTCTGTCACCATGGCGTAGAAGCCAAGTAGTTATCAAACCGGCATAGAAGCCGAAAATAGGCGTAGAAGCCGAGTGGTCATAGAGGCCGGGTGGGCGTAGAAGCCGAATGAGCATAGAAGCTGAGAGGACGTAGAAGCCGAGTGAGCACAGATCCTGAATGGGCGTAGAAGCCGCTGCGTACCGTGCCAGAGTGCTGATGTGGACGTCTTTAGCCAGAATTACGGCTTTTGAAGATATAATCAAATCTCTTGCAGAGATTTGCCACCATCCTGTGCATTAAATGCGAAGGCGTATTTTGAAGGTCTGCAGCCCTTTTGTGCATCCGTCGCAGAGACGTGCTTTGAGAGAAACTGTTACCGCTCTGTTCGATTTAGACGTAGAGACGTACCTCGAGCCCCGTACGAGGTACAGCTTTTTGACGTGGCAGGCGGTTTGTCTACTGCGGAGCGTAAACAGCTCATGTTTGCTTGTGTAAAACAAGGCAGCGTATCCCCTTTGTACGCTAAAGAGCAGTTCATGCTGAGGGGATGTCAGTAAATGACGGTTCGGTGATATTTAACCAAATCCTCTGCATTAAATGCAGAGATCCGCCATCATACTGTGGGGCGCATCTCGAGTGGTCTGCCATCATTTCCAGCCGTCGTCTAGGTAGCCGTGCAGCACTTTTCTGTCAGGAGTCAGAGGTCAGGTGCACTGCGTGACTTGACAGGTTCATTTCGGGGAAGACGAAGCGTTCCTCGTACGCTTTAACGCTGCTTTGAAAGCGGATGAGTTTTACGCCATGGAGGCGATGAATAACCCTGTCTACGCTGAAATAGCTTGGACGTACTGCACTTACGCGGATGGTCCTTTGAGCTTATACTTCATGCTGTGTTTAGCGGAGAAAGCTCTGTTTGTACGCTTGAGGGCTCTGAAGGCCTCTGTTTACGCTGCTCTGCATCAATATGCTGCGTAGAGTTTTTCAGCGTATTTTTTATGCTTCTACAAGCGCGTTCATGTACAACGTGTGCGAAGGGTTTTCTTCATTTTTGTCGTCCCAAAAACTTTACCTATGACGCCTGGTGCACAGCTTGACGGTGGAACAGTTTGTTCAGAGCGAGGTTCGCTCAGCCCAATGGGAGTCACTCGTGCTTGAGCAGAAGAGCGAGAAGACGAGGCAGCTTTCTTTTCCTTAGAGGTGGAAGTTGGTTTCGGTGCCATGGCTAAAACTCAGAGTTCTCAAAAGAAGAGCCGAAGAAGAGCTCTCAAAAGAACAAAGGATTTTTGCAAAAGACAGATGAAGAGTTTCTTCTATGAAGGCCTTGGGGTATTTATAGAGTTTAGATAAACTCTTCGAATCCCTACCCAAATTCGATATTTAATATTCGGTTATGATTGAGGACCACGTTAGCCTATCATTTAGGGAAGATGGACAGTCAGCAAATTCAAAATTTTTTTTTGTGCAGAGCAGATCTATGATTTTACGCTAAGGAGCTTTTACGCTCAAGACACTACAAATCTACGGTTTTACGCTCATAGGCTATAAGTCTACGGTTTTATGTCCGGATGCTTTTACGCTCGAGAGGCTACAAACCTATGACTTCACGCTCAGAGGCTACAAATCTACGATTTCACGCTCAGAAGCTTTTTACGCTCAGAGGCTACAAATCTATGACTTCACGCTCGAAAGTATTCTTTTCAGAGGCTATAAATCTACGGTTTTATGCCCGGATGCTCTTATGCTCAGCAGCTTTTACGCTCGAGAGGCTACAAACCCATGATTTTATGCTCATCTATATTATGGATCTATGACTTTCCGCATATCTTAAAATACGCAGGCCAGAGTATGCGTATATCTGAACAATTCTCAAGGTGATCAATTACAAGGGTTCACGTAGAATATGCTCCTTCTTGGCCTCAAAACATCCTAAGTACCCAATACATACAGACTTCAGCATTAAAAATGACTCTTCTTCTTGGGTCGATTGGAAGTTCATCCAAAATCCAGTCAGAATCTTTTCTCTACAGTTTAAGCATGGTCAGTTTTGACAGCCATTTCTCACCCTATTTCAAGGGATTTTCGGGAAATCATTCTTGAAGATGATGGTCTGAACAAGAATTCTTCTTATCAGAGAAGTGACAGTTTAAAATTCTACGCGACTCCTCGTTCAAAACAACATGACAGTTCTGATATTCGACTTAAATGCTAAGCAGCTTTCTACGCGTCTTCAGTTACGCGTAAAAGACGGGATGAGAACAGATACTCTTTTTTAATCAGAGTTGGCTTAAGGTTATTCAGACGTGTCGAAGTTACACATATTCAGACTTTATCACAGCAAAAAATATGGTAAATCATCATATGCGTAAAAGAAGACAATTTTATTAATCATGATTACATATAATGGAAATCCAGTTTACAAAGGGTTTTTCATCTTCATGATTATATATGATGGAAATCCTTGTTCTACCAAGGGTTTCTCATTTTTATTTAAAGATCACGTCGAGAATCTATTCTGCCAGGTTCTCATATTGGTAGAGATCTTTTTCCGTCTTTTTTAGCAGTTAATCGGTTCCCACGGCCGATTAACAAGAAAATGATTAATGGCGGAAGGATACACAACTGGGCTTGTTTAAATTATTCAAGAGCACACCCTCCGTATGCCATGACAGATTGAGTTGGGATTCAAACCCAACTCAATACTGGAAGACAGGGCTAGTTTGTCTGCCCTCGTCCACCGTCGTAACGGGAGAAAATACAGTTGGCAAGCTGTGTGGTCGAATGTGACCCTTCCTCTCTCCTGGACGAATCGCCATATGAAATTGCTGATCATCCCGAGCAAAGGAAGCTATGATATCCTTCCATGATCTATCGTTGCAGAGGATATTTGCTCGAAGACGCCTTCTTTTTTGGCTCCTTACATGCTGGAAGAACATGATCTTCTTCTTCCTCAAGTCGACCCGACGAAGTTCGACAATCATCTCTGTGTAGTGAAGGAAGTGTGAGAAAAACAAGTTAACCCATTCGCTTTTTATAGGCAGAGGAGAACACAAAAAATCCCAACAAATTTCCAAAAAAATCTGCCGAGAAATCAGCCTCGAGGAACGAGTCAGACTTGACCGTTTCATGCTTCATTCAAAGTGTTTCAAATTACGAGGAATTTGAAAACTTTGAAGGGGGTCTTGTAGAAGCATGAAAAATACGCTACAGAATTGTACGCAGTATACATAAAACCCGCGTAAAGCAGAGTTTCAGTGCTGTGTGGCGTAAGACATGACTTCAGAGCCATCGGCATACAACAGAGCTTCAACGCTAGTACATCGTAAAATATAACTCCAGAACAACCCGCGTAATACAGTATTTTCAGACTGCTTTGGCGTAAAAAGGTTGTTACATCGCCCCTTCGGCGTAAAATCTACTCGCTTTTAATGCAGTGGAAAGTTGTACGGGAAACTCTTTGTATTCCTCGAATGAACCTGTCAGATCATACAGTGAACCTGACTCCTGAAAAAGAGTACTGCACGATGTTTAGGATAATAAACGGGAAAAGATTGATAATGTGGAAAATAAGGTCTTAGACGAAAACCCGCCCTTCTTTTATGTTTACAAACAAGATTGTACAGTTCAATCCTATACGAGGATGTCTGAGTATAATTTATTTAATCTGGGTAAATATTGCTATAGGTGTCTGATCTGCAGTCGACCACTTTAGCCTTTGGACCACACGATATTGAAGAAGTGCCATGGAAGAAAGAAAGCAGCTTCAAAGGTTGCTAAAGAGGGTAGATGCTCGATGCCAAAGTCGTCGATCCCTTCTCTTTGCCTGAGCTCTGGATTCTCCTCTCTCTCTCTCTTGACCGTTGGATCTGACCCTGGATCTCTTGATCAATTTTTCTCCTAATTTCTTCGACCAATTTTTTGACCTTTCCCTCTGTTGATAGAGGTCTCTATTTATAGAGTTTTAGTGACAATGACCACTCAGTCGGTATAGAAACCGAGTAGTGGAAAGTATAACACCCTTTTACACGACGGTTTAAAATAACCAATGCCTGCGTATAGATGACCTTTTGAGTGAGCATGTGACACGTGTCCAACTAAGGGACAAAATGCGTATATCTGCTGCGAAGATCATGACGTAGAAGTCACGTAGGTAGTTATCCCTTGTGTAGAAGAGGTTGGCGTAGAAGCCAATAACTGTCACCATGGCGTAGAAGCCAAATAGGCATAGAAGCCGAGTAGGCGTAGAAGCCAAGTAGGCATAGAAGCCGAGTAGGCGTAGAAGTCGAGTAGGCGTAGAAGCCGAGTGGTCATAGAGGCCGAGCAGGCGTAGAAGCCGAGTGGGCAAAGAAGCCGAGTGGGCATAGAAGCCGAGATAATGTGGACGTTTTAGCCGAAATTACGGCTCTTGGAGATATAATCAAATCTCTTGCATTAAATGCAGAGATCTGCCCCCATCCTGCACATTAAATGCAGAGGCTGTCTTTAAGATTTGCCATCATTCTGCGTATTAAATTTAGATACGCGCCTCGAATTCTATACTGCTGATGTGGTGGTCTGTTTGCCTTCTACGGAGCGTAAGAAGCTTATGTCTGCCTGTGTAAAACTGGGCAGCGTATTCCCTTATATGCGTAAGAGTAGTTTATGCAAAGGGGATGCCACTAAATGACGGTTCAGTGACATTTAATCAAATCACCAGCATTAAATGTGGAGATCCGTCATTATCCTGTGTATTAAATACAGAGGCGTGTTTTGGAGGCCGGCCACCCTTCTGTGCATCAGGTGCAGAGACGTGCCTTGGGCATCTGTCAGTATTCGGCACTTTAAATGCAGAGACGTACCTCGAGAAACTGTCACCGCTCTGCGCATTAAATACAGAGACGTGCCTCGAGCCCTGTACGAAGTACAGCTTTTGACGTGGCAGGCTGTTTGTCTTCTGCGGAGCGTAAGCAGCTCACATCTGCCTGTGTAAAACTAGGCAGCGTATTCCTTCGTACGCGTAAAAGCGGTTTACGTAAAGGAAATGGCAGTAAATGACAGCGTGGGTTGCAGTGCCGTGCCATCATTATAGCCGTCGTCTGGGTAGTCATGCAGTACTCTTTGTCAGGAGTTCAGACGTCAGGTTCATTGCATGATCTGACAGGTTTATTTCGAAGAATACGAAGCGTTCCTCGTACACTTCAATGCTGCATTGAAAGCGGGTGAGTTTTACGCCATAAAGGCGATGAAGCACCATGTTTACGCTGAAGCGGTCTAGACATACTGCATTTACGCGGATGATCCTTGAGCCTATATTTTTACGCTGTGCTCAGGCAAAAAAGCTCTGTTTGCACTTTTGATGGCTCTGAGGTCCTCTGTTTACGCTGCCCTGCATCAACATGCTGCGTATAGCTATCCAGCGTATTTTTTATGCTTCTACAAGACCCCCTTCAAAGCTTTTAAATTCTTCGTAATTTGAAATGCTTTGAATGAGGCATGAACCGTTCCTCGTGACTCAAAACGCTCTGAATGGAGCCTAAAACGGTCAAGTTCTGACACGTTCTTTCATGGCTGTCTTTTGGCGGAGTTATTGGGGATCGGTGTGATCTCTTTCGCCTATAAAAGGCTGAGGAGTTTACCTGTTCTTCCCATATTCCCTTCACCACACAGAGATGATGGCCAGAGTTCGTCGGGTCGACTTGAGGAAGGAGAAGACTATGCTCTTCTAGCATGTAAGGAGCCAAAAAAGATGCCGTCTTCGAGCAAATGTCCTCCGCAACGATGGATCATGGAAGGATATCATAGCCAACTTTGCTCGGGATAATCAACAACTTTGTATGGTGGTTCTTCGGGAGAGAAGAAGGGTCTCATTTTGCCATACCGCTTGCAAGCGGTACCTTCTCCCGTTACCTCCGTGGACGAGAGCAGATAGCCTAGCTCTGTCCAGGATTGAGTTGAGTGAAATATCTCAACTCAATCTGTCACGGTGCTGGATGTAAGAAAGCAGATTTACTTTGCTTTTCTTCTGTTGGCGGCTGGATCTATGCCCAGTTTTGTATCCTCCAGCCATTGACCCATATGTCAGTCAATTTGCGGTTACTGACTGACTGCCGGAGAAGATGGATGAAGGATGCCGCCCATGCGTGAACCTGGCCAAAACAGATTCTGGGCGCGATCTTTAAATGAAAATGAGAAACCCTTTGTAGACGGGATTTCCCTCATATGTAACCACGAAAATGGAGAAAAACCCTTGTAGACCGGATTTCCCTCATATATAATCGTGATTTTAAGAAGATCGTCTTCTTCTTCATATGATCATCTTGCCATACTTTGCTGTGAAGTCTGAATATGTGTAGCTTCGACACGTCTGATTCTTTACGCTGACTCCGTATAGAAAGAGTGCTAGGTCCTGTCCTTTACGCATAACTAAGGATGTGCAGAAAGCCGCTTTAGCAGTCGAGTGTTCGAACTGTCCTGCTGTTAGGAACCGCGTAGAATTCTGAACTATTTTTACTTCTGATAAACAGAATTTTTGTTCAGATCGTCGTCTTCAAGAGTGATTTCTCGAAAATCCCTTGGAACAGGGCGAGGAATGGCTGTCAAGAACTGAGTTGCCATCTTGAATTTGTAGACGAAATATTCAGACAAGATTCTGGATGAACTTCGAATCGACCCATGAAGAAGAGTAATTTTTAATGTTGAACTCTGTATGCTTCGGGTACTTGGGGTATCTTGAGGTAAAGAAAGAGTATCTTCTGTGTGAACTCCTATGATTGACCGCCTTGAGAATTTATTCAGATGTACTGTACTGGCCTGTGCATCTTTCAGATGTGCGAAAAGTCATAGAGCGTGAAATCATGAGTTTGCATCCTCTGAGCGTAAACTAAATGCCACCGAGTGTGAAATCGTAGATTTGTAGTTCCTGAGCGTGAAGTCGTTGGTTTTTAGCCTCTCGAGCATAAAAGCTACCGAGCACAAAGGCATCCGGGCGTAAAACCATAGACTTGTAGCCATTGAACGTAAAATCGTAGATTTGTAGCTGTCGAGCGTAGAAAGCCCCTTAGCGTAAGAACCACGAATCTGCTTTGCGCGAAAACTTTTCGAATTTTGCTGACTGTCCGCCTTCTCTGAGTGATAGGCTGACGTAGTACCCAATCATAACCGAATATTAATTAGGACTATTGGTTCGGGATTCGATGAGTCCATCCGAACTCTATATATACCCCAAGTTTCTGAGAGAAAAACTTTTCATCCGTCTTCTGTGAAAGAAAGCCTTCGCCTGTTCGAGTTCTTCTTCGTCTCTTCTCCGAGATTTCAAAGTCTCCAGTGATGGCCACGAAACAATCCTCCTCCACTAAGGGAAAGAAGGTTAATTCTTTTTCTCGTTCTTCTGCTCAAGTGAGAGCGTCTTCGGTCGGGCAAGGCGAACTTCATTCTGAGCGAAGTATCCCGCCAACGAGCAGTGCACCCGGCCTTAAAGGTAGAGCTTTTGGGACGGAGAAGAACGACTGAAAATCCTTCGCATACGTTGTACGTGACCGTGCTAGGTCATCTTTTGTGCTGATAGCCTCTTTGAGGAAGATAATGCACAGAGACATTTCATATTTTACGCCCACATTTCTAATGTGTCAGCGCAAAAACTCCATATTTTCGCAGTCTGGCATAAAAGCTTTGACTGTCGAAAGTTGGCGTATAAAATTTGAGTGTTTCGCTTCTGGATGAAGATTCTGGCGTAATACCTCAACTTTATCAGTCTGGCGTAAAGCACAGACTGTGTACTGCCAGCCTTGAACTTTACGCTTTAGGAAATGGATTCCAGCATAGTGGTCAAGTTTTTACGGTCTTGGCGTAGAGCACAGACTGTTGATTTTTGGCGTAGGCTGCAAGATCTGTAATGTCTAGTTATAGGAACTGACATATTTTTCTTGCACTCTTGTAGTTGATTTGCATGTGTCCCCGCTGGCCGATGTGATGGGTTCTGCCGTCGGGATGCTGCACTCCAACTATCTGGAGGATCTGTCATACGTGACATTTTCTATCTCTGGACCCCAGTATCCCGAAGGAAGGGAAATTCTGATATCGGCTCAGGGCGAGCGAACGCTGCTGAACTTGATCAATGGAGAGCCCCTGACGTACATAGACGGAGACCAATACATAAAGCCGGCTTTCCTCTTCGGGGACATGATCGACAAGCAGTCCCAGACGAAGCCCAAGAAAGAGCTCTGGGTTTTCCCTGCCGGGGGCTTGGTTTTGTATCTGCCCAAGATGCCGAGAGACTATCCCATCTCGGCGTTCTTCTATGCCACACATCCCAGGAGGATGTCGTGGACGCTGACTCCTGATCTTCACGGCAGGCCGGGGAAGATCTTTCGTCTGAAAGGAGCGGACCATGGGTCGTTTGTTAGCCGTCGTCTTTTGCCTGGACGTGTTGATCGTCAGAGCTTCTTTACCCTTGGTACCACGAGGATGGTCGATCTTGGAGTACGACCTCTTGCCTTTATCGGAGGCTAAGATCATGATGCCATTATCGTGCGCCTTCTGACTATTATCCTCCGCGGCCACCGCTGAGATGATGAACGAGGGCCAATCACGGAACTGATATGGTCCTGTGAACACTAAGATCACGGGGAGAAGGTTCTTCCTGCAGATGTCGACCAGTGCCGAGTCTGGGACTCCTGGAGGCATTTGCAGAGTGGCTTGACAAAACCGTTCGATGAAAGTGCGAACATTCTCCTTTTCCTTCTGCCTGACTTCGATGAGAGAGGAGATAGACATGTCCATCCCTCCCTCGTAGAATCGCGTGAAAAATAAGGCCTTGAGAGAGGATATCCGTATTTTGGAGGCCTGCCACCCTTCTGTGCATCTGGTGCAGAAATGTGCCTTGGGCATCTGTTAGTATTCGGCGCTTTAAATGTAGAGACGTGCCTCGAGAAACTGTCACCACTCTGCGCATTAAATGCAGAGACGTGCCTCGAGCCCTATACGAAGTGCAGCTTTTGACATGGCAGGCTGTTTGTCTTCTGCGGAGCGTAAGCAGCTCACATCTGCCTGTGTAAAACTAGGCAGCGTATTCCTTCGTACGCGTGAAAGCGGTTTACGCAAAGGAAATGGCAGTAAATGACAGCCTGGGTTGCAGTGCCGTGCCATCATTATAGCCGTCGTCTGGGTAGTCGTGCAGTACTCTTTGTCAGGAGTCCAGTCGTCAGGTTCATTGTATGATATGACAGATTCATTTCGAAGAATACGAAGCATTCCTCGTACACTTCAATGCTGCATTGAAAGCGGGTGAGTTTTACGCCATAAAGGCGATGAAGCACCCTGTTTACGCTGAAGCGGTCTGGATATACTGCATTTACGCGGATGGTCCTTGAGCCTATATTTTTATGCTGTGCTCTCTGTTTGCACTTTTGATGGCTCTGAGGTCCTCTGTTTACGCTGCCCTGCATCAACGTGCTGCGTATAGCTATCCAGCGTATTTTTATGCTTCTACATACGACTACCCAGACGACGGCTATAATGATAGTTCGGCATAAAGATCCAGACCGTCGTTTAGTGAAATTTCCTTGATACAAATGGCTTTTATGCATTCAAGGGAATACACTGCCTAATTTTACACAGGCAGACGTGAGCTTTTACGCTCAGCAGGAGACGAGACGAACCGCCATGTTAAAAGCTGCTCTCCGTACAGAGCTCGAGGCACGTCTCTGCGTTAATGTGCGTGATGGGGGCAGATCTCTGCATTTAATGCACGAGATTTGGTTCTACTTTTAACGACTAGGTGAGCCATAATTATGACTAATATGTCCACATCACCACCCCTGCATATTACGCCATCAGGCTATTTTCAGCTATAGGAGCACGCTGTACGCTATCTCCTTGAAATATGCCGACTTGGCTATTTTTAACTATAGGAGTACGCTGTATGCTATCTCCTCGGAATACGCCAACTCAGGCTATATTTGCAAAGGTGCGTGATAAGGCTATTTGGTCCAAAATACGCTTAAGATCTCGGTCAAGGAAGGATAATCGACTGTCCTTACGCCGGCAACCTATCTATGCAGCATCAGGCTTCTATGCCTACTTGGCTTATACGCCAACCTAACAACTATTGGGTTTCTACGCCTATATGTCTGCTATTAGGCTTCTATGCCTATTAGGCTTCTACGCCTATTTGGCTTTTACGCCATCAGAATAACTATTTGGTTTTTACGCCAACAAGATAGTTATTTGGCTTCTACGCCAATCATCTCTACGCGAGGGGCAGTTACCTACGTGGCTTGTATGCCGTGATCTTCGCAGCAGTTATACACATTATCTCTTAATGGGACACGTGTCACACGCTTATTCAGAAGATCATTTATACGTGGGTAGCAGTTATGATAACCGTCACGTAAAAGGTGCGGTTCTCTTCGCTGTTCAGCTTCTACGCCTATAAATAGAGACCTTCGTCCACAGAGGTCAGGGGCAGATTGGAAGAGAGGTCGGATTTATTGGGATCAAATTTTGATCTTTGAGAGATAGAAGTCAAAAAATTGAAGAGAGAAGAATCTAGAGCACAGACAGAGAGCAGTGAGCGACGATTTTGGTATCGAGCATCCACTCCTTCTTGCAATCTTTGAAGCTATTCCTTCTTCTACAGTACTTCTTCATCATCGTGTGGTCCAAGGGATAAAGTGATCGACTGCAGATCAGACTCCTATAGCAATATTTATCCAGATTAAATTTTGTACTTAACATCCTCGTATAAGATTAATTGTACTTCTTGTTTGTAAACCAAAGAAAAGGTTTAGTATAAACCTATTTTTATTTTTTTCGTTTATTATCAAACAAGGGTTAGGATCAACGATCTTTCTAGCTCCCAGTACTTCCCAAATCACTGCTATCTCAAGTACATGTAGGATTTTATCAGTTCTAGGAATGTACTACTAGGTCCAATTCTTTTGCTAATAATTTATACTAGTTCTAGAATCTAAATAGATCCTATCAACCTGTCCTACTAAGGGTGACAATCTTCTCAGAGAATTTTACACAAATCATGTCTTCTGTCATCTGGACTACGATATTCTTCTGGAGGGAACCATCAGGCACAAGCATTCATCTTTCCGAAATAAAAAGGAGATGGAAAACAATGATAATGATATTGATGAAAAAAATAAATAAATACAATTTAGAAGTCCAAGGGCGATAATCAAATACAAAGGGAGTTTAAAAAAATCGATTATGGATTAAGATCCTATTCAACAATAAATCAGAAACTGCAGGCTTGTTTGGTACAGTAACGTAACCGAAACGATATGCTCTTCGACCTGCATGGGCCACCACAAAAACCATGTCACGTCCCAGTCCTAAAATAAAAGGGACTAGTCCACGTGACAATAGCCAGCTACACCAAGGGGACTCCAGTCCGACTCTGAATACCTATAAAAGCTGTAAATAAGGGTTACTATCTAGATAACACGGTCTATATGTCTATGTAAAACCCCAAATTCTGAAAATTGTATATAATATTTTAATTAATTATTAATTTAATTATAGTAATTAGTGGCTAATTATAGGAAATAGATTTTTATTTAATTTTTATTTGAGGTGTTTGTGCATTTAGGGATTTATGGAGCTATTATAATTTTTTTCTAATTTATTTTATGTAGGAGACCCTTTGGACAGTTGCTAGCTTAATTGTATGCACAAATATATTTTCTAAAATTTTCTAGGTATATATATATATATATATATATATATATATATATATATATATATATATATATAGTTTAATTAGAAAAGAAAAATAATTAAAAAGAATTGGAAAAGAAAGAAAAGAAAAAGGAAAGGATAATGGATTCGGTCATTAACGGATCTAACCCTACCCTATATCCAAAACCCAAAACCCCTTTAGCAAGTCGCACCCGCAAAACCATAAGAAGAATGAGCAGCAGCAACTGCAAAACGCAGACCTGGCCCCCACACGCGCTGTGAAGACCTCCCCGCCGACTCAACCTATATATATATCTTTATAAACCCCAAACCCTAAATCTAATCTCTTTCCTCCCCCGAGGAGCACCACCGTCGCGCCGCCCAGCCAGACCGCCACCTCCTTCGGCCGCCGCCGCAACCAACCTCCGGCCGACCGCGAACAACCGGGCACCCCGCGTGCAGCAGAATTTAACTGCAGTGAAGCCCTGTTCAGGCTCTGTTTTTCGTGCCCTCGCTTGACCAAACTTGACCCCGTCTTCACAGGTATAATTTCGAACTATACCCCTTCCAATAATGTGTTTTAGTTTATCTCGAACAGCGTGCGAACCTAGATAAAAATTGACGCCAAGTCGATGAAAAATTGCGATATTTTAAATCCCAGAAAATCTGTTGCAACCACCCCTGTTCACGGATTCGTATCTCCCACCACAGAGATCCGGATTTGGTTTTTCTTGTTGGTATACGAAGATCACTTGATCTAGTTTATTTTTTGTCAAATACATTAATTTATTAATTGCTGTGTGTAGGATTAAATTTGTTGGAAAATCCCAAAAATCCACTTTTTCCAGATTTCCAAAAATTGCGATACAGAGCTCGCCCCGCCAAACAGGACCGCCCCATCGTGTACCAAGTGTACTAAACGGTGCGCACAATGTGCCCGGACGTGTTAGAATTTGCAAAAACTGATTTGGACGTGTGTGCGCGTCAGAATCAGCCCGTATCCGCAGCGAATCCCCCGTATCGTAACTTTTATAAAAGCTCTGCGCATTTTGTGCACGCTCGTCAGAATGCGACAAAACTTATGCCACTGGACTCATGGTATCGTGCTGGTACTGTGACCCAATTTTCACATAATTCTGAGACTGTTGACCAAGTCGCCAATTGGCGGGCCCTACGGTTGACTTTTTGGGCGAATTTGTGTTCGGCTCTGCGGAATTCACATTTGGACGTACCGTTGAGTTCGTACTGACATTTAGAAATTATTTGACCTATAATTTGTCCCATTTAGAGACCTTTACCCCTGGCACACTTTTCGGTGCAAAGTGGCCCACCTATGGAGCCCGCTTTGACCCGAAATTACCGTTTTGCCCCTGTGTCCAAATTGGACGAAAGGGAAGTGCGTTCTAGCTATTTTTCTTATTCTGGAAACATTGGTGATATCTATTTCAGCATCCGGAGATATTTGTTCTGAGGCCATAGCTTCTGGTTCTGTGTGTTGGACATCTGGACGTTACATTTTTGCAGCTTCTTACCAGGCAAGTATACCTTGCCTTGTTGTACTGTTTAAATTCTGTAATATTAGTTGCATGTTTATATTAAATAACTGTGGACGTCCGAGAGAGACTCGGGTATAGTCAACGAATGTGTTGACGTTAGGACTTGTGTCTGACCTAGTGTCTAGTAGACCCACCTAAAGTTGTGGAGTTATTGGTATGACTCTCCAGGCCTTGACATATTTCTTACACGTGTTATGAGTCTCATGTAGGGCACGGACTTGCATATGTGGTTGGCCACCTGTACGTGTAGGCGTGCGACGGATAGGGAATAACTGCTATTAGCAATGCATGTTAGAAGACTTAGCAGTTATTAGAAGTCGGAGCATAGACTATTGTGGTACGAAGGTCCAATCCTTATCCTTGTTTGGTTGAAGGTTGGACTATTGTTCTAACGATAGACTATGAGCCAGAGTTACGATGCCGCGGCGTAGTAGCTAAGGCGTATTGTGGATACAACATGCATAGATCATTGGGCGGGGAGGACGACTAGTAGGCGTATGGGACACCCCACTTCCTTTATTCAGA
This sequence comes from Iris macrosiphon, assembly GCA_036927795.1. NCBI lineage: Eukaryota > Viridiplantae > Streptophyta > Magnoliopsida > Asparagales > Iridaceae > Iris > Iris macrosiphon. Next base: position 289,057,569 of record JAYESA010000004.1, read on the forward strand.
TGCCACACTCGATGGAGTGATATGGAAGATATATACTATACATATGCCACACTCTTCGGGGTGATATGGACGTTATATTATTCAGATGCCATACTCTTCGGGGTGATATGGACGTTATATTATGCTGATGCCATGCTCTTGGGAGATGGACGTTATTATACAGCGCCCTTATATGGGGGCATATGTGGCATATACTAGCCAGTTGACACGATTGGTAAATTATGTCAGCATATGTCTAGCCTACACTTTCCCATTCACTCAAGTTGTCCTCAAGCTGTATTTCACTTAGATGGTTAGGTCACCCTGGAGTTTTCACAATATTTACTTTATGGCATACATTTATGTATCTTGTTATGTCCCTCTGAGGACCTGGTCCCTTTCCAGGTGTATTGTTCATGAGTATTTGCAGGAGCGCAGATTCAGACTGGTTACTTATGTCCCGAGGATTCCTCTTTTCGAGTCTCAGTAGTTGGTAGTTGTTGTACTCATATTGTATTCATCTTGTTTATTCTATATTCTAGTTCGGCAGTGGATTTGTTTCCATCCGACTGTCATCTTTAGATACTTTATTTTGGGATCTGGTTATAGATATTGGTTATTCATTATATTTGATTTTCTGTGGATGAGATTAGATTATACCCTATGATTTATGATGGTTTATACCACTAGTGAATTGTTATTCATATTACAGCTTACGTGTGTTATGGTTTCCATATACTGGAGTGCCATATTCATACGGCTGGCATGCTTACGTGTCCTAGTCCTACGTATTTTAGGACTGGGGCGTGATATATTTTTAGTGGTAGCCCATGCAGGTCAAGAGCATATTGTCTCGGTTACGTTACTGTATCGAGCAAGCCTGTACCTAGGATTAGAGTATAGGATCTCATCCACAATTGACTATGACTTATCTTCCTTCTAGTCTGTTCTATTTACATAATTGCATCCTGCTTGATTCATGTTCTTCCCTAATAGTCCCTGAGTATAGCCCCTGCTAGGATATAGGAATTATTGTTGTTAGAATGATAATTAGGGTAACACACCTACTAAGAATACGACTAGAACATTGATACCTCACTGAGTTTAGAACATCTAGTGAACCCTAGCATCCCTCATCTATAGATTGGTTTACCATTGTCCCTTGCTATAATTATGAATGACTTAAGAGTAGCATGGACACTACTAAAGTTAGTTAGAAAGTTGACCATACTGTTTTACCCTAGCATTGAGGAACCAATAGAAATCCAAGGTGGAATGTTAGGACCAGCCCTAACTTTCATAGTAAGATAGTATTAGAACTATAAATTTAGATTCTTGTCTTGGTATTAGCAGACGACACCTAAGGAAACCTAGAGGAATGAATCTAACATTTTCTTTGATCATACCTCGAACACATATATTAGCATACCACCTCCCCTTAGGAAAACCATGATGTCATCTAGAGACTTTTTATTTAGTTTATATCTTGTTCTCCTGAAAACTTAGCACTCGCAAATTGTGCGATGACTAATTATGCTTCTCTTCATCTTCCAACTCGTTCTACCTGACACTTTTGATTGTAGACCGAGTGATTCCTTGTATGTTAGGATATATATCTTGCTAGGGTTATAGTTGTAGCCTTGAACTTTGAAATTAGGTGCTTGGTAGCTAGAGCTTGATGGTTTGAGTTATTCTTTTAGATTGTGATTTGATTATTCTTAGTTTTAATCACATAATTTGTAACCACCTCAATACAAGTTATATCCTCTTTCATTTAAGGCCAGTAACTTTTTTTTCATACCTATTATTGGCACCCTTGTTCTATGAGCACTATGATTAAGACTTAAGGTGACCATTACCTATATAATGCAATAGAATACCCTAATGAGTACCAAGCTCTTTTTTGCATATACCCCAATAAGAGTTTATGCTTTATTTACAAGGTCATTATTATTTAGTAGAATCCCCTTAAGACTGTCACAGTATTAGTCTATTATCTGGTAGTATGCCTCACAACCTAGTGACACATAGTCTTCTTGACTCATTATTGAAGTATAATTGAACGACATTAACTATATGCTTGCATAAGACAATAATGTTTATCCCGACTGTGATATTTAGAGGTCCATGCCCCTATTTGGTCGACTAGCGACTTAGACAAGAGTAGTATGACAACTGTAGAGACTGTAGAGCCTTATTTTGGTTTTGATTGTGAACTTGAATTATTTGTACCTTATTTCATCATGATCTAGCGTATTTATATTTTATATACTTCCTTGACTTATGCTGCTATTTTATAGCCTAGTTTTGCAAGCTTATTCTTTTATAGAGCTTGTTCACGATATATGTATTAGTGGATGCATACATTAATATATTTCAAAATCAGTGTATTAAGGTCTAGCTAACCTTGGTGTGCTTGGTTCGCCCTTCGCATAACTACTTTACGTGGATTAAGATATATAGTGTCTGGTAGACGAATATACTTGCCCTCTAGGCATGCTTGAGCATATCGTATCAGCTACATAACTCTACTGATATGAGCATGTGAATAGGAATTTACCAAAATAGGATTTCAATCCATAACTGCCTTGACAATTCCTATTGAATTCTTTAAACGCCTTGATCCCCATACTTCTATTCTATTACCTCTCTCTTGAACTCTTTATTATTGATCCCCGTCTTCCCTTATTTCGAAAAGACGAAACCTCTTGCTTGGTATAAGTTTGATATATAGATAGTACTAGGTGTACCCATAGGCCAATCGTATTATTTGGTGACTATATTTTATAATTGATTAAGGGCCTATCATATATGATATAATTGGTGTTAAAGTTTTGAGGATTGAATGACATGAGTAAATAAATTAAGGAATATTTTTCTTAAGTGTATAGCCTTATATGATAGATGGGTAAATTCTAAGTTGGGTAGAAGTCGCATTGTTAGTTTGAGGTTAAATTCTTTTAGATTGTGATCAAGTAGGATTAGATTGAGAGATCAAGTCATTTTAAATATGGAGAACTTTAGAAGAAGGAGTTAGACGATGAGTATGTAATAAATTTTGAAATCTTGATAATGAGGACGAAATATTTATACTTTGAGCACATGATTTAAAGTTTGAATGTTGAAGATTGAATCATCGATTTAAACCTTGAGGATAAATATAGAATTCTAGGCTTGAACAATTGGTGAAGTAGATATAAAATTTTATAATTTGATGATTTGAATTAAAAGTTAAATTTTGATGGTTGGATTACCTATGTGAAAGATTGAGGATGTGAATTGAATTTAAAAATTTGAAGAATACAAAACTCATAAGTGAAAATAGGAATATTATTGGACTAAAATTACTTTTTAGAGGAGATTATGATAGTTGGAGATCGTAATGTAAAATTTATATGCGTATTTAATTCTTGAAGATGTTATAGGGATTTAATTTAAATTTGGATATTGATAATTTGAAAAAGTGAGAAGAGATTACATTAGGTTAAATTTTGATTGGAACATTGATTATCTTAACCTTGAAGTGATTGCGATGGATTAGAATATATTTTAAATCTTAGAAGAGATTGTGATTGACTTGCCTTATATGCGAATGTGAAGAATTAACAAATTATGCCTTATTCTAACTTCGAGGATGAAATTATTTTTAAGATTATAAACTCCCTCACCCAAAATTAGACCTACTTGGCTTAGATAGTGAGACTAATGCTAGTTTGAATCCAATTAGAAATAGAACACGTTATTTTTATTTAATTTTTGCAATAATTAGATCACTTAGAGTACCATTACCGTTGCTTCGATACTTGGAGCACTACACTAGCCACTGCTTTTCTACAAACTTCACATCCTTGTCCTGGACGTGACCGCCTACCATTCTGACCTTGGTATAACTTATAATTATACTTTTTTTGTGCTATATTTTAGTCGCACAATATTCGTCGCGGACATTTCTATTTAATTATATAATTCTAACTTTGCACCTTGTGCGTTTCAATTGAAATTGGAGACACAATCTTGACCCGTTTCGTGCGACCCAATTTAGAGTAATATTCTATTCTGAGTCCCCTATGCCCATGACACTTGTGTTCCACCTAATGTTATCTCCATGTACTTCTAATTAATTCAAGAACATCTTACGCATTAATTTTAATTAATTAAATCTAATTTCTACCTTTGTGCAATTTTCTAATTGTGGGACACTTTTATGCAAAGGTGCACTGGGGTGTCCACACCATTGGACATGACACATGAAGAAACCTAATTTTTGTTCATGTAGATCTTTTCCATGAATTTCTGGAATGTACAACGCAACATCGTTCCCTCATTTAAACCTAGCCTTACATTTTAAACAATGTCAATTTATTGCCCTCCAAACGTCCCCATGGCAATTAGAAAATCATGGAGGTTAGGATGGAGGAAGATGCAGAATAAGCTACAAATCTCTATCTTATACCATCCTTGACTTTCTATCGTGGCTTAGTTTTAATTTTGAGGACAAATTTTTTATAAGTTGGGTAGAATGTAAAACCCTAAATTCTGAAAATCGTATATAATATTTTAATTATTTATTAATTTAATTATAGTAATTAGTGGCTAATTAGAGGAAATAGATTTTTATTTAATTTTTATTTGAGGTGTTTGTGCATTTAGGAGATTTATGGAGCCATTAAATTTTTTTTTCTAATTTATTTTATGTAGGAGACCCTTTGGACAGTTGCTAGCTTAATGGTATGCACAAATATATATTTCTAGAGTTTTCTAGGTGTATATATATATATATATATATATATATATATATATATATATATATATATATATATATGGTTTAATTAGAAAAGAAAAAGAATTGGAAAAGAAAGAAAAGAAAAAGGAAAGGATAATGGATTCGGTCATTAACGGATCTAACCCTACCCTATATCCAAAACCCAAAACCCCTTTAGCAAGCTGCACCCGCAAAATCATAAGAAGAATGAGCAGCAACAGCTGAAAAACGCAGACCCAGCCCCCCCACGCGCTGTGAAGACGCCCCCGCCGACTCAACCTATATATATATCTTCATAAACCCCAAACCCTAAATCCAATCTCTTTCCTCCCCTGAGGAGCGCCGCCGCCGCGCCGCCCAGCCAGACCGCCGCCTCCTCCGGCCGCCGCCGCAACCAACTCCGGCCGACCGCGAACAACCGCGCACACCCGCACGCAGCAGAATTTAACTACAGCGAAGCCCTGTTCAGGCTCTGTTTTCTGTGCCCTCGCTTGACCAAACTCAACCCCGTCTTCGCAGGTATAATCCCGACCTATCCCCCTTCCAATAATGTACTTTAGTTTATCTCGAACAGCGTGCAAATCGTGGTAAAAATCGATACCAAGTTGATAAAAAAACTGCGACATTTTAAATCCCAGAAAATCTGTTGCACCCAGCCCTGTTCACGGATTCGTATCTCCCACCACAGAGATCCGAATTTGGTTTTTCTTGTTGGTATGCGAAGACCACTTGACCTAGTTTATTTTCTGTTAAATACATTAATTTATTATTTACTGTGTGTAGAAATAAATTCGTTGGAAAATCCCGAAAATATACTTTTTCCATATTTCCAAAAATTGCGATACGGAGCACGCCCCGCCAAACGTGACCGTCCCGCCAAACGGGACCGCCCCGTCGTGTACCAAGTGTACCAAAGGGTGCGCACAGCGTAACCGGACGTGTGAGATTATGTAAAAACTGATTTGGACCCGTGTGCGCGTCAGAATCAGCCCGTATCCGCAGCAAATCTTCCGTGTCGTAACTTTTACAAAATTTCTGCGCATTTTGTGCACGCTCGTCAGAATGCGATAAAACTTGTGCCACTGGACTCGTGGTATCGCACTGGTCCTGTGACCCAATTTTTACGTAATTTTGAGACAGTTGACAAAGTCGCCAATTGGCGGGCCCCACAATTGACTTTTTGGGCGAATTTGTGTTCGGCTCACCGAAATCCATATTTGGACGTACCGTTGAGTTCGTACTGACATTTGAAAATTGTTTGACCTATAATTTGTCCCATTTAGAGGCCTTTACCCCTAGCACACTTTTCTGTGTAAAGTGGCCCACATATGGAGCCCACTTTGACCCAAAATTACCGTTTTGCCCCTGTATCCAAATTGGACGAAAGGGAAGTGCGTTCTAGCTATTTGCTTATTCTGGAAAATTGGTGATATCTATTTCAGCACCCGGAGACATTTGTTCTGAGGTCATAGCTTCTGGTCCTGTGTATTGGACATCTAGACGTTACATTTTTGCAGCTTCTTGCCAGGCAAATATACCTTGCCTTGTTGTACTGTTTAAATTATCTAATATTAGTTGCATGTTTATATTAAATAACTGTGCGCGTCCGAAAGAGACTCGGGTGCAGTCAACGAATGCGTTGACGTTAGAACTTGTGTCTGACCTAGTGTCTAGTAGACTCACCTAAAGTTGTGGAGTTATTGGTATGACTCCCTAGTCCTTGACATATTTCTTACACGTGTTGTGAGTCTCATGTAGGGCACAAACTTGCGTATGTGGTTGGCCACCTGTACGTGTAGGCGTGCGACAGATAGGGAATAACTGCTATTAGCAAGGCATGTTAGAAGACTTAGCAGTTATTAGAAGTCGGAGCATAGACTATTGTGGCACGAATGTCCAATCATTGTCCTTGTTTGGTTGAAGGTTGGGCTATTGTTCTAACGATAGACTATGAGCCAGAGTTACGATACCGTGGCATAGTAGCTAAGGCGTGTTGTGGATACAACATGCATAGATCATTGGACGGGGAGGACGACTAGTAGGCGTATGGGATACCCCACTTCCTTTATTCAGATGCCACACTCTTCGGGGTGATATGGACGTTATATTATACAGATGCCATGCTCTTCGGAGATGGACCTTATTATATAGCGCCCTTATATGGGGGCATATATGGCATATACTAGCTAGTTGACACGATTGGTGAATTACGTCAGCATATGTCTAGCCTACACTTTCCCATACACTCAAGTTCTACTCAAGCTGCATTTCACTTAGATGGTTAGGTCATCCTGGAGTTTTCACAATATTTACTTTATGGCATGCTTTTATGTATCTTGTTATGTCCCTCTGAGGACCTGGTCCCTTTCCAGGTGTATTGTTCATGAGTATTTACAGGAGCGCAGATCCGGACTGGTTACTTATGTCCCGAGGAGTCCTCTCTTCGAGTCTCAGTAGTTGGTAGTTGTTGTACTCATATTGTATTCATCTTGTTTATTCTATATTCTAGTTCGGCAGTGGATTTGTTTTCATCCGACTGTCATCTTTAGATACTTCATTTTGGGATCTGGTTATAGATATTGGTTATTCATTATATTTGATTTTCTGTGGATGAGATTAGATTATATCCTGTGATTTATGATGGTTTATACCACTGGTGAATTGTTATTCATATTACAGCGTACGTGTGTTATGGTTTTCATATATTGGAGTGCCATATTCATACGGCTGGCATGCTTACGTGTCCCAGTCCTACGTATTTTAGGACTGGGGCGTAACAGTCTATGTCTCTAACCACAAGGATATGTAATAAAAAATGAACAACATGTATCATGGTGTGCATCCAACACTACACTTGTCCAAATAGACTCAAAGGAAAATAATATGAGTCTACAGATACTGGGCTATACTAGCAAAAAATAAGCAAAGATGAACAATGAAGAAGTGAATACAAATAACGAGTAACAATACCTGCATGCCGGTATAATACTCCTCAGCAGCTCCAGTCTCTCATCAGCAATCGACTCTACAATCTGACAGAGAACCAGGTCCTCAGAGGGATGTAACAAGGTACAAAAATAGTATGCCATAGTATAACAAAAAGAAACAAGTGCAATGCCGGTGTAATCTAGCATAACCACCTAAGTGATACACAACTTTGAAGACAATATTCTATGCGTGGGCTGTCCAAATATAAAATGGTAGCTCCGAGCACAGAGACACACGGGACATACCGTAGCTCCGAGCATAGAGTCACACGGGTGATACTACGACTCCGGATACATGAATACTACATAAATAGGAATATATATATATATATATATATATATATATATATATATATATATATATATATATATATATAGCGTGTGCAGAGTAGCCCAAACGTCTAGTAACTGTCTTTCCCTCCCAAAGCGGTCAACGAGTATTCGTTGAACCTGAACCTCTATCTATCAGTCTCGTCATACTGAAGTAACTATCAACAATCATGACCCTAAAGTCATCCCAGATTTCGGTTATGCTGACAGTATCAGGATACAAGAAATCTTGCATGATAACGATGTTTGAATGTGTCCTAGGGTTCTGATATAACCAAGTAGATATGTCAATGTGTCACAAACATCTATCAATCGATACCAGACGTTACCAACGAATGTCTGCACCCGGTTATGACCAAGACGCTAAATAATTATTTTAATCCAAAGCGCGCATAATGCATTGATAAAATAAATAATAATCTGGAAACTGAGATACAGGATGGCAAGGTACACTTGCCTGGAAGCCAGGCGATGATTCGAACCTGAACTCGCCAAGAAAGTAGCAGCTCAAAATGAAAACTGGACCAGATGTCTTCGGATGCATCAAGGGGCACCTGGATCCCGAAGAAGTATCCCAATAGTCCTATGTCAGCATTCAGCAATTACCTCGAGCGATCGGGAAGAGGCTAAACAGTTCGATGAGCTATGCTTCGCTCCTAGATTCGACGTAAAGATGGATGGTCGACCTTCTCCTTAGGGGCTTACGTCGACATAACTTGTCGAGGCTCCGTAAGCAGCAGGCTCTATCTGCCGGCCGAGTCGAAGGATCTTCGTGGGGCGGCGGCCGCATCCTCCGTTGATGCTGGTGCTATCTTTGCAGCTAACCACACCCGCGAGGGTCTGGAAGCAAGGTGGTAGTGGTAGATTGTTGTAGAGATGGTGAATGTCGTCGTTCCTCTTGCGTGCTCGGCACTAGGTGCAGTATGCCAGTCAGACGCACACCAATTGTCTGCTCAAGTGCGTGGCTCATCGTCATGGAGGAAGCCAGGTCCTCACGTTGGGTCTCTCCGGTTGGGACGAACGGAAGGAAGGGGTTGGCTCCGGTTGTCGTGCCAAGGTTCTGCGTGCTCGGCACAGCCTCGGCTGCGGGGAAGGTCGAGCAAGGGGTCCGGATCCGAGGACAACGCTAAAGTCAGTCCGGTGAGGTGCTGACGACGGTCGGGGCTCTTCGCGATGGATTCGTCTATGTCGGAGCGGCGAGAAAGACAACTTCAGGCTTGGCGAGGAAAACGCATTGGAGGAGGAAAGGTGCAGTTTGTGATGGTGAAGGGGGAGTAGCGAATGGAACCGTGAGTTCTTCTTATGAAAGTGAAGAAGAAGAAGTAGGAAGGAGAAGAAGAAGTGGGAAGGAGGAGGTGGTTCGGCTGAAGGAAGAGGGAGGAGAGAGAGAGAGGGGGGTTTCCTAGGCTTCTCTAGGGATTATGGCCAACTGCTTTGGGAATGTTGTGAGGAGGAGTTATTATAGGAGAATGTATGGTGGTGCTGAAGTAGCATTTTGAATCAAGGGTCTTGATTCATCATAATTTTTTTTATAAAGCAAATTAGGAGAGAGAGGGAGACATGACCGGTTCATGTGAGGGTGGGGGGTTCTTCATTGGCCTTAACCAATAGGGTGGTGACACCTAGCACCCTATTTGCTAATAAGCCCCTTAACTTTTGGGTATTTGCACATGAAGGAAAAGTGGTGGGGAATTGGTGTGGGAAGTGGTGTTTGGTGTTTTCTAGGGTGAGGGGGTGTTGTGTGTTTTGCATGGGCTTCATGAAAGGGGTATTGGATTAAATTGGGGTTAGGTTGGGATTAGTTAAGTTGGTGTCCCCAATTTAATTAAATAAAGAGTCATGTGCTCTTAAATTAAATGGGGGGCACATGGGGTCTCAATTAGGAGTGACACAAAGGTCATGAACTGTAAAACCCCCTTCCCAGAAAATCGTATATACCCTTTTATTTATTTATTATTAATTAAATTGTAGTAATTAGGTCCAAATAAGAGAAATAGATTTTTAATAATTTTTATATTAGGTGTTCGGGCCCTTAGATGACTTATGGGACCTTCAGGAATTTTTCGGAATTTATTCCATGTAGGAGACCCCTTGAGCAGTTGCTAGCCTAACGATGTGCAATACCCTATTCTATAAATTTTTTTATGAGTATATATATAATATATATGTATATACAAATATATATATATATATATGTATATATATATTTATAAAGAAAGAAAGGAAAAGAAAAGAAAAGAAAAATTAAATAAGTATATAATAATAATACTAATAAATAATAACAATAATAATAATATTATTATAGTTACTACTTAGACTAAGAACTTTTCTTCAGCAGCAGGATGCTGCTGGATCCCACCTTCATAATTTTCCAAGGGAGCCGCCCACGTAACCCTCTTTGACCCCCTTCAGCGCCTATTGACTTCCAACCCGCGTTCCATCCAACTTCCTCTCTCTCTCTCTCTCTCTATTAATATAATATATATATATATATATATATATATATATAGATAGATAGCTCTCTAAAACCCTAACCTAAAACTCCAGACTTCCTCTTCCCATCTAGAGCCGTCACCGCAGCCAGAGAAGCCTCCCCAAGCCATCCAATCATCCCGTCGACGCCGACATCGCGAACTGCAGTTTCCCACTCGAGGCACCTTCGCTCCGGCACGATTTCCCGTTGACTCGCTCGACCAAACGCTGTTCCGTTTTCATAGGTATGATCTTCCCTCAACCCTCTCCAGTATTTGTTTTATAGTCAACCTCGGAAAACGTGTGCCCCTAGGTGCAAAACAGCGTCCAAAGTTGGACGAGCAGACAGAATTCTGCAATCGCAGAATTCCAGATTGACCACCCATATTGCCGAGTTCGTATCTCCCACCACAGAGATCCGAATTCGGTGATTCTTTTTGATACTTGTAGATTACATGACCTAGTTTATTTTCTGTATTATAACTTTGTGCTATTAGTCGCTGTGGACAGAAATATATTCGTCACAAAACTGCGCGCACCCACTTTTTCCGGTTTTCCAAAAGTTGGAGATCGGAGCGCGCCCCGCCAAACGGGACCGCCCCGCCGTGTGCCAAGTGTACCGAATGGTGCACGCAGCATAATCGGACACGTGAAAATTCGTGGGGACTGATTCGGACGCGTGTGCGCGCCGGAATCAGACCGTATCCGCGGACACATTTCGTGTCGCCACTTTTGTGGAACTCGCGAGTATTTTGTGCACGTTAGTCAGATTGCGACGAAACTTGCGCCACTGGACTCGTGGTAACGCGCTGGTCCTGTGACCCAAATTTCACGCATTTCTGAGACGGTTGACCAGATCGCCAATTGGCGGGCCCCACAGTTGACTTTTTGGACCAAATTTTGTTCGGCTCATCAGAATCCAAATTTGGACATACCGTTGGGTTCGTATTGACATTTAGAGTTGTTTGACCCATAGTTTGTCCCATTTAGAGACTGTTACCCTCGGCACGCTTTTCGGTGCGAAGTGGGCCACATGTGGACCCCACTTTTACCCGAAATTACCATTTTGCCCCTGTGTCCAAATTGGACGAAAGGGATGTGCTTTTTAGCTATTTTGCTTATTCTAGAAACGTTGGTGATATTTATTTCAGCATCCGGAGACATTTGTTCTGCGGCCATAGCTTTTGATCCTGTGCGTTTGACTTCTGGACAGTACACCTTGCAGCTTTCTTACCAGGCAAGATACCTTGCCAAATTGTTACAGTACTTTTGCATGCTATTTATATTTCTGTTCATTTATTTTATTTCTGTATAGTTCTTGCATGTGTAGTTTTCCTTTCAGTCATTACTATATATTAGATATGTTGACACACACTTGACACTTAGTATCATAGAGGACAATTATTAGGCGTATGGGCTTTTAACCACTCTGGTAACACCGTAGTCACTAGCACGCACTATGGTGGGTCGTGTCCGATGGTCGCTACCCCCGAGGTATGTCGATTGATGGAGTCCGAGGGTCGCTACCCCCGAGGTATGTCGGCTGATGATGTTCATGGACGAGCGTGAGGTTGTGAGGATTAGATCGAGTAGCCTACCCTTGCCCATACGTCGAAAAGTTGTCCTCACTTGCATTCATATAGATTGTCTTGTACAGCGTACTTATTTATTTTCACATTATATGCATGTTTACTGTATTCAAGCTGGCTCGTATTTTCTGTATCTTGTTACGTCCCTCTGAGGACCTGGTCCTCTGCCAGGTGTATCTATTCTTGAGTATTTACAGGAGCACAGATCGGATGGCTATATATGCTTCGAGGATGTCTTCACTTCGAGCCGTGATTGGTAGCTGGTACTTATATTGTTTGAGTGAGTTGTACTTATATTGTATTTACTTTTCCCATTTGAGTTGGTAGTGGATTTGTTTCCATCCAACTATCATCCTTAGATACTTCTTATTGAGATCTAGTTTCATAGATACTGGTTATTTATTTCTATATGATTTTGGTGGATGAGATTTAGATGGTACCCTGTGACTTGTGACTTATATTATACCACTTGTGGATTTTATATTCCTATTACAGCGTACGTATGGATTTGGTTTCCAAATATTGGAGTTGCCATATCCATACTGCTGGCATGCTTACGTGTCCTAGTCCTACGTATTTTTGGGACTGGGGCGTGACATGAACAATATAGGCTTGGTGTCAGTCTTGGCCCCTTCAATTGGTTCGGCGAATCGGGTTGAGTTTGTGTCCCTAAATCGATGGCAACGACATAGGTACGCGACCTAGGATTAAAGAATTAATTTCGGGACTGAAAAGTTGTGTAATTAAATTAGAGCACAAGGGAGTGTGTTTGTGAGTGACGAAAAACTCCAGCGCCTAGGTTGGCTTGTCAGGTCAAGAGTGCAATAACTTTTTGGAAATTAAGTGCTTTTGTTGGACTCCAAATATTGTAGCAACGATAGGGTGCACCAAGGATTTAAATTAAAAAACCAGTCACAGTAGTCTAAATTCTAAACTTCAAACACCCTGATGCTAAACCAAATTTTTTAACCCTATCTGGTCTACCCAAAATAACATTAAATATTTGAGGGGGTTTACATTAGACATATAAAAAAGTATAAATAATATTGACTAAAATAATTAAATTTTAATATACTTGTCCAGAAAATACTAAACTAGAAATGCGCGACTCACGCTGCTGGATAATCATATTAGTGGTAGGCCCTCCTGGAATACGTCCATCATTTTGGGTATCCATCTGTAAAATGTTAGTTAGGATTTAGGTTCAAAAATATTAAGTTTAGGGTTAATATTTTTGCTAAAGTTAGGGTTATGGTTAAAATAATTAATATTAGTAATGGTATTAGGGTTAGAAAAATATTTGGGGTTATGGTTAAAACGGTTAGTATTAGTATTAGGATTAGGGTCAGGATAAGAAAATGGTAGGGTTAGGGTTATGGTTAGGTTAATTTTTAATAAATTTTTTGGTTTGGCTAAACTTAGGGTTATGGTTAAAATAGTTAGTGTTAGTAATGATATTAGGATTAGAAAAATGGTTATGGTTAAGGTTAGAGTTAGGTTAATATAGTAAGTTTTATTGTTAGAAATTGAGTTAAGAAAAATGATTAGGTTTAGGGTTATGGTTAAAATGGTTAGTATTATAGTATACTATAACTATAGCTATTTTTCTAACCCTAAATCCTAATCATTTGAACCATAACCATAACCATAACCATAACACTAACTACGTAGTAACACTCACACTAACTATGTAGGAACACTAACATTAACTACTTAGGTTTAGCAAAATAGTTATGATTATGGTATACTCATAACTATTTTGCTAAAGAATAATATTAGATTATAACTAAAATTAAAATTAATGGTTTTTCTTCCATCATACTAAAATTAATTAAGAATAATAACTATCAAAATTAAAGTGATTAAGTACAACAATTTAGAAAAATAATTAACTTGCTAAATATTAACACTAACAGTATATTATTTGATTTTTGTAAAAATATTTCTACTGGCTTCATCATGCTAACAATTATAATAACATTCTAATCATTATAAGAATGACTAATAATATAATTTATACTAAATGATTATGGCTAATAGGATGAGGATTACAATTATAATTATGGCTAGGATTATAATTAAAATTAGATTCTACTTAACGAAACCAAAAAATTACTTAAATAATAAAAATATTACAAAACAAACCTCTCTTCTTGTTCTCCCTATCTTCTTGCACCTACAAATTTAATTATGCTCCTTGTTCGCCATTAAATAAGTTCTTGCAAAGTTTGTATTTAAGGAGCGAAAGTAGTACAAAGAATCCAAAACAAAATTATCTAAGTACAATATTTTGATCTGGGGTGTGACGATGGAGATTGAGAAGTACATCGACTCTTTTGCTCCGTTGACGATCTGATACAGGGTGAAGAAGCTTATGTTCTCTCTTTGCTTGTCTTTGTATGTTCTCTCTCTGTGTTGGCGACCCCTGTGTATCCGTCCCTCTTGTTTGGGTAGGCCACCCGGGTATATATAGTCATCCTTAGGCGCGTATATGTTGGGCCGCATGGATGCTAGAGGGTGCCATGTGTGCCTCCTTAATATGGTGCAACTGTAACCATGAGCGGGCCAGGTTGCCACGTGGGCGCTTGTTGGGATTTTTTGTTGCTGAAGATCTTGGTGGTTCTCGTCCTTTGTGAGTGTGACTTGGTCAGCTTGACACATGGTCCACACTTGGTCGAAAAGAATCACTCCTATCATAACAACTGTCACGACCCGCACCCGGAAGTTCGGGCACGAGTGCGTGGGTACGTCCAGCCTACGCCGCAGAGTCGGCGGTAGTACGCTGTCTAGGTCAATCCATCTAACTAGTCTAACTCATTCACAATTTAACATAGGCAAGATAATAATGAGAATAGAAACTTAAATTATGCAACTGGAATGAATGTGACAACAATTCAAATGTTTAATACAGAAATTTCAAATGAAATCGGGGACAAACCCGATAAATAAGATAAGAACAGAAATAAAAGATAGCTACTAAAAGCTACTCAGCAGCAGGGGTCTCCTGGGTGGGTTCTGGCTCCTCATAGGTATCATCTGTACCCTCATAAGGACCATAATAGGTAGGGGCAAGATCCTCATCATCGCCTAAATCAACAGATCCAGTCAGGAAAGGAGCAAAGTGCACAGTGCACAACAATGTTAAACTAAATATTTATGACAATTAAACATTGAATATCATGTTAAGGAAATTGCATAAAGAATGTCAATATCTCAGAGTCACAACTATAAATAGGAATATGAGAAAACAGAAGTAAATGAGCAGAGTGAAACTATCACAGTCAGCAAGACGATAACATGACTAGAACTATCTGTATGAAACTTGTGTTTAGAATACTTAGTTGGCATGCAGGGGTTTATAAGGCTAATCCGGCCGTCATGAACGGCTATTAGTCACGAATAATCGAGATCCGGCTGATGGACAGTCGTGTACCAACAGCTATTATTCACGGCAAGGGGAAGGGTAAACTACATGCCTTTCAGTATTCTCCCACCCGACATGAAAACAAGACATGAATTCCAATATTCAAGACATGAAATATAGTATTCTAACTCTACGTGTAATCAACAAGAGTACTAGTGGAGCAGGAAATTTAATTATCACAATATAAAGATTAACTTGAAGTGCAGGTACTTGCCTGTTGTTTGGATCTGTTTAATTAGGTTCTTGGGAGAAATGTCCAGAGGTGAGTCCAAAAGCTGAAACAGACATTACCATCACTCTCAGAAGATATCAAATAGCTAGAAACTCCTGTCCTTGGGTCCAATTTGGAGACAAGGGCAAAAACGGCAGTTTCGGGTCAAAACGGGGTCCGCCGTTGGGCCCGCTTTGCACCGAAAAACGTGTCCGGGTCAAAAGTCTCCAAATTCACCAAACTTAGTGTCAACAGGTCAGGAACGCTGGTACGAACCCAACGGAACTTCCAGATTTGGATTCCGATGAGCCGAACACAAAATCGCCCGTCGAGCGGGGCCTGTGGGGCCCACGACACGCGATTTCGTCAACGTTCTCAGAATCGAACCAAACTTGACCCACAGGACCAGCGTATCGCTACGAGTCCGATGGCGCAAGTTTCGTCTCGATCCGACGAGTGTACACAAAATTTGGGTGAATTGCCAAAAAGGCGGATACGGAGCGATGTCCGCGGATACGCGTTGATTCCGGTGTGCACGCACACCCGAATCAGCTTCCGTGAAATCTCACACGTCCGTATCGACGCTGCGCACGTATCTGTGAAGACCGCACGCGACCAAGTCGTCCCGTTTGGCGGGACGTACTCGGTTCCGGGGTGAAACAGGGTCTGGTTTTTCCTGTTTTTGGATCGCGGTGTGCGATCACCACAGGACGCGGTGCCCCGAACAGTTTGTCCGGACACCGAGAGGGTCATACAGGCTTCACAACGCAATTTGCAGAATTGGAAACGGAGCTACGAGGCGAAAGTTACGCGTACCTGAAGGGGACCCGAAAACAGGGTCAAAATCGTGTCCGTGTCGTGTCCGACACGACACGAAGAATCGGCTTAGGGTTAGGGTTTCGGCGAGTTTCTGGCCGTGGACGGCGGAGGACGGCGGCTGGACGGCCGGCGAGGGCGGGGGACTGGTCGCCGGAGCGAGGCGCGGCGTCCACGGGGCGACGGCGGCGCTAGGCGGCCGGCAGCGGCGGTGGAAGCTGCTGCTGCTGCTGGGGTCGACCGGAGGGCGGCTGCTGGCGGCTCCGGAGGGCGGAGACGGGAGGAGGAGGCGCTGGCGGTGCGGGGCTGGGCACGGCGGGGGTCGACGGCGAGGCGGCGAGGCGGCGCGTGGTGGCGGATGCGGTGGCTAGGGTTAGGGCGAGGGAGTGGGGTTGTTCGCCGGGGTCGGGGGTATAAATAGGGGGAGTAGGCGGTTGCGGGGGCCGGCCAAGGCGGGGGCGAGGGGGACGTGGGCCGCGGGGAGCGGCGCAGAGAGCGGGGGGCGGCGCTGCGCGCGGAGGGCGGCCGGGGAAGTCGGGGATCGTGGGGGGAGACGGGGTCGCCGGCGGGTCGGGTTGCTGCGGCGGGTCGGGTTGGCTGACCCGACCCGACCCGATAAGGGGCTGGGCTGGGGACCGGGCTGGGCTGGGCTTCGGCCCACTGGGCCGGGCCGGCCCAGAAACGAAAATAAAATAAAAAAAACAAAAACAAAAATAAATAATTAATAATAATAATTAATAATAAATATAATTAGTTTAAATAATTAATTAATTAATAAAAATGGTTTTGAGGTATTTAAAAATAGGTCTGAGGCCCAGAAAAATCCAAAAAAATTACCCTAAGTCCAATTTTTCATTTTACACTCAAAAATGTTATTTTCATGACATTTTAATATTATTTATTGCTAATTAAAAATCATTTATAAATTAAAAGCCTTGATTTTAATTACAGAAAATTCACAGAAAATTCCAGAAAATTGGAAAAAATCCAAGATTTAATAAATTTGAAAATTCAGGGGGTTTACAACCTACCCAACTTACAAAAAAATTTCGTCCTCGAAATTTAAGAATAACAGGGCACGAAAAGAAAAGGCCGAAAAATAAAAAAAAAATACCTCAGGGTTCAAAAAGATAGGGGTATCGCTCTCTAATCTCGTCTTCTCGCTCCCAGGTGGATTCGCCGGGAGAATGGTGCTTCCAAGCTACGCGAACCAGGGAGATAACCTGGTTCCGTAGGACTTTCTCCGAGCGATCCAGGATCTCCACGGGTTGCTCCTGGTAAGTCAGACTTGGGCCTACTTCGAGCTCTGAGTGATCCAAAATGTGACTGGGGTCTGACACATACTTCCTCAGCTGCGACACGTGGAAGACGTTATGTACTCCATCCAGAGAGGGTGGCAATGCCAGTCGGTATGCCACTTCTCCGATTTTCTCCTGTATGCCAAAAGGTCCGATGAATCTTGGGCTGAGTTTTCCACTCCTTCCGAACCTAATGGTGCCACGTGTCGGGGAAATCTTTAAGAATACCAGCTCTCCAACCTTTAATAAAGTCACAATCAAGTCTTAGTTCCATAAGCAAAATATTTAAATTGACTTGAATTTCATAAATTTAATTACCTCAAATTCCAAGGGCCTTCGGTGGCTATTTGCCCAATGTCGTTGCCTGTCTTGAGCCACTCGAAGTTTGTCCCTTATTTGCTTTACCTTCTCAGCTGAATCGATCACCATCTCTGGTCCCAGTAGGGCTCTTTCTGCAACGTCGTCCCATGATAGCGGGGTACGACATCTTCGGCCATACAGGACTTCAAATGGAGTCATCTCGATACTGGCTTGGTAGCTGTTATTATAAGAGAACTCCACCAGATGTAAATAGTCTTCCCAGGATCCTCCAAAATCCAGAACACATGTACGGAGCATATCTTCAAGTGTCTGGATGGTACGTTCCGATTGTCCATCGGTTTGGGGATGATAGGCTGTGCTGAATTTGAGTTGAGTTCCCAAACTGGCTTGTAAGCTCTTCCAGAAGTGAGACGTGAACCTTGAATCTCTGTCGGAGACAATACTTACTGGAACTCCATGCAGCCTAACAATATGTCTGATATATAACTCTGCCAGCTTCTCTGTAGATAGCCCTACTTTGAAAGGTAGAAAATATGCAGACTTGGTCAGTCGATCTACTATCACCCAGATTGTATCCTTACCACTAGGTGTCTTGGAAGACCGGAAACAAAATCCATTGTGATATGTTCCCACTTCCACTCCGGAATGGGTAGTGGTTGAAGCAATCCTCCAGGTCGTTGTCTTTCAGCCTTAACTTGCTGGCACACTAAACAACGAGATACGAACCTGGCTACTTCTCTTTTCATGCCATGCCACCAAACATGCGTCCTCAGGTCCTTGTACATCTTGTTGGCTCCTGGATGTATAGAGTACTGCGATCTGTGCGCCTCTTGCATAACTTCTTCTCTTATGTCTCCTTGAGGTACACATAATCTATCGCCATGCCTCAGCGATCCATCTTCATGAATTCTGAACTCTTCTACTAATCCAGCTTGTACTTGACCTCGAAGGCTTCGCAGGCCTTCGTCTTGAAACTGAGTCTCCTTGATCTTGTCCATTAGAGTAGACTGAATCTGCAAGTTCATCATTTGGCCTTCTTTTCCTGGGATAATTACTTCAATACCCAGACTTTCCAAGTCCTCCAGCAGGTGTCTGTCCATAGTCAAGTACATCGCCATAGGATACCTGCTTAGAGCATCAGCAACTACATTTGCCTTCCCAGGGTGATATTGAAGAGTGATATCAAAGTCTTTCATTAGTTCCAGCCACCTTCTTTGCCTCATGTTTAGCTCTTTCTGGGTGAAGATATATTTTAGGCTTTTATGATCTGTAAATATTTCCACCCTTTCTCCATAAAGGTAATGCTTCCAAAGTTTAAGAGCAAAAATGACAGCTGCCAATTCTAAATCATGGGTTGGATAATTCTTTTCATGTGGTCGAAGCTGTCTAGAGGCATATGCTATTACTTTCTTATTCTGCTCCAATACACAACCTAGACCTTTTCCAGAAGCATCACTATAAATAGCGAAACCTCCGGTTCCAGAGGGTAAGGTCAGGATGGGAGCAGTAGTCAGCCTTTTCTTCAATTCCTCAAAAGCATGCTGACATTCTTCAGTCCAGGTGAACTCTTCATCCTTCCTTGTTAACTTTGTCATGGGTTCAGCAATCCTAGCAAAGTCCTTCACAAACTTCCGATAGTAACCAGCTAGTCCCAGGAAACTTCTAATCTCAGCTACAGAGTCTGGAGTGGGCCAGGATTCTACTGCAGCTATCTTCTTAGGGTCTACTGCTATTCCATCTCCAGTCACAACATGTCCCAAGAATTCTACTTTGTCTAGGAAGAAAGCACATTTGGATAATTTTCCATAAAGTTTTTCCTTCCTCAAAGTCTCCAATGCTAACCTCAAATGTTCTTCATGTTCTTCGGGAGTCTTGGAGTAGATCAAAATATCATCAATGAAGACCACTATAAATTTGTCTAGGTATGGCTGGAAAACTCTGTTCATTAAATTCATAAAAACTGCTGGAGCATTCGTCAACCCGAACGGCATCACTAGGAATTCGTAATGTCCGTTCCGGGTATTGAAAGCAGTTTTAGGGATGTCTTCTTTCCTTACCCTTACTTGGTGGTAACCAGACCTCAAATCAATCTTTGAAAATACCCGAGCTCCACTCAACTGATCAAATAAATCATCGATCCTGGGTAGGGGATACTTATTCTTAATTGTTAAGGCATTCAAGGCCCTATAGTCAATACACATTCGGGATGTTCCGTCCTTCTTGGGCACAAATAATACTGGAGCTCCCCAGGGTGAGACACTAGACCTAATGAAGCATTTGTCTTCTAGTTCTTTGATTTGCTCATTTAGTTCTATTATCTCCTTCTTGTTAATTCTGTAGGGATTTTGGGACACTGGTGCTGCTCCTGGCACTAAGTCAATGGAGAATTCAACTTCTCGGTCTGGGGGTAAGCCTGGGAGATCCTCAGGGAAGACATCAAGGTATTCAGAGATGATAGGTGGCAATTCTTCTGTTACTAGGGCTCCACAAATTTTGTTATTACCCATTTCTCTAGAACCTCTAGCAAATTCAAATTCTGGCTTGTCAGGGGGCCTGAAGATTACACTACCTCTGTGGCAATCTATAGTGGCATGATGTTGACTTAACCAATCCATACCCAGTATAATGTCAAAACTGGGCACTGGCATTACAAGTAGTCTAGCATACAGTTCTCTTCCACATAATGTAATAGGACAATTGTTACAGGCATCACTAACCGGGATGATTCCTCCACCGGTAATGATCTTATAACAATTCCTAAGGGGTTTAGTGGTTAAGTTATGCTTCATAAGGAAATCTACTGACATGAATGAATGTGAAGCTCCAGAGTCAAATAAAGTAATAGCTGGTATTGAATTTATAAGCACGGAACCTGTGATCACGTCCGCTGTGGCCTCAGCTTCTTCCAGAGTCATTGCATAAGCACGGCCTTGCTGCGGTGCACCCCTCTGTTGCTGCTGGTGCTGAGCAAAGCGTTGTTGTTGAGTTGGAAGCGGGGGTCCCCTTTGTTGTGCTGCTGGGGGCCTGGCCTGGACTGGAGCCTTTGGTGCAGCTGGACGTCCTTGAGCAACAGGACAGTCCCTCAATTGATGTGCTGGGGAACCACAATAGAGGCAAGCACCTAGCCTCTTTCTGCAGTCTTGCCAAGTGTGGCCTGGTTTTTGGCAATAGTTGCAAGGGGGAGCTCGTTGGTTCTGTCCTTGAGCCTGGGGTGCTGGAGCTCGAGGGGGAGGACGCTGATTCTGCTGCGGAGCCCTCTGCTGTTGTTGTTGTTGAAAAGGGCGTTTGTTGGGTCCCGCATTTCCGGTATCTCTTTCTCGCTTCAGTTTGTGCCCCATGTCTCTCTCGACTCCTTGTGCCACGCTCAGGATTTCTTCATAGGTGCGAGCTCGGCTGGTGGTGACAGCAAGGCGGATATCCGGAGATAGCCCCTTCTTGAATCTTCGGGCTCTGTCCTCCGGGGTACGAACCATGTACTCCGCAAAGTGGCTTAACCTGCTAAATTCAGCAGTATATTTATCAACAGTCATGTTACCTTGTTCCAGTCTCTCGAATTGGCTTTCGAGAGCTTCCCGAGCCACTTCGGGATAAAATTTCTCCTTGAATAGCCTCTTGAAGTCCTCCCAGGTGACGTCGGGAGCAGATAGTTGGGGTTCATCTCTGAACCAGGTTCGAGCAATATCGAACAGTTGCAGGCTAGCGGATTCCACTTTGAGATCATCGGGAACCCGAGCAGTCTTCAGGAGTCTCTCGACATTCTCTATCCACTCATCAGCGTAGAGAATGCCCTCAGTTCCATAAAATTCCAGAGGCCTAAGGTTCTTGAAGTCTTTAGCACTCCCTGGCCTCTTGAGTGACGACTCCTGGGGTTTAAGAGCTTCTGAGAGGCTGGTCCGCAGAAGTGTCGTCTGTTCTTTCTGGGATTCCACTAATCCCTGGAATACTCCTATTAGCTGTGCCCCATCTAAGGTAACTGCCGGAACAGATGGGGGCGGCGGGAGTGCAAGAGTCTCGGGCACATTCGGCTCAGCTGGTTCTGATGTGCCTCCTACTGTGTTCCTGGTCTGGACCATTCTGAAAGATTAAGGGATAGGAAGATCAGAATAGAATACTTGGAAATCAAAGGCGATAGAAAAATTGAGCAGCAATGATATCAAGAATTGAAATAAGGACGCTATACTGTGAATGAGCTTTTCCTAGAATCCTCAATTTTATTCCATACCCTGTCCTAGGGTATTACCCTATCTAAGGATAGGACCTGCATGGGCCACCATAAAAACGTGTCACGACCCGCACCCGGAAGTTCGGGCACGAGTGCGTGGGTACGTCCAGCCTACGCCGCAGAGTCGGCGGTAGTACGCTGTCTAGGTCAATCCATCTAACTAGTCTAACTCATTCACAATTTAACATAGGCAAGATAATAATGAGAATAGAAACTTAAATTATGCAACTGGAATGAATGTGACAACAATTCAAATGTTTAATACAGAAATTTCAAATGAAATCGGGGACAAACCCGATAAATAAGATAAGAACAGAAATAAAAGATAGCTACTAAAAGCTACTCAGCAGCAGGGGTCTCCTGGGTGGGTTCTGGCTCCTCATAGGTATCATCTGTACCCTCATAAGGACCATAATAGGTAGGGGCAAGATCCTCATCATCGCCTAAATCAACAGATCCAGTCAGGAAAGGAGCAAAGTGCACAGTGCACAACAATGTTAAACTAAATATTTATGACAATTAAACATTGAATATCATGTTAAGGAAATTGCATAAAGAATGTCAATATCTCAGAGTCACAACTATAAATAGGAATATGAGAAAACAGAAGTAAATGAGCAGAGTGAAACTATCACAGTCAGCAAGACGATAACATGACTAGAACTATCTGTATGAAACTTGTGTTTAGAATACTTAGTTGGCATGCAGGGGTTTATAAGGCTAATCCGGCCGTCATGAACGGCTATTAGTCACGAATAATCGAGATCCGGCTGATGGACAGTCGTGTACCAACAGCTATTATTCACGGCAAGGGGAAGGGTAAACTACATGCCTTTCAGTATTCTCCCACCCGACATGAAAACAAGACATGAATTCCAATATTCAAGACATGAAATATAGTATTCTAACTCTACGTGTAATCAACAAGAGTACTAGTGGAGCAGGAAATTTAATTATCACAATATAAAGATTAACTTGAAGTGCAGGTACTTGCCTGTTGTTTGGATCTGTTTAATTAGGTTCTTGGGAGAAATGTCCAGAGGTGAGTCCAAAAGCTGAAACAGACATTACCATCACTCTCAGAAGATATCAAATAGCTAGAAACGCCTGTCCTTGGGTCCAATTTGGAGACAAGGGCAAAAACGACAGTTTCGGGTCAAAACGTGGTCCGCCGTTGGGCCCGCTTTGCACCGAAAAACGTGTCCGGGTCAAAAGTCTCCAAATTCACCAAACTTAGTGTCAACAGGTCAGGAACGCTGGTACGAACCCAACGGAACTTCCAGATTTGGATTCCGATGAGCCGAACACAAAATCGCCCGTCGAGCGGGGCCTGTGGGGCCCACGACACGCGATTTCGTCAACGTTCTCAGAATCGAACCAAACTTGACCCACAGGACCAGCGTATCGCTACGAGTCCGATGGCGCAAGTTTCGTCTCGATCCGACGAGTGTACACGAAATTAGGGTGAATTGCCGAAAAGGCGGATACGGAGCGATGTCCGCGGATACGCGTTGATTCCGGTGTGCACGCACACCCGAATCAGCTTCCGTGAAATCTCACACGTCCGTATCGACGCTGCGCACGTATCTGTGAAGACCGCACGCGACCAAGTCGTCCCGTTTGGCAGGACGTACTCGGTTCCGGGGTGAAACAGGGTCTGGTTTTTCCTGTTTTTGGATCGCGGTGTGCGATCACCACAGGACGCGGTGCCCCGAACAGTTTGTCCGGACACCGAGAGGGTCATACAGGCTTCACAACGCAATTTGCAGAATTGGAAACGGAGCTACGAGGCGAAAGTTACGCGTACCTGAAGGGGACCCGAAAACAGGGTCGAAATCGTGTCCGTGTCGTGTCCGACACGACACGAAGAATCGGCTTAGGGTTAGGGTTTCGGCGAGTTTCTGGCCGTGGACGGCGGAGGACGGCGGCTGGACGGCCGGCGAGGGCGGG
Source organism: Iris macrosiphon (assembly GCA_036927795.1). Taxonomy (NCBI): domain Eukaryota; kingdom Viridiplantae; phylum Streptophyta; class Magnoliopsida; order Asparagales; family Iridaceae; genus Iris; species Iris macrosiphon. The sequence continues at coordinate 289,081,930 of JAYESA010000004.1, forward strand.
GGACTGGTCGCCGGAGCGAGGCGCGGCGTCCACGGGGCGACGGCGGCGCTAGGCGGCCGGCAGCGGCGGTGGAAGCTGCTGCTGCTGCTGGGGTCGACCGGAGGGCGGCTGCTGGCGGCTCCGGAGGGCGGAGACGGGAGGAGGAGGCGCTGGCGGTGCGGGGCTGGGCACGGCGGGGGTCGACGGCGAGGCGGCGAGGCGGCGCGTGGTGGCGGAGGCGGTGGCTAGGGTTAGGGCGAGGGAGTGGGGTTGTTCGCCGGGGTCGGGGGTATAAATAGGGGGAGTAGGCGGTTGCGGGGGCCGGCCAAGGCGGGGGCGAGGGGGACGTGGGCCGCGGGGAGCGGCGCAGAGCGCGGGGGGCGGCGCTGCGCGCGGAGGGCGGCCGGGGAAGTCGGGGATCGTGGGGGGAGACGGGGTCGCCGGCGGGTCGGGTTGCTGCGGCGGGTCGGGTTGGCTGACCCGACCCGACCCGATAAGGGGCTGGGCTGGGGACCGGGCTGGGCTGGGCTTCGGCCCACTGGGCCGGGCCGGCCCAGAAACGAAAATAAAATAAAAAAAACAAAAATAAAAATAAATAATTAATAATAATAATTAATAATAAATATAATTAGTTTAAATAATTAATTAATTAATAAAAATGGTTTTGAGGTATTTAAAAATAGGTCTGAGGCCCAGAAAAATCCAGAAAAATTACCCTAAGTCCAATTTTTCATTTTACACTCAAAAATGTTATTTTCATGACATTTTAATATTATTTATTGCCAATTAAAAATCATTTATAAATTAAAAGCCTTGATTTTAATTACAGAAAATTCACAGAAAATTCCAGAAAATTGGGAAAAATCCAAGATTTAATAAATTTGAAAATTCAGGGGGTTTACAACAACAAGATTTGGTCTTCATGGAGTTTGAAACACATGTGGCCAGAGACGCATAGGACACATGGAGTCTGGGACTCATGGGGCCAGAGACTCATGGAATCTGGGATGCATGGGGCCAAAGACCCATAAAACACATAGAGTCTGAGACGCATGGGGCAAGAGACGCATGTAACGCATGGAGTCTGGGATGTGGGTCCAGAGACACATGAAATATATGGAGTCTGCGATGCATAGGGCCAGAGACACATAGAATGCATGGATTCTGGGATGCATGGGATCTTTGTTGTGTTATATACGTGGCGCTGCACATCCATCAAGAGTAAAGTTCTATGCTGATGTGAGTTTTTTATCGTTTAGTGGGTTCACGTCTTTTGTGGCATTCAAAAAATTATTTTTGTCAGGATTTTGTGTCAGAGAAGATCCCGTTACTAGAATTCCACGTCAGGTCCATGGCGTGCTGTCGTAGGCGCCCAAAAATAAAATTTTTACTCTTGAAATAATATGTAGTAGTGAGAGTAAGGATCGTTCCCACGGAGAGTAATTAGTTTGATCTTTATGCTATGTGAAATAAGATGGGGGGAGAGTTTTGGATCAAAGCAAATTAAAAAGAGTTAAAAAAATAAAGTATTAAAACAATCAAAGAAAAAAAATGTTGGTCTCAGTCAACATCCACCATTGGAATCTTAAAATTGATCATTGATGCAAACATAAATTATCATACTTTAAATATTCACCGTTGGAAGTATTTCCTATCTCTTTTAGGCTTAGATAATTAAAAACAAGCGATCTAATTATCTTTAATTACTAAATAATCCAAGACAAGCGCTGAAGATTTAATCTAGTAATTTCTTAAAGAACAAAGAGATCGATGAAGCAAAATAACACAAGCACAAGCGGTTGCATTTAATTTTGTCAAAAGTTTTTCTCCTAAGATCTAATAAAACAAAGCAGTTTATTAAATCTTGGTTGCTTCATAAATTAGAAAAATCAAACAATTACGGATTTGATGTCTAATTTAGCAGTAGATCGGAATGGATAATAGACTAGTAGGCCTCCTAGTAATTAAACAAAACAATCATGAAAGTAGGCATAGAAAAATATTCAATACTCAAAGCATAAATCAAACATATAAAATAATTTAGATCTCACAATTTTATTGATTCCAAGGCTTCTGTTTCCTTCGACCAACAAGACTTTTAGCTTCGCACGTTCATGAAAACTTCAAAAGAATATTGGAGAAGAGGAAGAAGAGTTATGTGTTGTTCTCCTTTTTCCTCTTGATCTCTACCCCTTTTATACACTCTAAATAAGTGTTTGAAGATCACAATATCTTCCCAAAAATCCTCTAAGAGTTACAACAACCCAACAATAAAATAAAATCTTTGAATAAGTTGGGAATTGGTTATATCAACTCCACTTTTTGTGCACAGCATAGTTGTCTCAACTTCAAGCGTGATTTGGTCCATGATGTAGCCAGAATCTCGGAAAAATCAAAACAGCAAAATTGTGTCTCTATCACTTAGCTTTCGGAATCAATTTGGATCAGCTCAATTGGACTTCGGATGAGCAAGTTATGACCATTTTGCTACAAGGTGTCAGAACTGTCCAGAATTGATAATTAGCTCCATTTTGCTTTTAGTGACTCCAATTGCATCCTAGATCAAAATATAAAAGTAATGAGTATCTTTAGACATTAAATGAGCATAAAGGAGTATATATTAAGGAATAAAAATATGATATTTTATGTTCTCATCAAATACCCCCACACTTAACCTTTGCTCGTCCTCGGGCAAAACTCTAATTTATTTTTCCAAAAAGAAATCAAGGTTGCAATGTCATAAATAAATAATAACCAAGTTCTTCAAAACTCATAACATATCATGAACATATATTCTTAAATAACTTCTAATTACTTAGTAGGTATTTTTACTTGAAAAATGGAGTAAACTAAATAGGTAGACCCTCACGGGAATAAACACTAAACTCTCATGTGTTTGAAGGTATATATTTCTCTCGAATTCATTCCAAAAGAAATGCTCTACCATAAGCTTGTATATTTTCTCATTCTCCACCACTGGGATCACATGCATAACATAAATCATAAGGACTTTTCATGGGTTGTAACATGGCTTAGGATTAAGGTGGGATATATTTAGGAATGTAGCTCAAAAGCCATCAAAACTAGTGGAGCAAAAATGAATCAACTCAATCTCAATATAAAACATGTAAAATCAATCACTCCATTTCTTTTCTTTTCTTTTTCTTTATTTATTATTTTTTTTTACTTTTTATTTTTTTAACAGTAATGGAACTTAGGAAATTTGAGGATAAAAATATGTTCCATTTTGTTGGTTATAACCAAACCACAAATTTAGATACCCCCACAATTATTTTTTCGTACACCCATACATATCATAATGATCAACAATGCTCCACTAGCTTTGCGACTTGGGTAAAGGTATAAATATTATTGGTTGAAAGCTTGTAATGTGGGTATACCAAGAAAAATGCAATAAAGCTCAAAGGGGTTCAACAAAAAGAAAATTAATTACAAGGTGGGCTATTTGGCTTATGTAACGCATAACAAAGATGGCCTTAATCATGTTCATGCATGCATGTGTCAATGTGACCTCGAAGAGAATCAAAACAAGTTCTAGAGAAACAAATCAGTGGAAGAATATCTCTCATGAAAGAATAATGAGACTGATGTGTCAGTCTAAAGGCTCAAATCCTCACTGGCTTTTATCTACCAATTTAGATACTACCATTTTCAATAAAAAATAACTAGACTAATTAATTCTAAGTTGAAAAAAAAATTATTTATTCAATCATGTTATGAATTTTTCAAATCTAGTTGAATCTTACTCATGACATACACAACCAAAAATCATTAAAAAAAACAAAAACCAAAATTCTTTTATTAAAAAATAATAATAATAATAATAATTATTATTATTAAATTTTTTTTTTTTAGAAAAATAGCGAACTAAAAATGCTTAAAATAAAGTAAATCCCCTCCCCCACACTTAAAACTGACATTGTCCCCAATGTAAGGTGAAATGCAAGAAAAAGGCAAAATTAAAAA